>JARUHQ010000007.1:5546084-6128584 GCA_029955515.1 Chrysomela aeneicollis
TTGATCGGAATGTTGTTTGATGTATATATTTGAATAATGAATAATTGCCTAATATCTAGGGTGTTGGTGTCAGAGTGAAGCAGGTTACTAGTTTATTTTTATAATATTAGCCTGAACGTCCTTTGGGAAATTTCTAGAGTTCGTGATGATTCCATATACCTACATCAAGTGCGACTCTATTAAACTCTGGTAAACCATTATATTTTGTTTGAAGTCAAGACGAACGATCGCTTGTTTATATCCAAACAGAATAAAGCATTGAAATCCATGATCTGAAACAATTGAAAACCATATCAAACAAAAACGATTTTGAAGGTCTTCGCCAACTTCACATTAGTAAACTCTTCGCTATTAGATCAGTTGATGTTGGAATCGAATCGACTCGAATCCAACGAAGTAGCCGAAGTTACAGTTAACGCTATCAATTCGATCCCAGCTACGATCCAGGTCTCCTATATTGGCCCGTCAAACCAGAAATGAACGAGGAAGAAATGTTAACGAAATAAATATAGACAATTCTCGAGTGGGAATCTAATAACCTGGTAGAATTCAATGCAAACACAAGCATGTCTTAAAAGCCGATCTCACTGTGCCCAACATAATTCAGTCAGGAGTAACCATACCATTGAAGTCATCCATTTAGATGCTTGGCGTTACTATCAGGGAAAATCACGTGAGGTCCATTGCCAAAAGTGCATCCCAAAAACTTGGTTTTCTGTTTCGAGCCAAGAGCTATTTCACTACCAGTCAGCTGCTTATGATTTATAAGGCACAGATCCGACCTGTCCTGGAATACTGTTCCAATATTTGGAGTGCGGCACACCTAAACATATCCTGAAACTATTGGATTCTGTCCAAAAAAAGCAATTCGTCTCGCTAACAAACTCGCTCACTTCTCTGGAACACCGTAGAAGGGTTGCCGATTTGTCTCTGTTTTATAGATATTTTCATGGGCATCGTTCCTACATTAGCAGTCTCTTCGAGATTAACCCGCCAAGTTCAGTCTTCACACCTCTTCGTGGTCACTTTAGAGACCTGCAGAATGTCCCTTTCTAAAGACTCGTTCATCCAACGAACATCGAGACATCGAGGTGTTCCCCGAGGCATACGATCTCCAGAAATTTAAGAAGAACACCAACTCCTACCTTCTTTTCCTTGGTCCTCACGATGTTCTCTGAACATTACAGGATATCCCTTTTCGTGAAAACCAGAAAAAAATGCGAGCAGACGAGTTTGAGAGTAAACTCTTTGCTATATAAGACCTTTAGTTGTTGGGCAATCAAAGAATCGAATCGACTCAAATCCAAAGAAGTAGCCGAAGTAGAAGTTAACGCTATCAACTCGATGCCAGCCGCGTTCGGGATGCTAGCAGCTAAGTTTGGTGCATTAAGTCTCGAAAAGATCCTTGAGAGTAAACTCTTTGCTATAAGACCTTCAGTTGTTGGGCAATCAAAGAATCGAATCGACTCAAATCCAAAGAAGTAGCCGAAGTTGAAGTTAACGCTATCAACTCGATGCCAGCCGCGTTCGGGATGCTGGCAGCTGAGTTTGGTGCATTAGGTCTCGAAAAGATCCTTGAGAGTAAACTCTTTGCTATAAGACCTTTAGTTGTTGGGCAATCAAAGAATCGAATCGACTCAAATCCAAAGAAGTAGCCGAAGTAGAAGTTAACGCTATCAACTCGATGCCAGCCGCGTTCGGGATGCTAGCAGCTAAGTTTGGTGCATTAAGTCTCGAAAAGATCCTTGAGAGTAAACTCTTTGCTATAAGACCTTTAGTTGTTGGGCAATCAAAGAATCGAATCGACTCAAATCCAAAGAAGTAGCCGAAGTTGAAGTTAACGCTATCAACTCGATGCCAGCCGCGTTCGGGATGCTGGCAGCTGAGTTTGGTGCATTAAGTCTCGAAAAGATCCTTGAGAGTCAGTTGTTGGGCAATCAAAGAATCGAATCGACTCAAATCCAAAGAAGTAGCCGAAGTTGAAGTTAACGCTATCAACTCGATGCCAGCCGCGTTCGGGATGCTGGCAGCTGAGTTTGGTGCATTAAGTCTCGAAAAGATCCTTGAGAGTAAACTCTTTGCTATAAGACCTTCAGTTGTTGGGCAATCAAATAATCGAATCGACTCAAATCCAAAGAAGTAGCCGAAGTAGAAGTTAACGCTATCAACTCGATGCCAGCCGCGTTCGGGATGCTGGCAGCTGAGTTTGGTGCATTAAGTCTCGAAAAGATCCTTGAGAGTAAATTCTTTGCTATAAGACCTTCAGTTGTTGGGCAATCAAATAATCGAATCGACTCAAATCCAAAGAAGTAGCCGAAGTAGAAGTTAACGCTATCAACTCGATGCCAGCCGCGTTCGGGATGCTAGCAGCTAAGTTTGGTGCATTAAGTCTCGAAAAGATCCTTAAGAGTAAACTCTTTGCTATAAGTCCTTTAGTTGTTGGGCAATCAAAGAATCGAATCGACTCAAATCCAAAGAAGTAGTCGAAGTAGAAGTTAACGCTATCAACTCGATGCCAGCTGAGTTTGGTGCATTCACTCTCGTCTCGATAAGAACCTCATTATCACCATCATGCGAGCCTCTGAGCGCAGATCGCTCGGAGAGAGGTTCCGTGGCCGCAGGCAGTCAGGAAAGGAGCTTGACCTCTGCCCTCGATTACTCGCAGTATTTGTAGTCTGGCCATTGTGATATTTTAACGCTCCAACACCGTATTAACCTGAGATTTATATTTATTGCGGGAATCACGAAGACGCTTCACGCCGATGATCGCCACGGTCGTGCCGGTATAAACAAGTTTGTTTATTGGAGAGATAATTTTCGCATTGTAACTGCATGATTACCGATGTGGACGACGACAATGTCTATCGGGCACAAAGAAAGTTTCAATGAGTTAACGTTGGTTGATTTAATTATGCGTGTGGTGAATTGAAGCTTGCAGAGAGTGTGCTTCGAATGTTGTAATACGAAAGACTATGAAATGATTTTGGTTTACCTAGAGACCAAGGCAAAAAATGTAGGTATATGTAATACGAATTGATCAACCCCATGATAAAACCAAGTGGATTATTGAGAACAAATTTCCTTTTATCATTTCTTGAGATACAAAGACGATCAGGGCAAAAAGGTGAATATTTTGAAGAGTATCACATTGGTCTGAGAAACTATCGCAACCTTTTCAACTTATACAAGGAAAACCATAAATGCTATTTTGGTCTTTTGCAAATCGAATTTTTATTTCAAATAATACAAAAAAATATGAGGAAAATTTATTGTATGATACAAATATCAATAATGCATAAGCCTACTACGACAATAAACCTAATAATTTGGATGGAAGAGATCAGTAAAATAATGAAAATAAAATAAAATAATTATATTTTCGTCGTGAATTTTAGATAGGAATAGGAATTCTTACATGATAAAATGAAGGGTCTGTAGGTATTTATGAATAAAAATAAAAACATTTCAAAATAAAATAAATATTCAAACCAACTTAACACTGGAAACACCTTGAAATTTCAAGTTTAGAGTTTGAACTGAAATTTTTGTATCATTATTTTCTGACTCGAAACTTGACAATTCCGACCACAAACTCAAAATTGTAAGGTTTCGAAGTTGAAAATTCATTTCCAAACTCAATTTACCAAGTCGTCTGATATGAAAAAAAAATGGAGCTGATATACAAACTGCTTTTTAATGTCGAATAAGTATAATTCATAACGATAGAAAGTTGGATAAATGTGTTCTGAAAATAAAAACAAATGGGACCTACTCAGTTGATTTTTCGCAGAAATAGTCCTTGATGGAATATAGATGTGATTTCTGTATGCGTTAAATAAGTTTTCTTATCCTTTTCCTTTGTTCAGTTAAGTTTAATAGAGCAATTATTTGTTGTGAAAAACTATGGAAAACCGCTACTCAAACTCATTTTTTATCAAGAAAAGTATATGGTAATGAATGTTCATTACGTGAACAGATTTTCGAGTGGTTGTTGAAGAAAATGCATCATACCCGGTGTCGTTCCATGTCAAAAAAGGATATACCAAAAGAAACAAGATTTTGGACTGTCGAAATTGGAATAAAGCTCAATTTATAAACTCCGCTGCCGCAGCTACAGTTGACGCTGCCGTTCCAAAATGTATTGAGGAGATATCCAACGGCACCTGCGTCAGCTGCGGAATTTATGAACACATGTTTATTTTCAGCACATTCTATCTACGAACAGTACCTGGAGCGTCAACTGTAGCTACGGCAGCGGAGTTTATAAATTGAGCTTTAAAGTGGCCTGCGTCATGTATGAACTCCACATTCATTGTTTCAGGAAGAGTAAATTATTGATGTTGAAATTATTTCCAGAAACTATATAAAAGGAACCCCAGACGGAATCGTTAGAAACGTTAAGAATCCATAACCATCATTGCTGCAGCATGCATAATATTCTCGATAATATCCCTACTAATTCCCGAATATCAATCAAATCGAACAAGCCGTCGATCACACAGCCCCCATAGCTCTAATCGTTCATTCATATTCCATAGAACAGTGCCAAATAGCCGAGTGCGTTCTCATCAATACCGCTCGCTTTGACATCATAGATAAATCTTCCGCTCATCTTCGTTCGGGGTTTCATTTGTCGAATAATTGCCGTTGTTTTGCGAGTAGGGGAATGCTGTTGGTTGTGCCTGTTATTAATAATCCGAGCAAGAACAAACGAAGACAACGAAACAGGCGGACGAATTCGGACATCGTGTTTCTCGCTGCGAGAGGGTCACGGGTCGCAGACTTTCTACAGGATGTGGTCCAGCGGTCGGATGCTGCTATGGCTGTGTCATCTATGGTGATGCGAATAACGTGCACCAGGGTCGGCGGGGGATTCGGGGGGGATTGAAGGGGGTGAAGAAACCACCCCAGTGGGGCGTGCTTAATGGGGAATTCCCTCAGTTGCCAATCTAGGAAAAAGTGTACCAATTGCGAGATTGGTTTTTTGGGTCGAGATCCATTGATAAATAAATTGTAATGGAATTCGACGAAGTATAGTATCTCCGAGATCAAAATATCCTCATGTAACGGTCGTGAAAGAACAGAAAAGGATGAAATACCCTGGAATCTATCAGATGGAGAGAGATGATAGAAAAATGACAGTTCTCGAAGGTTCCAGATTCAAGAACAACAAAAACGATGTAGTATATTCAGGGCCAGCTAATGGCAGAAGTCAGTTGAATACGAATTTGAGTTACGTGAACATCGTTCATAACCTCCAAAATAAATATAGTTGTTTCAAATTAGTCTATAATAAGTGTTATTGTAATTCTAATGAATCAGTTACCAGTTAAAAACTTGGTCGTCGTTACCCATGAAGTATTTAACATTATATTCATAAAATTCACCGGAGCTCTCTAGAATGTATCGTTAGAGAATAATAATGATTCTGATTGGTTGAAATAACGATGAGAAGTGATTATCGAAAAAATAAAAATATAGAGTTTTATATTTTTTCTGAGTTGAAAAGAAACCAATCGAAGTGCTATCAATAGATGAAGCTTGTAGATTGTAGGGGAGGGGTCGTTAAGGCTGTGTAGCCGCTCAAGTAGTTCGACCTATTAGATCTTTTGTGCATAACCCTTAATCTATTCGAGGCCCGGGATTCCGAGGCTTCTTGCCAGTTTCCTGGGAGCTAGGTTTCTGACATCGGAGGGTTCTGAGAAGGCCCCTTCCAGGAACTTGAGCCTCTTGCAGAAGAGTGCTGGGCAATCGCAAATCAAATGTTCTGCAGTTTCAGCGAAGTTCTCGCAGTAGCGAAAACTATCACTCTCTGTTTCACCCATCTTTTCAAGGTGATACCTCACAGGGCAGTGTCCAATGAGGAGTCCCGTTACCAGTTTCAAGTATTTTTTGTCCAACTCGAGAAGCTGTTTAGCTTTCCTTGACGAGAGGCTCACTAGCCTTTTCGCTTGTCTTTGTTCCGGCACTTTATTCCAGTGAGATTTCATTTAATTCGCTTCCCAACGTCGTACCTCATCTCTCAAGTGGGCCTTGTAGAGTCCACAGGAGGATTCTGAGCCGAAAAATTGAGTATTTATCCCTTCTTTGAATAGATGAAGCTTAGTAGAGATGAAAAAATATCGGTTGACACCATGAGTAAAAATTCATATGTATAGTAAACATTTAATTGGCAAATTCTACATGACGATACATTCTAGAGAGGTCAGAATAATTTTGTGAATATATTTCATCAATGCTAAAATGATTAAATAGATTTTGACCGAAAAGAACCCTTCCCTGTTGGTAGACTTTTTCCTATATAGAAATATGGAAGGAATTTCAGGCTACATCTCCTGACAGATGATGCGTTCTTTGAAAATTCTCTCATAGGTATTCAAAAACACTCAAGAAAACGGAGATACCTATCATCGAAATCATGCCACCGTATGGTAGATGACTAAAATTCGGAGTTTCACGCTATATATCTTCCAAGAGAGCCTGAAGTAGCAAAAATTGCATTTTTTTAAGGAATAGCCTCCAAGATGTGGGTACTGAAGGAATATTGGAAGGAGATGGCGATCTCTTCTTCTTCTATAGATATTTTCTTGGTCGATGCTTTTCGGAAATCATGTCAACCATTCCACCACGAGTGATTCCGAGAAGACAAACAATCCAGACACACTGGTCACACTTTGGTGTTGTGGTACTTGTTACCGAGATAAGTGTTTCGTAATGCCAATAACCTCCAACTTTTCAAAAAAAAATCCTTTTTCCAATTCCAATACTCTATTGGATTGGACGATGTTGCACGTACAGGTTTTCCTTTCGTACAGTCGAAATAAATAAAAAAATCTCACGATATTCCAGGTGGAAATTAAATATAACATATTTATTATTGTATAGTCAATGTTGTTCAATGAACTAACAATGTTCCGAGCAATGTTCTCACCTTCCAAAAACTCGTGTGAAAATCATTCTATATTCAATTGCTTATTGTTTTCATAATAATACTCGTGTCAAATTCTTCTCACTACCATGAATAATTATGTTCCATATCTATGTAAAATGAGCCAACTGATTTATGCAGATGACGTTTATTATCAACGATTAGAAACTCAAATAACTGCTAGTCATGGTAATAAATAATGATTTGTGATGAGAATCTCGTAACACTTCCATCTGTATCGGTTTCCACATAGACATCAGAGATATTGTGCGACTCGTTGAACTAGAATATCTTAGATTAGCATTATTGAATTGCTTCCTTCAATTAATCTGAAGTGGTTTACACGCCACTGATGAGAACACGTCTCAGAGCGGTTCCCAGATCAAGAGCCACCTGGAAATCCGATACACCGAAGAACATGGATTTAATCGAATTTATAAATTTGCATATTATTGCCCAATTAACGCGAGCCTAATCATCATACATCAAAAACAATGAACATTTTTTTGGTTGGTATATATTCTGCTTGTTGTTCTGCATAAGCAGGACCGTATTTTTACTGAAGATGGATAAGCAGAATTAGTGAATGAAAATTCCTTATAAGAGGCAGTAGAGCGATATCCAATTGTATTTTTTCAAATAGAAATCATAATTGGAGGAGGTTCAATTAGGAAACGAATTTTTATTTTTTCTTTCTCATTATGTAGGTATCACTTTTCATTCAGGTTCTTTTCAATATTTTTGTAACAATATTGATACAATTAGGTACAATTCCTATACTTTTTATTGTAGTTCAAATGACTATAAGTACAATTTCTTGACTTATTATATTATTTTACCATGACATTCAAATATATAAAGGGTTGTATATCACAATTTTCAAGTAGGTGAGTGTCATCTGTGGCAGTGTCACGAGGTTGTCAGTAAATTGCATTCTAGCGATTATATACCCTCATTATAGTTAACTCATTCAATCGTGAAGGTCAAGATGTCTTACAGAAATTACAAGAAATATGATGTCATAAAGCTTTAACCAAAGTAATAACAATGATATTGCACCTGGAATATATTTCAATCGCTATCCAGGAAGAAAACAACAATATGAAGATATTTTCAAAAGCTTGGAAGAATCTCAAAGACCAGAAAATAACAACATTGAAGATGCAGAAGAAACTATTGAAACTGTAATCGGAATGATGATTGCTAATCCATTCGATAGTAATTTATCTATCCTACATAATGAACATCAGTTTCAACCTCTCGATAATAGCTTTATCAGGAAGTTTTCTTTCATGTAGAGTAAGGTCGCCTATTTTCGGTAAGCTTTTGGAAATGCCCGAAATTTCTTATAAGATATCAAGTAATCTGATTATTTTTAGCTCCATAACACAGTACAATATGTGATTACAAGTATATTATAACAAACAGAACATAATATTGTGAAAGGAATTCGAGATTAAAATATAATAATCAAATTCATACGCATTTTACTCTTCAAAGAATTGTCTCCTAATTGCGGATGGGATGATGTCCTTATTCCATATATCTAAAATTGCGATCTCTGGCCATGGGTTGTAATGGTTAAGGAGCCTCAAGGCATAGGACTAAAATCCGTTTTTTGGAAGGATCAGAAATTAAGAATTTTCACATGTTGGGTTATTTTCTAATAACATTTATATTTTGTGTTTACTTACAATTGAAAACTACAATCGAATAGTAGGTTAACGAAATAAAAACTATGAATCACATCATACACAAATATGTATTATGGCCATCTGGCGAAAGTTTTTCGAAATATCGAAACATACCGACCTGGTAATGACGAAAACGTGTGGTTAAGCGCGAATTTCAAATAGTTTGGGAGAAAAGATTTCTTCACTTCCACTATTAATAGAGTTTAATGGAATAAACATAAAAAAGCAAGCGTGTCTCACTTTATACGACTCCTTCTTAATCTCGTTATCAGTCATGCAATCCCAAACAAATTTGGACTGGTTTGAATAACCATCGACATAATCATTTTTCCAGAGAGAAATGTCATTTTGAACAGTGTTGTTGGTTCTGATTGAAAGAGAGGAATACATTTTCAAAAAAATCATATTGGGAGACAAAACAACCTTGGAATTTCTTCGGATTCGATACAGGTTTCTCCTGAAGCTAAGCTAAATTTGCCAAGCTATGGCTGAACGTATCATTTCTAGGATCATATGAGCCAGTCCGATCCTGTCCCCTATAATTAAATCCACCGATATTCCGTAACCAAATCGCGAACAAAAAAGGAACGAAACATACCGACTCGTTTCGAAAAGACTCGAATTTCGCGAAAAATACGACCACGTTGGATTTCCTGTTGTCCGCCACAAACTAGCGCTTGACATCCAAGACAGATTTCACGCATTGCTGGCAAGAAACTGATACTTTCGAGGTTAATGAAGTTGAAAAAAAGAAACGAGAACGAGATGAATTGCTAATTGAATATTATAATTTATTCTGACGTATTTATTAGTCGCAGTTCTCACATCACGCCTACTTCTCGTATATGCTGTTTGTTGTGACACAAAAAATCACCGATGTGATGTGAAGACATGTGTTTTAGGGTAACAAAACACTTACATATGCAAATAGTGAGAAAACACGACTTAACGGTGTTGCATGTAGTCTTTCTCATTGAATAATTCAAAAACATCAGCCTTGCAGATATTTCATCTCTTCCGATTCGACAGAATATACCAATCATCAGTAACTGAGAAAGTTAACTAAAAATAGGTAGATGTCATCTACACATATCATATCAAGGTACTCATTCAATTCAGCTTATCATTGGAAGCACTAAGGGCCGTTTTTATAAACAAGAATGAACTCCGTTTAAGCTGAACTTGGTTAAGTTGCTGGAGAACCAGTGATTTGATTGGCTATTCAATAGCAACTAAACGAGGTACAGCTTAGACGGAGTTTATACTCGTTTATAAAAACGGTCCTGAGTGTGATTGGCGGCTACCTCAAAATAATCTATTAATTAGACAAGCGTATATCCAGGAAGTGAGAAATATTAACGCTACTTATGGACTCAGGGTTCCCACATTGGGCCAATACTATTTTGGTGCTTTATAAATAGTGTTTGTGAAATTTTCCGAAACTGTAATATTCTACTCAATTCAGAAAATCTCAAATTCTATGGAGTTGCATAAAACTGCATCATCTGTAAATCACTGGCAACTTGAAATCACTTTTGTTCCTTGGATTAGATCTTCTAACAGGACATTGTTGATTCTCTAGACTTTAGGAAAATGGATCGACATTTTACAATGCATTTCCATAATGGTTTCATACGATAATTTTGCACTATTGGAAATATTGACTATTATTATGATCGTCCACCATGGAGAAGATTATTATTTTTATCTGAGAAATAGCATACGATTAATAATTACCATCAAAGAGCTTAGAAAAAATTTAGTCAATGCGATGAATGAAGTTTCCAAGCGAAATTCCTATCCATAGCAAGCAAATTGTTCCATGAATTAATTAACGAAAAGTGATTTTTATCTCTTTCGACATGCCCATACGCTGATGCAATATAAACTCTAGAGCGAGAATTCGTGCTGCTCTGTTTCAAAATAGCTGCATAAAAATTCTGCAGTCGCACCTGCAGTTATCTACTTCTATCGATACCCCGCTGAATTTATAGCATATCGGCACGAATTTTCGAATAATATTAAATTTTTCGATGCGACGGCTTAGTAACGTCAGGAATTTCCCAGATGAACGAGTTTATCGAATACCTATCTATATTCATTCTACGGTTATTTTCCAATCACAAAGGCGCAGTTACGGAATATTTGCGATGAGAACCTTATTGAAAGTTAAATAACTTTATTTTTCTCGCTACTTTGTTACCCTTGTGTGACAAGAATATTTGAGAATCTCATTTTAATCAAGTTGGATAAGACATGAGACATCTGAACTTTTCAATATAATATGTGTGGCCCCTTTTCCACATGCCTTGAAGGATGAAATTCAACTTTCCTTTTAGCTTCAACAAAAACTTAATAACATAATTGACTTTGTTACTTTTGGTGCATTTGGTTCGAGGTTGTCAAACAGATACACTTCTGATCCGAATTGAACATGTTATCATTTCTGCAATCAAAATAATTGATATCTGATTAATAAAATGTGGATGAAATAACCACCATTGCGACTCATGCAAATCTAACATTGACCAACTTTCTGACAGGAAGAGGCCAATAAGGGCAATTAGACAAAAAGAAGAAGAATAACTATAACCTAATAACCTCTATTTTTCCTGGTCTGAAAAATTCAAATATTCAGAATTTGGAAATTTGATTCGCATTTGAGAGATAATAAATGTTATTATATTGGAAGTACTGGAAGTTCATCATTTCATACTTAGCAATTGAATGGATATATATAGTAACTTCAAAGGTGGCTCTTGGAAAAGTCAAGCAAAATGTGCTGGCCAACTGCCCCAGTAACAGATCGAAGAAACAACAGAATATTTATTATTTTAAGCTGTTGACAGATCTGGTTTATTCAATTTTCGAGTGTAGTTTCACAAATGGATTGAATGTTATTATATGAGTATTGTTGTTTATTCTTAATGAGTTGGTTCTTTCTGAAATGATGAACATAATCATATCATAATGCTAAAGGTAGATACCTCATTTTTAAATCCTAGGATTTAAAAATCAACTTTAATCATTTTATTGTGTTAGTTAGAGAAACATCGAGTTCAAGAGCTGATTTCAGAACAAAAATGGACAACTTTTGAGTCGGTTGCGAAAATCGTATGCACTAATTTCATATTGAATTGATCAATATGGAAAAAATATTTGAATTTGAAGGATTCAATGGTACGAAATTTTCCATATCATTATCAACTGAATCGCCTCATATGAAGCCACTGGAAAAATTGAACAGTTTCTCATTGAGTACATAAGCAGAACGTGTCTTTGTTATTGCGTACAAACCTACTCAATTTCAAGAGAATCGAAATGGTATTTCCGTAGGTTAATAAAAACCCGTTTTTTTTTTCAAATTTCGAGACCCTCATCTTTAAATTCATGGGTCTTCAGAAAAAATATTACTAGAACTTTGTTCTTATGTTCTAGTTAGCAATCTACCCTTCGATTTTTCATATCAATGATACATTGGTACGAAGGTAACTAAATGTATAGAACCTTTCCTATCATGTCGTTCCAGGTTTTTTCAGATCTTCCTCTTCTTCTCTTGTTTTGTATTTTCGCTTCATGAATTTGTTTCACAGGTCTATTGTTTGGCATTCTCTGTATGTGTCCCCACCATCCTAATTGTTTTTGTTCTATAAATGAAATAATGTCTTCTATGTCTAGTTCTTCTCTTATTCGTGTATTTCTCCTTGTCACTCCAATAACTCATTTCTGTTGCTTGTATTCTACTTTTGATTTTTTTTTAATATCCAAGATTCACATCCATATGTTAATACTGGCCTATACATTGTTTTGAATATTTTTAGTTTTGTCTGTCTTGAAATTTATCTTTTATTGATTAGTTCTTATTCATTGTATAGTACAGTTTTATGGCTTTCTCGATAATGTTGTTAATTTCTGCTTCTTGTCTTCCCTTGGTACATTGGTACGAAGGTAACTAAATGGCGAATTCGGTCACGTGACACACTTTTGTTTTAACATAGGCTATAAATCAGGAAGCAATCAAACCGAACGAATATATTCCATCTTTACGACGTTTCCTACTGTCTGGATCAGATAGGAAATTGCGTGTGAAGCTCAAAAGAGCCATAAAAGTTTCTTTGATTGGCCCTCATGATGTTTCTTTGTGACACAGTCAAGGATACGGATTCTATGGCACTTTACGAGCAAAATGAAATGTTTTAGCATATATAGGTACTTATGCAGGGCTTCTACACATCTTGGTGATGGTTGTTGAAATGTTTTATCCAATTGCCGCTCTCTGCTGAGGTTGATCACAACAAGAAGCAACAGATAGAAAGGAAAAAGCTTCGATGATACCTTCTACCACAAATAAGTGAGACAGCTAACTAAATGAAAAATAATTCAAGTACAAATAAAAGCATATTTCGTCTTTCGAATATCCAGAAATTCAGAAATCCAAAGAAGTGAAGTCTGGAGAACGTATTGAAAAAATAAACGTAATTTAATGTTTTTTTTAAACCTGTTTTATTTTTAACTGCATGGTCTTCACGTTAATTTCACATTTTTTCTTGTAGATTTGTAATATGTGAATGAAAAAGCAGTTGATTTACTTAGAACAATGTTATGGACAACTAATGTAGGTTCTCAAATAAAAAAATTGTAAATTTCTGTGTGTATAAGCTGAATGGAATGAATTCTTTTCAAAAACTTATTATAGTTTGTAAGTCATGTATCAGTGGTCAATATCAACTTTCTTATTTTAAACGGAACAATCTGAATTCAATTGCATTTTTAAATTATCCCTGAGAACCTGATTTCGTCGATATAAGATACTTGGGGTCTATAGGGGGAATGATAACATAGGGTGTGAATAAAAATGATTTTTTTTGTCAAAAATATTCTTTTTTGGTTGAAATAACTTGAATTTTCATTCGAACAGGTCTCAGTTGAGTTGTTCTCATATATCATTTCTTGGTAAAGGCTAACGGCGTTGCAGAATTCAAAATGAGTTTCCCATATATTGTGTTCACTTCCTCAAACAAATGAACGAAAACAATAACAATAAAATGGCTTTTTTGAACAGGAACTTGATGAAAATAATTTAATTTGTAAAATCAAATCTATAATTTCTTGTTTGGTATACGAGCAATCAATAATTTGACGTCTCAACTAAGATTTTCTGTAACGTATACTCGAATACAGTTAATTTTTTTCTTCTCCAAATCCGAGCCTCCCAGTTCCCCATAAATTCCCCACCGGGCCATTTGGCACGCTGGCAACTCAGTTCCTATCGAACCTGCACATATTTCACATCTTTTACGATCGAATCAAGAAGGCGCTTTTATTGTTTATGACTCGCACACCACCGAGGGGCATGCGATACCGCTGTCGAATATTCTGCACAATTTCCAGAAAAGTGTATAAAATTGATGGCATGCCAAGTAGGAGAGTCGGTATGTGTCATAAAATGTGAATCAATCGAAGCGGTTTACGATTTAAGCTGGTACAGCAATTTCACATAAAATTATATAGACATGATGTTCACTTTTTTTCATACATATTCATTTCTGACTCCACCCGGTTGCCAGTAACTTTGTTTTTACTCCACACCTCGATTAACCATTTGATCTTGATCCCAAGAATTGAGAATGCTTATGTGGAGAACAAAGAAGTTGAATCAATTAGTAAACACATTTGACACTTTTATATCTATTGTTGATAGAAAGACACCAAGACTGCTCGAGTAGATATACTGATAGTAAGTACTAGTAAGTAGTACTGTGTAGGAATAATTAATACTCTCTCTACATATTCCTTAATGTTGTAGAAACGAACACAAAACATTTTAGAATAGAGAAATCACAGACAACATTAGTGAGGTTAGGCGAGAACTTTGAAAATTTTGATCCATCCTTGGATCCGACTACTGAAGTCCTCATGCATTTCATATGGGTCTTAAGATCATGCGTATCTCAAGCCAATTTCGAATTTAATTATGTGTCAATTGATTTCATGGACCTTCCTCAACAAGCCTCGCAATAAGCTGTTTTCGAAAGTTGAATATTTTGAACATTATTGATCAATTTGAACTTGGTGAGCACAATTGAGATCAGACTAGTCCAGGACCTTAAACTAAGAGACAAACTACAAAAAAAGTATAAATGAGGTGCTTATAGGTATGTGAAGTTATCAGAAATTCAAGAATTCCTCAGTGCTATAAAATGCATTTTCAATAAAAAATATTTTCAATTTGTTTCTGAATGACATTTCTGTAGTATCACTTTTTTTGTACTATAAATGTTTTTTCTAGATGTGGTGAAGCACCCCAAAGTAGTAATCCGTATTGAAGTACTGATTGCACTGGTCCAAAATAAAGTAGTCTTAGTACATCAAAGGTAACTGTTTCAAGTGGTACTTAGTTTTGATATTATCGTGTTTATATGTGTTTCCCATGTGAGTTTTGGATCAAGAGTGAGTCCCAGAAATTTGAAAGAATCAGTGCTCTGTATAGATTTACCATCTAAATGTAAATATAGATTATAGTCTGGTGATTTCGTTTTAGGTAGAAATCTCATAAAATATGTTTTTGAAACATTCGTCATCAGTCCATTTTGATCACAGTACTCTTTTAACTGTCTGGATGCTTCGTTACTACGCTTAAATAGACTTCAAATCACATGTTAAAAAAATTAACATGGATCGCCTTATCGCCTATACCAAGAGAGTGATTCTAACCTCAATACTCTCAACTACAATATCCTCTCTAACAGAAATGTCTCATTAACACTTGAGAACCAGAATGGCAAACTAGTGAAAATATCAAGGTTTGATAGACCCTATGCCCTTATCCATCCTGCTGAGAGTACATTTGTAGACGTGAAACTTGATTACATAAACATGAGAGTGCTATAAATGCATATCGAGTTGGATACCTCCTTGATGGGAAGTCGTAAGCAATCCCTCTATATTTCCAAAGGATTAGTGCACCCCAGGATTACGGATATTATGTGTTTCATGCAAATCCTGTACCTATGTATACATCGCTGGCATATATCATTATATGTATATACGTAGATTCTTCGGACGAGATATGCTGTGATATATTAACATGTGAAATGACAATATCGATATTTCCTTTGGAGTTGAAATACTGTGAGATGTCTGGACAGCATAACTTATCATAGGGAGTGGAATCGAATTTTCTCGCTTCAATCGAGGGCTTATTCCTTTATATTATAGCGATAGATTATTTCATTCATGCTAAAATACACGTGTTTGATTGGTTGAAATGATTGTGTTGATAAGCAATAACACCATCGATTTTGTATTTCGGCTCCTGATTGGCTATTGGATACCTACATGCTGTGTTTTCGTTTCTGTATTTCGCTTTCTGATTCGTAGGCGTAGGCAGTAGGGTAGTTTGATTTAACGACTTACTAGTTGCAATCTGTCATATTATTTTCCGATTTCCTGGTAAATAAATGAATGCCACTACACCAAATTTTCGTCTGAACCATGATAAACACACACTATTAATGTGTATTCACTTCATTTTGCACAAATTCTAGACAATTTCAGCATTAATAGAATTAGAATTAATCTAATGTAACCTAACCACACAAATTGTGACAACAATCATAATGAATTTAGCTCAGTAGTACCTAGTGCTTAGGTAATCTTGCCTACATCATACAATGGCATACATGTATTGTTGGTTGCATAACGAATCTTTTTGTGTCGAACTACAATGCATAATCAAAATATCTAATTCCATAAACTGTACGTTTAAAATAGGAAATCATCAAAATGGCTTCGATTTTATTTATGAAATAATCTGAACAAATACAACTTGTGTTATTGATGATTATCGAAAATTCCTTCTCTATTTCGATTTGGGAAACCACACTCGCGCTGTGAGCTCGTATAGTTTCCAAGCAACATGATTTGTTTCTCAAAATCGAAGGAATTTTTGTTTCGATAATCATCAATACACTTGTTGTATTACATGCGATAATTTCATTTCAAACACATTATATTTCAATATAATACAATAAATATTTGCCATAAATATCAATTTTAGAATTAGAAGAGTTGAAGAGTGTGAGTTAAAAAACATATTCTGCTGACACTTCACCCTTTCAACAAATACCATTATCTCCTTTGGTTATTTTATTTATGAAGTCTATTTATTATAAAAACAGAGCGATTCGAATATAAAATATATGATGATGTCTTCAGCTGTTAATTTATAATGATTCTTTATTCTGTTTCATGTCAAGAGCTACTCACATTCTACAACAGCTTTTTATGATCTACAATATACAGATTGGACCTGTCATATGGATTATTGTTCTATACAGAGAAGAGCTGTTTGTCTGGTTGGTGATCCTGCACTTATGAACTCATGGACCTCTATAAAACATCGCAGAAAAGTTGCCGATCTCTCTTTCATCTAAAGATATTTTCATGACGTGTATTGTTCCACCACGTGCAATCAATATCAAATTTTGACAAGTATCCAATTCAACTTGGATCAATCATTGTAGGTATATCTTCAGAGATTTTATAAATCAAATTTGACTTCGATATTCTCATCAATGTTCACTATTCCTGAGTCAAAATTTATAAATTTTTATCAATATTCGTTGGTTTAAGTTGAATGTCTCATTATATTCATATGTTATGTTTATATACTATGTATACTTAATTATTCAAATTCAATGTTTATGTTGATGTATGATTATAGTTTTAATTTAACAAATATTGTGACTCTCACGCCTAATAACATGGAAAGTCACACACAAGTGGTATGGCAATTGATAATTGTTATACACACTTCAGTGATCTATTCATGATTATTTGATAATTTAGAGTCAAAATGTATGTATTTTTATTTATGAAAATAAACATATATTATTATATATATATAGAGCCTGAAGTAATATAATTTATATAAAAATATTTTGGTTTAATTGTCAAAGTCTCTGTACTCGAGAAAATGAATACAACGACTCGCTATCATCTTCGAAACAAGGAGTGCTGTGAAAGTTTTGTTTATAGTTATCTTGCAAAAGTATCGAAAATTGCACTCATCATAATTCCCCACTGTATAGTGAATCTCCTTGGCGAGTCCAATTATCTCCTGTTCAATGCAGATCTAATTAAAATATCTGCAACTCTCCATTTGTCATTTCACGAGTTCGATTCACTCGTGTATCCGCTGGTGAAAAAACGCTCTTTCATTCGCGGCTCGTGCAGTTTTTCCCACGATCTCAACTCGATTACAAATATCTCGCCTTATTTACCACAAAATTACGGACGATGATCATGTCGGCGGGGGAATATCGTGCGTCTACAGTTCCCGGTGTAGTAATTCGTAATCATTCTCGCAATAATTGTCGACAACTTTGTTTGCCAGTCTTGGATGAAATATCCAAAAGAACATCAATTCACAGCTTGTAATGTGTTTGCAAATTGTCTTACTTGATCTCGTAAACTACAATTTTCAGATTATTTCTTCGTTTGAACAGGGTTTTTCACATGCGGTGCTCATCATTTGTTTACCGAGACCGCAAAAGATGTTAAGAAGAATATTTCCCTCATGTATAATATATGTCATAAGAGGAATGCAATTATCGAAAAATTACAGCGGTAATTGCACTGCGGAGCGATGATTGCACTGCGAAAACATCCCGTCGGCATGACACCAATAACAACAACACTGACTGACAATACTGATAAATGTCAGATATACTTCAAAAAGTGAAAAAATGTCGCGTTTTGGTGAGTGGTCCATACAATCAATTGAGGAAAATGTAGTTGAAAGTGAACCAAAAAATACCAAATCCAACAGACAGTATATATGGCGACAGTTCATGGATTTTTGCAAGGCCAAAGGATATTTCCTGGACAAAGAGATGTCTATAAGCGTACTGGCAAAAATATTAACGGAATGGGCATTCAATATGCGCAAGCAGAATGGTCAGGAATATAAGGACTTCACAATAAAGACAATCTGGAATGTTACAGCAAAATTATTGATGGAAAAGTATTACAAGGAGTATGGTATTATTTTTAACCCTTTCACCGATATTGAATTCAAATCAGCAAAGGACGCTAAACAAACTAAGAGAAAGCAACTCCGAACGATACCCGAGAAAAGAAAGGAGAGTTCAGTGTTTCTCAAAGGTGACGAATACAAAAATTTGGTCCAGAATTGTGACGAAGAGACACCAGATGGATTGCAAAAAAAGGTATTTTTCGTTTTTGCTTTTGAGTTAGCTTGGCGTGGTGGAGAAGGTAGCAAGTGTTTAACGTCATTCTTCAAGGAAGAAGAGAATAATAATGGTGAAAAGACGGGAAGAATAATTTATAATCCCATTTTTTCAAAAACAACACAAGGCGGGGAAAAACCGTGTGTTCCATTAAAATGGTTAATTAGGAATAAAACGAATTCTGATTTGTGTCCCATACGATTATACAAAAAATTTTTGGAGAAGCGGGAGGGAATTAAGTCAGATCGATTCTTTATTACTGTAAACCCCTTTTGGATGTCAAGCAGAGCATGGTATAAGAATATTCCTGTAGGACGAAATACAATGAGCTCTTGGACAGCCCAAGAAGCAGCAAAAATTAGCTTGGATACAAAAAACGTGAAGATAACTAATCATTCGATACGGTCTACAGCTGTCTCAAGTTTAGCAAAAAAAGGCGTCGGTGAGGAGCAGCTTATTAAAATTACCGGCCATTCGACCACTAAATCCATTACACCGT
The DNA here is from genome assembly GCA_029955515.1 of Chrysomela aeneicollis. Lineage (NCBI taxonomy): Eukaryota > Metazoa > Arthropoda > Insecta > Coleoptera > Chrysomelidae > Chrysomela > Chrysomela aeneicollis. Next base: position 5,565,459 of record JARUHQ010000007.1, read on the forward strand.
ATCTGCAGTTAGACAAAGGTCACCATGAAGAAATAGTTGAAAAAATGCGTGGAAATGAAGTAGCACCACAACTAAGTTTTGTGTCGAATTCCGATAATGTGTCAGCTGCAGCTCTTAATGCGCCTGTATCGGGTCCATCCAGTCGGAATGCCAAAAACTTTTACAACTGCGTGTTCAACTGTAATTCTTGTAATTTTTAAATTGTGTGTTGAAAATAAAATTGTTTGAAAGCATGTCTAGCATAATTTTATTCATAGTCTTTGTCAGTAGTATGTGATTTTTCTCAGAAAAAAATCAATACTTATTTCTTTATTCGTGAAATATTCCATTGAATTACACTCGTGCATAAAAATGACCAGATAATTTTACATTCAAGCGTGTTATCTATAAAAATCGCACTCCGTTATTTTCATATTTTGTAAAAGAGCCCTCCTCCTTCGGAGTCGGGCTCTTTCGCCAAAATATGAAAAAAAATATTGTGCAATTTTTAGATAACACGCTTTCTTGCAAAATTATCGGTAATTTTTATGCACTTGTGCAATTATAACCGAAAATTTCACACCTATAACATTTTCGACCAATCAAAAGCCTATATTTTGGTCCGTTACCATAGTAACTAGAACGATTTCTCGCGTCGCGCGTCATGCACTCTGATTGGTGAAGTGGAATTCAGATAATATTGAAGCAAAAAAGTTCAATATTTTCAACTTTCTTGCGTCGCTGATCGCTGCTGTCATTAGTTAAGTTATTTATTCAACTGAAATGGAGGAACAAGACCATGAGGATATCTTGAGAGTGAGTAAAATGATTGCTATTATCCTGAATCATATTATTGAGGTTTTCAAATAATTGCAGTATTATTGTGGATTAGGCAGCATATAACTAAGCATCATGAACGTATTTTACTCTGTCTTCTACGTTTTCTCAGGAAATAAGCTAATAATTTTCTTCGATTTTGTTTTATTATGACCTTCATTTCTTTTATTCAACCGCACTCAATTCTTTCATTGGGAAAAATCAGAAAAAACATAAAGCAGCACAGCAATTTCGAATTTTGCTTCACCAATCAGAGTGCATGACGCGCGACGCGAAAAGCAAAAACGCTGCATTGGGAACTCACCTTTACACTGGAAATTTTTTGACTTTTATGGGTTGATTGAAATTCACATTTACCTAACTTCAAATATCAATAGCGTTTTCCATTGGTGAAACTGATGCGCACTCAGTGTAAATATATTTCTACCAACTTTACCTCAGTGGTTCAGAGTTTTCTGTCATGATTATTTAATGTATCGGTAAATAATGATGAACTGAATTGTTGATTCACAATTTACGATAATATTTCAAAATAGCCGATACGGACTTGGTGGTAAGTGGAACCGTAGCGGCTGACTATGAAAACTGTCAAGTGTTAATGAGAATCAACGGAACTCACGGTAAATATAATACAAATAAGACCAAAACAGTCAATCTCAAAGTTGTATTTTATTTTACTGTTTATACACAGCCGTACGGTCAACTAACCGCTTGTAAGTTTTCCTGGCGTCTATACCAATGAAAAAAGAGGTCGAACCTTCCCTACCTCTTCAACGTACAGACTTCAATAATATTTCGGTGTGTAATTTTCTTACCGAATACCACACTAGCATCGATTAAAAACTGTAATTTTTTTCTCAAAAACACGAAATTTAGTAGAAAATTCTCCCTCCAGAGAATTTTCAAAATCTTCGTGTTGTCGTAAAAATTTCCAGTAATAATTGAAGCTCTAGTGGTATTAGTGAAAATCTACGAAAGTTCCTGTTCTTGTAAAGTTCCGGATACTGTGTCTCGAATTAAAGAACTGAATATTTCAATTATTTATTTGCCCGAAATTCACATTTACACATTGTGAGAATGACCGTTCAGGTCCTATGATGAGATTTCCCGTTTTTGGAATGTCTAAAGAAATAAAACATTTATATAAGTGTCCAGTTGATTTTTTTTTCGTAAATAATAACGAAAATTATTTTTTTGCTATACTTATTTTTGTGAAAAATTATCCTACAATTCATGAAATTATCGTTTGGCTATTATCATTTGGTGCTAAGAACAAAAAATGAATGATTATCGTAATAGAATTTAATCATGTATTCAATCCATGTAGGTATAATGAAAACATTATACCAACTCCTCCGAGAACTCCTCATAGAAAGTCTATCTACCAGTTAACACAAAACCCAAACTCACACTCTATAGAGTTCCATAAAACATCCGCTTTTTTCATGGACGTATAAACACAGTTCGGTCCTGGTATCGAAAGTTTATTGTCGATTATTTGCTTGCCATATTTCTTGGCGGATTTTCATGGCATTTCATGTAGAGCTAGCTAATAATTCCAAATCGATTTCGGAAATAGAAAAACGTTCCGAAAAACTTTTTCAATTAGCTTTCCACGAGTGGAATATCGAGGATTGGTTCCATTCACCATATTGAAGCTCGATGATTTTTTCACCTGAGTGTCAAGAATATAATTTCAGACGGTTTGATATCTGAACTTCCAGACATCGATTTAATGAATAGTATTCATCGGTCTAAATCTAAAAGGTATTCTAATGACTCTATATTTCTACATAGAGTCTAGCAAGTCCCTTTATGCAGTGAGGGCTGAAAAAATATCTCTGGAAAAATAAGTCGAGAATGTGAAAGCTCGTTGATCTGTTGATAACTCAGTGGCAAGCTCTATAAGGGACTATCAGGTATAAGTAATTATTTCATTCATGCTAAAATACACGTTGAAATGATTGTGTTGATAAGCAATAACACCATGTTTTCGATTTTGTATTTCAGCTCCTGATTGGCTATTGGATACCTACATGCTGTGTTTTCGTTTCTGTATTTCGCTTTCTGATTCGTAGGCAGTAGGGTAGTTTAATTAAACAACGACTTACCAGTTGCAATCTATCATATTATTTTCCGATTCCCTGGTAAATAAATGAATGCCACTACACCAAATTTTCGTCTGAACCATGATAAACACACACTATTAATGTGTATTCACTTCATTTTGCACAAATTCTAGACAATTTCAGCATTAATAGAATTAGAATTAATCTAATGTAACCTAACCACACAAATTGTGACAACAATCATAATGAATTTAGCTCAGTAGTACCTAGTGCTTAGGTAATCTTGCCTACATCATACAATGGCTTAAATGTATTGTTGGTTGCATAACGAATCTTCTTGTGTCGAACTACAATGCATAATCAAAATAACTAATTCCATAAACTGTACGTTTAAAATAGGAAATCATCAAAATGGCTTTGATTTTATTCATGAAACAATCTGAACAAATACGAGTTGTGTTATTGATGATTATCGAAAATTCCTTCTCTTTTTCGAAACAAATCATGTTGCTTTGGGAAACCACACTCACGCTGTGCGCTCGTGTAGTTTCCAAACAACATGATTTGTTTCTCAAAATCGAAGGAATTTTTGTTTCACTACTCATCAATACACTTGTTGTATTACATGCGATAAGTACGTCACCAACAAAAGAAAACACTAGATTTGTCGATAAAAATTCCACCGTTTTCTAAGTTTTCAGGAAAACAGAATTCGTTTATAACTATTTTACTAAGTCTGCAAAGATCCCTAGATATTCACCGACATTAATGTGATGCTTTTTTATTATTTATGTTCAATTTTTCAGTACATTTCCCTACATATGAATAACGGCGGAGAACTCATCAAACCGAAAGGCAGCCTTATTAATTTTCTCGCAGCTAGTTCAGTGGTACACTTAACTATATCAAGGTTTTATTGATGCAAACATGTGAGAATTGCACATTGTGCAATCACATCCAGTGCTTCATACAAAATTTCATTCACATCTGCATTTTTTTACGATCCATAATAAAAGTCAACAACGTGACAACCCACGTTCGTATAAACGAAGCCGTTCATCGAAGTCAGAATAAGTAGTCAGAAAAAAATATCAGCTTCAAGTTGGGCTGATATTCTGTTCAATATTGAAGTGAAGAGTAAGTTCCGATTCCCAAATGCATTTGCTTGATTGAAGAGAAAGAACCATCAGGTTTTGATGGAATGCTGATTTAATCATATTGATTCATGGGTATTAATTTATTCAAACATTCATTTTCGAAGCGAGTATTTGATAAAGGTTCACTAAGCTACCAATATGAGGAAAATAAAATACGTGTTTTCTCAATATTTTTTTTTTATGCGGCATGAACTGAATTACTTGTTACTATGTTTCTCATGCATGTTCTATTTATGATTCGGAGTAAAAATAACTTGTTCAATATATTTGTTTCATTGATTCAAATTGAGGATCGAGTTGACGATGAAACAACAACAAATACAAAACAGTTTGTTTCTGGCACGTAATAAGTGAATTCGTTATATACTCGGTTATATACATATAATAATAGATATCATGGTAAATGAAAATAATGTTTGCATTTAATAAAATATCATTTACTACAAGATTCTTTTCCTCGTAGAATCTCAAAATTATTTCATCTGTCTATTATGAGTTCTTTCCGAGGCTCTTTCGCTCAATGATCTTAACTAAAAGAATGAACTACAACTAAAAGTTGCATTGTCATCCGTTTTTTCCTACTAAAATGACAATACAATTTGAACACGCAAAGTATTTATCAATGTAAAAATGTATCGAATGTGTTTTAGGGAGATCGATACACAACTTACTAGTCATAAAGGCATTATGCACAACTTTTTCGATATTTTCTAACAAAATTGTCTCGAACATGGACGTAAAAACATGGTCTCGAAAATTGTATTAAGAAAACTCGAAAATAATTCGATTATTTTGATTGATTGATTTCAAAAAGTTGAAGAAATCTCATTGGTTCTTAAAATAGATGTGTATTAATTAAAAATAGTTAATAGTACTTCAATAAGAAAAAACAAAATCGTGAATTTTTCAAATCGCCATAGCAAAAGGACATAATCCATTCCTCCAATCAAAATACCGGAATGGTAAAAAAATATTTTTCTTCATAGAGAAGAAAATTGAAAAGGAGGTAGCCTTGGAAATTTTTCAATTCGCCATGACTTCTGAACGAACTGACCCTTTTTTCCAATTACAATTGAAAAAAATAAATCGTGAAATTTTCAAATTGCCACAACTCCTGACCAATTTTTAACTTCTGGGGTTTTGCCTCTTTTTTCTCATAAAATCCATTGCTCGAATTAAAGAAACCGAAATCAGAAAAAATAAAGAATCAAAGGGGGTAACCCTTATAGAAAATTTTAGAATTTTTCAAAAAATGTTTATAACTTCCAAATGGGTAGAACGATTTCGAGAATGATTTATAACTTCGGGAATATCATTTTGCCTCATTGCTCCAATCAGGGATACCAAAACCGTTAAAAAATATTTTTTCTATTTTACTTCTATAATGAAGTCATTATGAAAAGCAAATGCGTATCAAAATAGCCTCTGTTTCGATATAGGTACGCATTCTTTATTATTCGGAGATACTAGAAATGAAAAACTTGTTTGTTTTTATTAATAAATTTCAATTCAGAGTATGTGAATGAATTGATCAATGAAAACAATAACAACATTGCATTTTTCACCCTGGTATCACAAAAATCAAAATCGCTCAACAGTTAACTAGAATTGTGCGTCAGATTTGAAATATTTCAATGTCATCATTGTTACCAATCGAAGTTGTTTCTGTTATTTATCGATATTCAATCAATTTTTTTCAATAAAAGATTTCAAATTGAAGCTAAATAGAAAAAATTGTACTTGACACACGTTTTATAAGACACGTTGTCGCACTTGTTCACTTGGAGCGCACTCCTCGCTTCGCTCATCGTACTCCAAACAACGCATGCGACAAAATAGCGTCTCATAAAACTTGTATCATAATATACTATTATTCGTAGAGAAAATAATGAATGGAAGATGTTGGTAACCTTCGGGACTTTTTCAAATTTTCCAAATCGACATAACTCCAAAAGGGATGGGGACCGATTTTCAACTTCGGGGATATTATCTTGCTCGTATTTTCTCTAGGTTACCAAAAAACCGAAATCGTGAAAATAGTATGGAATGACATATATTTCCTACGAGTATGAAAGTTTGCAGCAAGAGCTCGAGTGCTGCAAATCATACGAGTGCGAGTTCTACACTATAATTTTTCTACGACTGTTATAATATACAGTGTACGGGCCGGTTGCATAAAGATTTAATAGTAGATTAAATATTTAATTTAGTTATAACCACGGCAACGCATGCCTTAGCTCGCGTATTAGCAGAGTTAATCCCACGTTAAGTCAACAGAAGGCTTTACGGACTTTTTTGCAACCGGCACTAAGTAAAACACAACAACATGAGAATAATATATCCGAGAATATATCATAATATCGTTATGTCAAAGAAATATTGAATTGTCACTTATATTGTCTGTATGGTTATGGCATCAATGTTACTTTTACGGCGATTTACCCGTGCGTTTTTTAAACATTGTGAATGTGTATTACAATGAATTACATTTAGAAATCGTCATCATTGAACATACAATGAAGGTATTTCATGACAGTGGTAAAAAAACATATTTTTCTTTATAGGAAACAAAAGAATCGAAGGTACGATCAAAATCAAAACTTTTTTGAATTTTTCAATTCGCCATAACTTCCGAACGAATGGACCGGTTTTTCCCATCGGAGGCAACCTGTTGCATATTTTTCATCATAGAATATTTTCCTACATAGAGAAAAATCTAACCAACAGAAAAAAACTGCATAAACGCTCACCTTGCAAAGAAAGCCGCCGCGGCAGAAGCCTGCGCCTGATTCACCGCGTACACAAACTCCTTAGTCTCCGCGTACACCCCGAAAACACCCCCGTGGGGGTCCGCAAAGCCCGCGCTGACCCGCCGCCGCTGCATCCCCCCCACCACCACCTGCTGGCGGTGCTTGGCGCGCGAAATTTTGGCGCGAGTCTCGGCTAGCGCGTCCATGGCCGCCTTCTGCCTGCCCTTCCGCCTGCCGTCCTGCTGCGCCGGTATTGGGGCAGGCACTGGCAGACGAGTCGACATTTTCGAGCGGCCGGCGGCTTGGCATGCCTCCCACTCCCGATCGTGAATCCTTCCGCAGCCGGAGGGGCGAGCTTGGTGCTGCTGCTGCTGCTGCTGCTGGTGGTGGTGGTGCAAGGCGGTAGGCCGGTGGGGGTTGGTGTTTGCGTGGTAGTCGGCCCGTTTCATCTTCTCGATGTCGAGCTGGAACAATTAAGAGTGGCAGTGGTGACTTCGGAAGGACGGGGGTAGCCCGGATTTATGCGGTGAATGGGATGGTGGGGGTGAAAATTTTCAGTAGTGATAACACACGTAATAAGACCAGATTTTGAATTTCGGCTCCTGATTGGCTATTGGATACCTACATGCTGTGTTTACGTTTCTGTATTTCGCTTTCTGATTCGTAGGCAGTAGGGTGTAGTTTAATCAAACAACGACTTACCAGTTGCAATCTTTCATATTATTTCCCGATTCCCTGGTATAAATAAATGAATGCCACTACACGAAATTTTCGTCTGAACCATGATAAACACACATTATTAATATGTATCAACTTCATTTTCCACTAATTCTGGATGATTTCAGCATTAATAGAATTAATCTAATGTAACCTTGCCACAAATTGTGACAACAATCAAAATAAATTTAGCTCAGTAGTACCTATAGTGCATAGGTAATCTTGCCTACATCTTACCAATGGCATTACGGTCGTGAGGCCTCACTCAATGGATTTTTGGTTGCATAACGAATCTTCTTGTGTCGAACTACAATGCATAATATCAAAATAACTAATTGCACAAACTATACGTTTAATATTAATAATGAATAGAAAATCATCAGAATGGCTTTGATTTTATTCATGAAATAATCTGAACAAATACAACTCGTGTTGATGATTATCGAAAATTCCTTCTCTTTTTTTTTCGATAATCATCAATACACAATAAGTCTGTTGATTTATTACATATACGAAACTGAGTTGCTTGGAAACACCACGAGTCCGCAGAACGATATGACATGAATCCAATCACGAGTTGAATTATAGTCGACTATTTCAAAAACAGAGTAAATGTTGAAAATCTGAAGTTTGGTAGAATCAGCGTAATTATTTATTTTTGACGTTTCACTGTCACATACACAACTATGAAAACACCGAACTTGACAGGTCAATCAGAGTCAAGAGTCAAGTTTGTTTTAACGGTAATCCGAACTTGACTAGAGCTCCTGATTGGTTCATTTGGCAAGTGCGTTAAATAGTCACTTATAATACCACTAGGGCTTTAATTATTACAGAATTTTTTTTCGAGAACACGAATTTTCTAGAAAATATTCGTGTTCGAGAAAGAAGTTTCTGTTGAGATTAGCTATGCTAAATAAAATACAAAATACCGACTCTTGTTACGCAAAATAATACTGGTAGTAGTATATTACGCTATTTTGTCGCACGCGTTGTTTGGAGTACGACGAGCGAAGCGAGGAGTGCTCCAAGTGAACAAGTGAGACAACGTGTCTTATAAAACGTGTGTCACATGGAATTTTTTCTATTTTGAATTGATTTGAAGAAAAAATGGATTTGATATCGATAAATAACAAAAAAATCTTCGATTGGTAACAATGATGACATTGAAATATTTAAAGTCTGATTAACGCACAAGCGTAAAGCCCAGTTTACTGTTGAGTGATTTTGATTTTTGCAAATCATATTATGAATTGTTTCATTTATAATTGATGAAAGTAGAATCATTGGCTCAAAATATTCGGTAACATTTATTCCTCATTATAAAAATGAATTCAAATATTATAGATATGTATACATCTTCAATAAGCTGATACAGATCATTATCTCAAAATTCAATTGCGAAGCAAAAAGCGATGCAATGAATATAATCAGATTTGCTGAAGTAACGAATGATATCGGCTGAATCTGTCCAAATTTATTGATAGCTTTTCGGCTAATTATCAGAACCATCAGATATAATCATCGTTATCTGTTCAGCTACCTTCCATTTATAATATGTATCTACTCTAATGTAGATAATATTGTTGCACCTATGAGTAGGTATTTTAATTCTTTCAAAAATAATCAGTGAACAATGGATTTAAACTACTATAGATATTGTTATTGGAATCTTAGTTGCGCATACTATTGATTGAATAATGTTTTGTATTTAATGATGGATGAATTTTTCGAATCAACTTTTCGAATAATCATATATTTTATCAGCGACTGTGACTTGAATTTATGAAGCTCAGCTGAACCAGCATTTGAATGGATTTTCATTCCTTGTCGTGTATATTTCCCATATTGTTCTGAATGAATTAGTAGATTTTGTATCTACTTTCCATGAGCCAATAAGCCAAGAACATACAACAAATAGCGTAATTAAATCGCCAATAATACGGATCACTTCTTATTTGCTCAGGGTAACGTCTAATCCGTCTTTTTTATTATTTCCATATCAATTTCGACAACAAATGGGACTAGCCAAATGATTGCATGTTATTTCGTCGGATACAGATAGGGATGCTTCGACGTGGGGTGAGAGCCCCACGTGTAATTGCATTTCGAGATTTATAGTTTGTGTGGGTATGTGTTGATAAAATTGGTGACCTAGGGGAATTTTGATATGAAGATGAGGTTATTGTTGAGAATGTGATTCGTGAAGAATGTCCCCATGAGGCTGCGGTCCATTTATTATCAGTGCTTACTCAGATGAGATTTAACAAAAATGAATTGTTCGAATAAAGGAAATACGTTGATCTGGAGCTAAATCCCTTATGCAGATCAGCGATTTGATTCAATAATAGGTAAACTCTCACCCCAGGTATAACGACAAGAGAGAGGATGATATTTTTTTCCTATCTCGTTTTATACAGTAAAGGAAGGGCAAAAGTGTGGAACCAAGTGAATATCTCGGCAACCGTTAATTAGATTTTTCCGAAATCATGTGGATAGTAATTTCAAAACATGGCAGATTCGAGAATGTTGTCGCCAATGTTGCCAAGTTTTCAGTTTTTCCGAAGTTCTAGTCACACCTCGAGTCACACCCTATGTATTTAAAAAAAAGATGAGGGATAATTTTTCAGAGAATTCATCGATGTATTATTTGTTATTTTTATGTTCAATGACAATAGAGATATATACGTATGAGAAAACGACGAAGTATTTAGGGAAAAAGCTCAGTGGTCAAAGTGCTTATTAGTTTCAGTTTGCCTTGAAATCAAAACTATCATGCCCAAGTTTTTGAATGGAATTTGTCGAATGTCGGTAGAAAAAATTTTGAATGGGGGGAACACATCAGTTTCAGTTTGTTCTCATTATGGGGTTACTTCGTTGGTTCCTTTTTTTGAGACGACTGTATTTTTTGTCTCAAAAAATTTAAAACAAAACATTGTATTGAAAATCAAAGCGCACTACATCGAAGCTAATTTAGAACAGGGAAATAAGTTTCTCGAACACATTTCCATATTCCTGAGAATTAAGGCGCCAGCGCAAAAAAAGGGGCCATTTCGGTTTTCCCCCAATATTTCGAAAACGGTTAGTGATATTCCCGATTTGTAAACATCGTTGCATTGTTTAGTAAAATAGGCAAGTTTTGTCTAATTTAACCAACTTCGTTTCATATAACGTTTTCAATTAAATTGAAAATGACAAATGATGTATAAATGAATTTGATGAAAGATTCTTTTTCATTTGAAATAATAAAGTTGACAAGAATTTCTGAAAAATTGAAAACTTGGCAACATTGGCGATAACAAATTCGAATCCACCATGTTTTGAAATCAACCTGTTCAGGATTTCGGAAATATCTGACAAACGGTTTCCGGGATATTCGCTTGGCACTTTTGCCCATCACTGTATAATATAGCTCAGACTATCTGTATCCAAAGGCTCATTCCAGGAAACTCCTTCTTCGTCAACGATTTCACGGAATTCATAAAATATTTCACTGAATATCGTCCGAATGCCACAAAAAAAAGTATTATTTGAGTCATCAGTCGATATCAAAGAATGATTCATTTCATCCTAGAGATATATTAAGAATTATCACTATAACCGATAAGATATTCCCGCAATAATCCTCCTGTTCATCTAATTCCTCCTATAGGAACGCCATCGCCTTGGAGAATCTCTTCCAACATAGCATGATACCGTCATTATCGCCATTTTTCTGCGCTGCAATCACAAGATTTCTATCAATCACTCTTAGTGTCAGAGTGCGCTTCTGCTCCCAACAAGCCGACTTGGGCTTAACTCGGATTTGAGGGAGGATGTTGAAATATGCACCCATCAATCAAGACCGAAATCGATTCATTACGTCACAATGCGAAACATTGGATCGGATTGTTTGGTCAGGTGGATTGAGATCCGGTGCTTAGGGCGTCCATTATAGATCGGAGGCTCTTGTTTGATATGATCGCGTTTGCATAAGGTCGCGCTGAATAGAAGGAATCTCCATAGGTAAACATTAGTTACGCAGCATGGTATTTTCTTTATGGTTCACAAACTGTTCTTATTGCCCTTGACCGCATGTTGACTATTTAAAGAATAATTGATTTATATGATCACTCAATGGGCGTGTAAACTGTCTATCCTAACTAGATCAATGGCGTACAATATACATATTTTCATTCATCTGAGAGGATTGTACGAAAATAAAACAATACTAAATTTGCGAATGACTGAACTGTGCCGACCAAAATATCTGAATGTTTAAAATAAAATGAAATAAATCTATATGTCAGAATATCAATAACTTATACACTGGAATTTGATCAATCACAGAGGCACTACGTCAAATTAGAAGGCGTGAAAGTTAACTGAATTTCAACTTTGAACAGCAACTCTGCGACGTTTCAACGCTGTTTATAACATTTGGAAACCTCACACCTAAGCTAACAGCAGCAAAATCAAAGATTAGTGACCAGGCAGTCATGATGACGACGTTGTACTGTCAGTATGGAGATTCAGCATAAGAACAGCTCTCGCTTCACCAATTGATCTCAAACATTTATTATAATTAAACATATAGGTACACACCTACATGATCAGTTCTGTTGTGATGAATTGAGAAAATTATTCAGTTGTATCAACTGTGATCTATTTCTTCTCATCTTTCTGTTATAGAGACTGATGGAAACTTCGATTTGTCTAGTTTCTATTTTTTATTCTTCATGTCATTACATTCTTGCAGATCTGTTCAGCTCATGGAATTGAATGTCACGAAGGCGTCCATCTGAGATGTCCCAAAGACGTTGCTCGAATATATTTTATGGATGTCCAAATCAAATATCCTGGGCGTTCGTGTAGGATATTTCGAAAACCTTCACTTGGAATATCGAAGACACGAGACTATTTGGGATGTTCGAGATACTTTCATAAAGCATTCATGGGCTGGTTAATCCTTCACTTAGGCTAGAATGATACTTGAGAATTGAATTATTATTAAATTAGATCCATCTATTGTATTATTGTTAATCTCTAAAAGAGCAAAATTGGAGTAGATAGCTCAACCATTGTCGTTCTGAAAAGATGGAACTATACCGACTACTTACTAGGTGTTCATTCAGATTGTCAATAGCTCAACGGTTGTGAAAAACTTATTTGAAGGTATTCAGGGTATACTACAGGAATCCAAGTCACCCAGTGTGATTTTTGTTTGCAAAGAACGCCAACAGAGCTAGAATCTGAGAGTCATCTTAATCGATAGCCAATCTAAACTCTCGTTTTCAATTATCGGTTCGGCCTGATCCAGTGGCGTATCGATTACAAAGACGAGTTCTCGGAAATAATTTGCGTGAAAAAACTCTTTTGGACAACCGTCCCAGGACCGCCTCGTCTCTATCATCCCATTTGAAAGAATAGAGAGTACAGTGATCTCTCATCTCTTCGAGGATGTGGAAATCTAGCGAAATATTCACTCTATATACTAGAATATATATATTATATACTAGAATTGTTTTATTCACAAGATGTTACAACGCCCGGTATACCAACAAGAGGAAGGAAACAATCATGCTGCAGCTTCAAGTTGTCTCGAATTATTTCATCAATTTTATATACATTTTCATAATCATTCCTCCAACAAGTATACTCACAATTCTTGTCCACAATATTCTCCTCATTTTGAAAATTTTTCTGAAGTTCTGCCACTGGGAAATGCTTAGAATAGTGCATGTTATGGAGGCGTCGTTATATCACGCACAGGACAATGACAGTGCAATATTACTCTTGATCCTTTTCAATTACTTTCGTTAATCGAATTTATATTATTAGTGGATTTTTTTCTAGAATAGTTCAGATGTTTGACTGGTATAAATATTTTCTTTCAAAAATTGAAAAGATACCAGATATGGCAGTATTGGCAGTACAATTGCTATTCTAATTAATTTATCAAATTTCACAACGCTTGAATTTGACTATAACGCCCCACATCGTATTTATCAGTCTGGAATCAGTAATCGATTGCAGATTTTTATTCATCCTTTCCCAAATCACCTTTTGTTATATATACTTCTACCGGCGTTGTCTTCAGCATCGTATTCCTATTCTATTCATAAAATAAAGTTAAGTAGACTCTGTGATGCTTTTCTTTTGATTATGGATAATTTCAATGGAACGAGTCATTTAACATCAGACCATCAGATGGAAATTCTTCGCATTTCTCATCCGAGTCACGAAAATTGCCGTAAATGACTGCGGAACGCTATCCAAGAGCCTCAACTTCTTGCTTCGATGCGACAAATTAACTCAAACAACGGGAATTCAACTTATTGTATCGTTTTCTCTATCAAATAGAGACCCGAGAGCGGAAAATTATCCTTTGTCTCTAAATTGGGCAGATTGTGAGCAACCATGGAAATACTGAAAACCGGATGCAATACATGGAATTGTAAATTTTATGAATAGTACAAATAGGAAAGGAAGGACGCGAACAAATAAATTGAGTTAATTGAATTGGAGAGGGGGAAATTTTTGAATGTTGCATTATCATAGAGAATGGAATGTTTTAGGTATTTCATTCATTTTCTAGGCATTTTAGATAATATTCCTAGAAATAACTAGTAGATATAATATTGAATTCGAGGTATGTAGACTTGAATTCCATCAATTGATATGGAAATTGTGCGTAACAGTGAAAAATCAAAGTAGCTCTCATTCTATGTCACCTATTGAAGATTCATCTTCTAACTGATCTTTTTATGTGCACAGATGTTTATCTAAATGAATATTCTGGATAATATACTAAATTGTTTCATCAAAACTTCTCGGGGGTTCTTTTCTTTTCCATTTGTTTTTATACTAAAGCCATATAAACTCATTATAGTTGTTTTTGAACAGTTCGCTATCACACGAGATACAGAGGGTTATCACCTGCTTACTAGAACTAGAATATTGGAAACTCAGAAAAAGAATCACTACAACCGCAATTTTAACCTAACCCATCGATCACCTCGACGTCTATCTGAACATATTTACACCCCCAATCAACTAATAGACTGCCGACTGAGCTCCATCTGTTCCTATTTGGCTAATGCCCATATATCATCAACCTACGATATGCAATCCATTGGTGCCTTTCTACGGATGCCAACGAACAATCCGTTCTATCTGCTTCACATGGCTGCACCGATATACAATATCTACCTCTTTCACAGCGCGACAAATTTTCGTTTGGTTTTATGGAAACTGAGACTGAATGATACCTAGCAAACTTTTTTTGTTTGAATGGATTTTTATATAAGTAACAGAGCCACAATATGAAATGGTAGAAAAAATTACAAACAACCTCCATATATGTATAACGAATATAGCCATGAAAACTTTGAATAAGACTCTATAAGAAATAATTCAACAAGTATATTTAGAATTTGATGAAGAGACTATTCTGGAACATTTAGTGTGTGTGTTTTGGGTGTTTTTAACCGCCAACTTGTTGCGAATCAACTCTCGTCCTCTCGAAGTCTCATTGAGAGTTGTATGAGCAAGTAAGACAGGGACCTTAGATTTTTAAGTGTCATCCGAAGCTAAACGATACAATAGAAATAAATAAATATTTCCATAAGCCGCCGCGGGATTTGAATCCGGGCCCTCTAGGTCTAGATTGTATAGCAATACATCATTCAACGAACGCACAGACTTCAATAATATTTCGGTTTGAAATTTTCTTACCGAATACCACTCTTGCTTCAATTAAAAACTGTAAATTCTTTCTTCAACACGAATATTTTGTAGAGTATTTTGTGTTGTCTTTAAAATTTCCAGTAATAATTGAAGCTCTAGTGGTATTATAAGTAAGCTCGCACACCAGAGCAATAAGCAATAAGCAACCAGCAATTGGCAATAAGCAACAGGCAATGCATTGCAAGCTATCTCGTATACCAAAGTGATAAAATATCACTAGTTCAAAATATCGTCATCTGATGAAGACGAAGTTTCGACATTGTGACCGTATAGGCTAAGAAGAAATAGAAAACAAAGATGATAATGGATTCATCCATCATTTCGAGTACTCAAAAATCATGGAGCAATTGTATGTGCTGACTCCATACCATCTCTACCACATCCCTTTTACTATGATCTTGCCGTCGATAATTATAAATACATGAGTATTTTTCCACAAGTTCCACAAGTTCACAAACATTTGATGTTCTACCTGACGAGACAAATCTTCCTACATATTGCTAAACAACAGGCAATATATATTGTATTTCAATACGCACGTCGTGTTGCTAGCAACAAAAATTGCTCTACATAGGCGATAACGATATCACGTTGCAGCGGTGTACGAGTTGCCATATAAATTAATGTGAAATACATACTGGCAATAATATTGCTAATTGTTCGTTGCCTGTTGCTAGTTGCGTATTGCTCCGGTGTGCGAGGCGCCTAAGTGAAAATAATAAGAGGTATCGAATCTGGCGATCGAGCTGGCCAATTTATCAATTCCCTCGTATTATTCGATTTAGTATTTCCTCCCAAATGCAGAGTATTTTTGAAGCTACTCATCATGAAACGGGTGTCAAAAAAACATTGGAAACACCCCTAAAAACCTGGTGTAACCAAGATATTTTGAGTGAATTTCTGTAAGACCGGCTCTAAATTTCCTATGTTTTCCATCAATATGAAACTCTTGCGGAGCAATCAATTTCTCTGGCCAGAGCGTACCTATCTGTAAATCTTTTGTTATTTATCTGACCGATTCTCTTTGGGTTTGTTTTTCCTACGCCCCCCAAAGTCAGTGGAAACTTTATTGTTGCCTGCTCGTATAACTCGTATAACAGGATTCATACAAAATAAAATAATCTCTCTTTAGAATTCATAGATTTCTTCAGTTGTTGGAACAACATTCCCATGAATAATCGTTTGAATGTTCTTTCCATAGGCAATATTTTTTGTCTTCGATTATTATTTCCTTGAAAAGATATGCAGTATAACCAAACTCTCAAAACAAGGTCAGATTTTCTTTGTGGGTTCAAAATCATTACTTGAGACTTTCATCAAGTGATAGCTGAGTCAATTGAAAAAATGCAATATTCCAACTGGGGAATTCCTCGTAGACTGATTAATCGATAGTGCATTTGATAAAGGGGGATCCCAGAGATTCTGGTAGGGCACAGCCACCTATCTGTAATATTTCAACGAGCAAACCGCCAGCAGCGGGGCGTGTAAAATGTATCACTCAGCATGACCACTGCCACGTCCCTTTCCATTTCCACCCCCCCTGTTTCGCCCTTCTGAGGTCTCTCGTCATTCGATTTTCTTCTGTTACCCCACGTCATTTGAATATTCATTCAATTATTCTGGACCATATGCTGCCCGTTTAAGATTCGCACAGTTCAGGAGAGTGGATAAGGCGAGATTTGATGGAAACCTTGATGGGTGTAATGAATTGTAAGGATGAAATCAATCTCGAGCTTTTTGCGCTTTAGCTCTATGAAGGACGCTCTTTGATGGTCTGTCTGGGTCTATGGACCTGGTGCTCAGTGGTACAAGAGTCCGTCTTCTAACCGCTCTCCACTAGTTCACCAGGTTCGAATTTTGGCAACATCTAGAGAGTGAAGATTGGGAGTTACTGAAAAGTTGAAAAGCCAGATCATTTTCCGCTATAGTAACTGCAATGAACAAAATTGATGAAAACATTCCAGAATTTCTCAGCCCATAAATTTTTCGAAACTGGGTCTGTTCTGTTCAAAAGATTGAAGAATATATTGCTAAGTTTGGATATGCACTGTTTTCTACAATATATATTTCACATATATACTATCAATATTGTTTTCTGCAGATAAAACAATGAACAATCCACCATTGTAAGTATGGATACTATTGTCAGTCTCGGGCTTCAACATTTCTAAACGTTGCAGGTAACTCTAACATATTTATATGTACCCATTTAGTTGGGTGCTGAATAATATACTTTGGAGTTTATATATTATTAGGTGAGTAACACAAAACTTGACATTTTCCCATCTTCTTTGGGTGATGCTTCAGAGGAGAATGTTTCATAAGAAAAAGTAGGTTGGTCTCACTACATTAAAATAATTGCTAGGTTATCTATATCCACCGAACTATCAGACGGCTACAGATCAAGCGATTTCAAAAAAAGCGAGATGACTAAGACTCATTGTAGCAAAAGAAAACGAGTTCAATGAAATGATCAGAAAAGCTTCAGAAGTCAGAAATTACAGGACGTTTTGAAAGTCCTGTGGAGTGAACAACTTTTCATGGTTAACAAAGCACAGATTGGTCTTTTATAGATTACACATACCACACGAACGCTAAAGGAATTACAGAAAATTACCCTCAGAGCAGAAATGACTCCTTATGGTTATAAAGTTGAATGGATGATGTGCCAATATTACGAGTTATCTTGCTATGCTGTTGTTCGGTTTTTGTTACTTCAATACATTCGTGTCATTCCGTTCATAACACTAAAGCTTAGTTCATATTGGAACGAATTCCGCAAATAAAATGCGATTAACAATGGCGTCGCTTTTTCGGAAGAAATTGAACTCTATTGCGATTTCCGCAGAATTTCTCATTCCAAATAGAAAATGTGTTTAAAAATAAGAGGTGTTTACATCACAGGAGTGTTAATGTGGACGAATGTGAATCAAATGAAGTTATGTATTTTTTGGAAATATCTTGAACGAAACAAACTATCTCTATCCTTTGTTTCCACTCACGACTTTGAGGGATGGAGAAACTCTTCTTTTAGCGATTGTCCGCTTCAACATTAACTAGGTTTTTCGACAATCCAACCATATTTGCGGAATCGCATAAAAATAATCGCAATCGTTTTAACATGAACTAGACTTAACTTGTTATAGCGACAAAGTAAACTGGACGTGCCAATCTCAACGAGTTATCTTGCTACGTTGCCGATACATTTTTCACATCAGGCATTATCTGCCAATCTTCTCGATGGAAAATCGGGATGCACACAGCGATCTAAAGCTCAATTTATAAACTCCGCTGCCGTAGCTACAATGAACAGATGTTTATTTTTAGCATATTCTATCTACGAACAGTAACTGCAGCGTCAACTGTAGCTACGGCGGCGGGGTTTATAAATTGAACGTAACTCATTTGATGATGTTTTCATTTTACATGGCGCTTCGTGTCAGTACGCTGTTTCGGCTGTTTTCTATATCACTTATCTAAGATCGCGCGAAGTGATAAGAGAGAGGGGTGAAAGGAGGGGATACGCGCGGCGGAAGTGTAATAATTTGTGTTCGGCATGCCGACAGGGTGAATCCGGAGATTGCGGGAGATATTAATCGGAAGGAAGCAGTGGCGTGTTTCAAAATAAGGAACTTTTCAACATTTTTGATATTTGTTTTTTATACACGATATTTATACAATATTATCATCACATACGCGTTTCTCAACGATCGAATTCGACTCAAAAAAATGTGAAGTTTTGGATCCTCCACGATTCTGATGACGCAAAAGTGAAAAACCACGTCCGCACAAAAATAAATCGTGGTGCTTTTAATGTATCCTTGATATCCGGAAAAACTGAAGAAATTATCTTCATCTGAATGTAGTGGATTTTGCGATACCATTTCATAAATCATAATTATTTTATGATAAAATTTATATGTTATATGAAATACAACGTATAATATGACAGGAGAAAAAAAATCTGCAATAATAGATATTATCAAAGACTGTGTGGCTTGATAAGTATAAAATAACCATAACACTCGTAGTTTGTTCCTGAGATGAAATAAATATACTATCCTGATTGAACTTACGGAATGGGTTTGAATTTATTTTCGAAAAAACAGAAAGGTAAGTTCTAGTTGAATCGTTTACGATCCAGGATCACTTCATAACATGTGGTATGTTGGTTTGGTCATATTAATTTTGAGGTTATGGAACTTATGATACCTAAAGTTCACTCTAGATTCAAATGATACATCATAGTTTATCGCCTCATCAAATACATATTGGTGTATTTTGGAAATTGAATGGATTTGACAGCATGGAATAGCATACTAAGCAGCTAAGAACTTATCTGATGGAATTAAAATTCCTAATTTCGTACTTTCAACCACCTAATCACGTGAATTGTTGAAAAACTGTCGAATATATAGAAAAGTATGAACGCTCCTAAATATTCTGCTATCCAGTTATATAGCTAGTATAACCGCGGGAGTTAATCACGAATGAACAAAATAATGTTCTCCACATCGTTAGTAAAATTCATCATGACATCAAATGGTAAAAGTGTTCTGAAATTTATTATCAGGTGGAATGTCATCCACCTGACATAGCTGTGAGCGACATTTATACGCATTTCTGGTTGCGGGGATTCGTTGCGTTTGCTTTACATATATATAATAACAACTATATGGATAACACCTATTCTTCTCTTCACGCGAAAGTGAAGCTAGTTTTGGAAAAACAAAAGACTGTCTGGCTTGCTAATGATGAATCGTGCGCATGCGCGGGTTTTGACGAGTTGAAATCCACTGACGTTTTCAGAATTTTATAGGTTAGGTATATTTGTTAACCCAAATTATGTAAAAGAGCGTTAATATAGTTATTAATGTATACTTATTGATTGTTTACAGAAGTGATTAGTGAGTGATAACAGTGATTGATCAAAAATTAGCCCACGAAACTTGTTCCGATGACTTTTATCGTCACAGGTTTCTATGCAAATCGCAAGTATCGCTTTGTAGATCACATCCATTTCTGCGTCTATAATCAACTTTTATCCAAAATTGTTCAACACTCCATCGATAAATGAATATTTGAAAAATATATATCATGATGAAATAAAAACATCGAATTTAATAATTATCATACGTTTGTCGCTCACTAGAAAGCTATTCACCTCCATGATGAAAACGAATGTTGATTCTTAATTCAAACTTGCGCATGCACATATTCGCGATTTGTCCCGCGGACTGTCATTTGTTTTATTTCTCGGCTTCAGCTCTGGTATCCATGTTACCTATATTGTTATTATTATATATATGTTGATTTATCTAGGGTTATAGGATCGAAGATAATAAAATAATTGAAAATAATGTGATTGAAGTAAATAACATGAAATATAAACCCTGGTACAAACTTGATAATATTTTTGCCTCGCTTCCTCATTTCCATTGATGCAAGCATCTCGAAAAATAATATACAGCTGGATGAGGAAAGTGTCTTCTACACCTTGGTATGTATAGGTAATCACTGTTACTCTTAGCTAATATCTGTTTCTGTAAATCTAGGTAATGATTTTACTAGGACATAACAAAGATTACACTAACACCAATGACTACACTACAAGATTTTCCCTACTTGAGATTCACAAACCAAGACACGTGCGTTTCGCTATAGCTTCATCAGATAGAGTTCAATACTCCAAACATGTCGTGATTTGCAAAGCCTAAGTACTGAAAATCTTATGAATTGTCATCAAATATCAGCCGCATCTATTCAAAACATAAATGCGCAGATTCTGGTGTGGTATGTCATTTCCTCTAAAAGTGTATCAGAACTAAATGTTGATGGGTATAGTTAGAGGTAAAATCCTGAATAGTCGAAGTTGTACTGCCAATTGCTTATCAAAACTATCAATCAGCTGTACGTGTGATGAAACTGAGCAAGATTCGCAAATATAAAGATCAAGGACCGCCGCCGCTGCCGCTGCCGGATTTTTCGTCCCTCGGGGGTGGTACTTGACTCACTTAACACACTTCCGGTAAATGAGGGGCCGCCGACACCCTCTCACCCTTCTTATGGCCTGTTTCGAAATCCTTTAATCATGTTAGTGAGATTCACTACACTCGATACGATACTGCAGATGTGACTGCCTGCCATGCGACGGCCATGTTTGCGTACGGAAAAACGGTTTTATTGCTATAGAGATTTACGTGGACATACGTGGGGGAGAAAGTACGCATCAGTTCGATCAGTGGGTAGCATGTGTTGGGAATTTATACGGGGATGATCAAATCAGGCTGCTTCAAATCAAATAGGTAGGTATATGACATGCTAGAAGATTTGGGTTCAATCTCATTCTTGCTTTTCAACGATGACATTCCAGAGTTTATCAATTTCGAAAAATTACATTATATGATTTTAGCATTGTGACGTTTTTCTTGTTGAAATAAACATATTATTATTATTTAAATATTTGAATTTAATCAATTCCAGTCACGACCTTACGGTTCCGACACCTCGCAGGGTCGAGCTGGAGAAAAACCAGTGACCACTCCTCATAACCATGAGGTGAGTGATCACTGGGACCGAATATCGTGTGCCCTCAGTAGACGCAATGATCCCAGTTGGCATATTAATACGGGTTGGTGTACGGAAAATTGAAAATAATCTTCCGTTGAATATATAAAAATGCAATGTCATGTCTCTTTCGGTAGTAGGTAACTCATTGGAGATCTGGAAACTTAATTTTTCTTATGAACATGGATTTTATCTTGATGGAAGGACCTCAATTTCATATCACTTGAAAAACATCATCATTCAGAAAAAGTCATACACAAAGGTATATATTTTATTTCGGACCTAAACTTTACAATATGCTATACCTCTAAAAGTTAAGCATATATCAAAAATGGCGAACTTAAACTGAACATTGAAAGTTTTATTCTTGAAAACAATACACTGAATTATATTTTTAATTGATTCACACTCCTCTATTACTTGTCCTTTCTTATCTTCTCTTTCCCATATTTTACTTAACAACCCAACTAATGTAAAATAATTATTCTTAGGTTATATTTCGAATTCATCTATATTATTATTATTCTACAAAATTCGCACTGTATATAAAGTAAATTAAAATACCCAAATGGAAGAATGGAACACTACGACACAAGCAAGCATTCATTGCTTAGAGCTTAGGTTATGTTCCATACTTCCTTTGTGTTTACGATGTATTTTCTTTGTATAGAAGATATTGTACCAAAAACAATTTGAATCTGAATGAATCTGAAATCATATCATTGATTCAAAATGATGTATACAAGTATTCACAATCATATCGACTCTTCAACTAAATTATAGTCGAAGTACATCAATAAGACAATAAGCGTTTTGTTTTTATGCTCTATAGTCTATACGCATGATTTAGACATAAACCTTGTATTTTATTTTACGGTTTATACACCAGCTGTACGGTCAACTAACCACTTCCATTCACAGACCAATGAGAAGGCGAGGTTGAACCTTCAACGCTGTATTCCACAGAACTTCTGTATTCTTAACTGGACCAGATTTGAATAATATTTTGGTGTGAAATTTTTTTTTCCGAATAGATACCACTCTAGCTTCAATTAAAAACAGTGAATTTGTTCTCCAACACGAATATTTGTTGAAAATTATCGCGAGTTATCACTCAAAATGAATGAGACTTTGTGACAAAATCATGATGATATCAAATGAAGATCAATACAGTTTAGACTTGAAGCCATGGTATCTCTAAAACCAGAACATGATATTCTCGATGGAAAAATAATGATGACTTCGAATTGACGATAGTTTTTCTTCAATCAAACTACCTCATACTCTTAGAATATGACTTTCATGGTATATATAGAGTACCATGTTCTTCGAACGTGAAACTAATTTAGTCTTGAAAGAAAGACTTTATGCCTCTGAGGCTATATGAAAGTCATGATAATCTTGAAACTCGTCTTGAAATAAGTGTATTATTCTCATATCAATTTTTGTGTGTGTAAATACATAAATACAGACTACTTTCCTGTGTATAGATGCGGGATAATTTTCAAAATATTCGTGATGTCGAAAAAATTAGTTGAAACTCTATAATCAATCAAGCAATCAATCAATTTTTATTGTTTCAAAAAACATACAGTTTTATAACAAAGAGTTTGGTTTAGAGTAACAAGATATTTCGTGAATAGCAAAAAAAAATTAATATCAATTATAAATTATGGGTTAATATAAAAAAAAAGAAACTAGAAGGTTATAAGTGATAGGATACAACAATATATTTATCAGTACATAATAGAAAGTTACATGCATCATGTACAAAGTATTATCAGGTTAGATGTTATTCATTGATGATAAATGAGCGTAATTTGATAATATTCCAGATATGTGAAGAAATAATTTTCGCGATGGCTGGCGTAATAACGTTGAGGTTGTCAACTAAATGATTTAGATAAGTGAAGGAGTTGTTGTCTCGTGGTCTCAATGAGGTGTATATGGGGCATTCGAATAGTAGATAGTGAACTGTTTCGTGGAGGCCCATATTACAGATTGAGCATATCTCTTTTGTGTTAATGCGGTAGGTGGAGCCTTTGAGGGTGAATTTCAATTCAAACTGGTGTGGAGTACAGTGACTCTATACAAGACAGTGGCGACAATAGGCCTATAAGCTCCGCCCACCCGCCATTAAGAGGCAAATTTTCTGTTTGTTTACATTGGTTTATATGGTGTTTACTGACTAAATCTTCTTGTGCAGTTATATTTCCCAAAAATTTCGCAGTTTGACCTCTACAATACACGTATGATATCAATAGGCAGTGATTTATCCAAAAATTTGACTGGTATGTACCTTTTATATCCATTAATTCCTCTATTGAAATAACCATAACATTCTGTTTGTGCATATTACTACTATGTTTAATTCTGCATATTTTGTTTCAGTTTCAATACAAAATGCCTGGGTGTGCAGCTGTAGGCTGTTTCAATTAGGCAAAGAAAGGTTTTTTGAAGAAAAAATTCCTAAATGACCCAAAACGCAGGAAAGAATGGCAATCAAAACAAAACATGACAAGTGGATCCCTACATATTCATCAATATTTGCAGTGGAAGCAATGGATCTCATTAGGATTCAATCTTGTGGAAAAAAATATGTGATGGAGACATCTTATGAAACATAGATTTATAATAGGAGTTTTCAGTGAAGTTTGAAAATGATGTACCTTAATATTATAATAATGTAATATAATTAGATTAGAAATACATCTGAGGTAGAACATGAATTATTGTCAGTGTTTATCTAATTAGTTGGTTTTTAGAAAGAATACCTATACATAATCTGTCATGCATCAGAAAAATAATAAACAAAGGAATACCATAAAAGTATATTAACAAAAAAGCATACTTCAACAGAAAATGAACAGAATAAAATAATTACTTACTTTCTTTTTGCTAGATAAGTATATAATTATCTTATCCTTCAAATCATGACAATTTATTGATGTAAATAATTTCAATGTTTTGGGGAGACAATATCATAATAATATTGCCTGAAATACTCTCCATATTGATAAAAAAATACATTACATGTTCCCTACAGAAAAATGATGTTTTCTATCTCTAACATTTCAAAACTGACAATTTGGTATACCATTTCAATAGGATTTTCGTTTCCTAAGGAGCTAATAAAATCTTCACAGGTCTACAGCTTTCATCTTCTCTAGTTCTCTCCCATATTTCAGGTTCAAAATTTGCCTAAAAAAACAATGTATTTCAGTATATTTATAAAAGTATGTGAGTCTGGATGATTTCAACAGAATGACTAGTTACTTTACCTGGCAGAGATTTGATGAATATGTAGGGATCCACTTGTCATGTTGTTTTGATTGCCCATTCTTTCCTGCGTTTTGGGTCTTTTAGTAATTTTTTCATCAGAAAACCTTTCTTTGCCGAATTGAAACAGCCTACAGCTGCACTCCCAGGCATTTTATATTGAAACTGAAACGAAATATGCAAAATTAAACATAGTAATACGCACAAACAGAATGTTAGGTTATTTCAATAGAGGAATTTATGGGATATATAGGTACATACCAGTCAAATTTTTTGCTAAATCACTGCCTATTGATATTATACGTGTATTGTAGTGATCAAACTGCGAAATTTTTGGGAAATATAACTGCACAAGAAGATTTAGTCAGTAAACGCCATATAAACCAATGTAAACAAACAGAAAATTTGCCTCTTAATGGCGTCACCAATCAAAACGCTGACGCCTATTGTCGCCACTGTCTTGTATAGAGTCACTGTAGTGTGGAGGTAGCTTCTAGAGGCATATGGTAAATGATTATAGATAGTCAAAAAGGTTGATCGGGATAATGAGACTTTGTCAGCTTCTAGTAATTTGTTTATATAGTTGAATAGTAATGAGTTTCGTTTTTGTCTCAGAACATCACCAGTTGTGTTGATCCAGGGGATCAAATATCCAGCAAATTCAAGTGAAAGAAAAAGATATAAGTGAAAACACCCCGAGAGCTCAATCCCAGCTATAGTTCTGACTCACTCTTAATAACACAGCAATAGCCGCAATGGCTGATCTTAACGGCGACTATAAGCGTCATTAGGTGGCGTTGCAGGGAGGGGAGGCGGGAGGAGGCTTCCAGCAGAAAATCTCTCCCTTGCAGGACGATTTTCTCGATATATTTCCTGCGACTCCTGCGGCCGATCCACTCTGCTAAGTGCTCAATGGGCCATCTTCTGCGCTCTGATAAATGCATAAAGATCGGGCGGAGGTCTTCGGGCAATTACCGAAGAATCGGCGTCGTTCGGAAAGTGGAGGATTGTGTGTGGAAAATGAGGTGGGTGGGATTTGCAGGGGGTTGGTAGGGAGAATCTTCGAGACAGAGCTTAGTTATAGGGCACTGATCGAAAATACAAGGACTTCTAAATTACTTTCAGGGCTATTTGTGCATGAGAAAACGTATTTCGATGAGTCCTTGTCCTGATCTCTGAACTCACCCAAATTTGAGTCTATTATTATTTCTTATTTATGCTACCGATTCACTCAAATGCCTGGCAGATCGTGAAATTCACTTTTATGATGGCGGTCAATTGTATGTTAGCTCTTATTCTCAAAGAATCGTTTTGACAGGTTTATTCGAATTGAAAATTACTAGATGGTTAGCTCTCCGCAACTATTTCACATAAAACTATAAACAGCAAACACGACTTCAAAAGCAATCTCAATAGCAACAATTCAAACACTTTAAAATTCGAACACTGTTCATATCTCTCATCATCATTTCACAAACAACGTGTACCTATATCATTCTCTTCTATTACCTCTTGATTATAATGCTGGGTTTGAATTCTTCTAAAAGTAAGCTGAGATTTGAAATTCTCGATGTACAATAAAGTCAAAGTAGGTACTATAATTATGTAGTATTGGGATTTTTTTGTGGACTTAATAGAAGCAGTCATGCCTGACATCAACATATTAGTCATTGTTAGGTTCAACTTCCTAGAGAAATACAAGCTTGAATCTTGGTTGCTTCGAACACCTATAGATAACCTATCAGATTTGCATCATTTGAGCTTTAGAGGAGAAGGCGAAATGAAGTATGTTATCATCCACATTACTGTGGACGGGTAAAGAGGTTAGTGGCATAAACAAGGTTGGTGCCAAAACAGATCCTTGTGGAATACATTTCGTCAGATGAGACGCCTTCACTACATGAAGTAATTTTTTCAAAAGAAAGTTCAGTAATAAACGACACAGTTATGGAGGTAAATATGACGAATTTTATCAAGAAGGCCTTGGTCCAATGACGTGGAATATGTGTGCTAAGTTAGTTCGATTATTTTATTTCTGTTTTTTCTAATGCACACCACCTTCAGAGCAAACAAACAATTTTAGAAACCAGTATTATCCACAAAGAATAGCGCAATCGTTTGCCTAACATATTTTGCTGAATATTCTTGTAATCTTCAGTATTGACTAACATGAGGTTATTCCTGCAGAAGATAGAGAGAAAGGAAACCTTTTGAATGAATGACTATGAATGAAAAAAGAAACTTATTATATCAATCTCTCCTGGATGTTCTGAATACAAGTAATAACCCTAAAACATTTTGGACTACTCTAAAAAAATTCAGACCCAAATCTCCTTCAAAGATACTCAGTTCCCAACTATGGGAAGTTTTTTATACCAATATTTATCCTCCACGCATAGTCGAAAATACTGATTTCTTTGATGCTAGAAACCCTTATCTTGACTCTTCAATCACCACTGCTGAAATTTATATGGTCATTAACTCCTGTCGAAATAACAAATCTCCAGGTTGCGACTCAATATCGTATGAGTTCATGAAACATCTTCCACATAACTGGGTCTTATATCTAACATGCTTGTTCAACGAAATATTGGACTCCTCAGTCACCCCAGATAGATGGAGTGAAGTAACCATGTCTATGATACATAAGAAAGGTCCTACGGAAGACCCCACTAATTATAGAGGTATTGCGTTACTCAATTGTTCAGCTAAGGTTTTTACCCAAATACTTCTGAATAGGCTAAACATCTGGTCAGGTTTTCGACAGTATAGAGGTTGCATGGACAATGTCTTCACACTCAGCTCAGTAATCCATTTGCACTTGCGATTGAAAAAGCGAAAGGTTTTTGCGCTATTTGTCGATTATAAACGTGCTTTCGATTCAGTTAAACACTCTCTTTTGTGGCTAAAACTTTTCTCTGTAGGCGTAAGTTCCAGAATAATATCATTGTTAAAGAATATTTACGATAACGCCCGAATGAAAGTCAAATCCACAGAGGGTTTCACTAAACCATTCGACGTCACGACGGGAGTACTTCAGGGTGAATCACTCAGTCCATTGCTCTTCGCTTTGTTTTTGTCTGACATTGAATGTTTTTTCAGATCTGAGGGTGCTATTGGTATTAATATTGACAATAAAAATGATCTTCTGATGCTTCTTTATGCAGATGATTTGGTAATTCTATCAGATTCGGAGATAGACCTTGGTCGCAAACTCAGAATCCTCGAACACTATAGCGTTCAAAATGAGCTTGAGGTGAATGTAACAAAAAGTAAAATCATGTGCTTTTCTAGGGGAAATTCACACTCCAAGGATCTGAGATTCACTTATAAGAATGACCGCATTGAGGTAGTTAACAGTTTCATTTACCTGGGAGTAACATTCTCCTCTTCATCCCTCTTTTCAAATATGGCATCTGTATCAGCTGATAAAGGTAAGCAGGCCGTAGGTGCTGTATTTCCTATAATGGCCAAAACCAAAATGAACTGCTGGCGTTCCAGAGAAAAATTATTAGATTCCCTTGTTCTGAGTGTGTTAACCAATTGTATACCGGTTTGGGGTTTGCGATATCACGAAATCCTGGAACGGGTTCAACTGGCATTCTTTAAGAAAATGCTATGCTTACCCGTGAACTCACCAGACTATGTTGTTAGACTTGAGGTTGGTAGAGTCAAGGTTTCATACACCATATTGAAACTCACTTTGAATTGGTTGATTAAAATCCTTGAAATGGGTGAGACCCGACTCCCAAGAATCTGTTTTGAAAGACAACTAGAACTTTATACCACAGATCAAAGATATAACTGGTCTATGCAAGTCAGTAAAGAGCTTGAATTTGCTGACTTTCACATGCCATTAGCAGAAGCCACATCACATATTCTCAAACAGAGGAGGTCAATGTTGCTCTCCAGGTATCTGAACAGACTCAAAGAAGAAGATAGGTCCTTGTTTTCTCGCTCAACCTTCCTCTCACTCAGCCAGTCACTTACACTATCTGAACAAGCCCAAAACTATCTCCTTATGAAGGTACCCATCCAAGTTACTAGAACCATTGCCCAGCTCCGATTATGTAACAGTTTAGCGATAAAATTTACTTATCGTGGATCACTTTATCACATCAACCCGGGAGAAATCTGCTCAGTTTGTAACAAGAATGAGTTTGAAACTATCCATCATATTTTATTTGATTGTCCTATATATACCTCAATGCGACCCCGTAACGTTCCCTGCTTGGAGAATATTAACAATTTGTTTGGCACGCTCAATAATATTACGCCCACTGAAGCAAAATCAATAGCCACACATATCTGGAATATTTTGAAAATCAGATCATTCATTATTAATGAGTAGGTAATTTTCATTAGGCACTGGGTTCTCTTTCATTTATATATTTTTGGTCTGTATGTTAATTCGTAACGGGTCTCTTTTTCATTTTATTTTTATTACATCGATGTTATTTGGTCTGTTGCATATTTATAGAGAAATTATATAAATATAACTGGTAAAATACATGTGTAGGTTGTGGAATATTTATACTTAACTAGAGATATGGTTAATGTTTTTTTTTCTTATTTTTATAGCTGCTTATGTTATCTGATTTGGTTCAGACTTTTTTCTCTCTCTCTCTGTTTCTATCTTATATTATAATACTTACTTCACTTAATAGCCGAATTCCTTGTTTATATGAAACTGTATGTTTTGCTTAAACAATAAATGAATTGATTGATTGATTGATTATTATGACCGAAGAATTTTGCTACCATACAATTTTGGCAACAAGATTTGCTCCGTTTTGAATTCGATTACTATGAATTTTCTTGAGTAACCTCGTCTTCTCCTTGCAAAACCAAACAGCATAATCCATTTTCCCTATCACCTAACGTTGGTGTAACCGAAAACCCCATCCACCCGAAAAGCAATAACGGAAAAGTAATGAATTTTTCATTCCTCCCCATCGAGATTCAAAACTGAAAAAACACGTCGTAATGATCTCGGCATGGCCGCGAAAACTTTTTACGTCAGGATCGCGATCCCCTAATCTAATATTCATGTATAACTTTATGGAATTTTTCGTGACCCTCTGTTCGGGTGACATGTTTTTCGTGCCCTTGCCACATTTGATGGCTGAAGTACTTAACTTTATATTCGGCCCGGAGCTCCTTCGAGCGACACTTCAATGCACTCGAAATCTCGCAGGGAAGGGGTGCGGGGTGGTAAAAATTAATGTTCGGTGGAGTTTGATGGAAATTACTAGAATTAGAATGACTGACACTACGAGGTAGGGGGTGCAGGATGAAAAGTAATTGGGAAAAACGAGGAAATTGAAGAGGTCTGTCTAGGGTCATTTGGTGAAATAAATGCCTACCACTCAAAATCCAATTTCTCCTGTTTTCTCTTCGAATCATTATCTAAGTTGATGTGAATAACGAACACAACGGAGGCTGGTGAGTCTTCTCAAATGTTCTGTTTCTGACTTTTTGTCCCGTATCATGGCTAACTCTATCTCCCGAGTCATGGTGAGATACTTGGCAACGTTGCTCGTTCCTATCTAGCACCGAGTTGCTAGAATTCATATCCACATGAGTACAAGCATAGCGATTGTGATCCACCAATCAGAACTCTTATAGTTGCGCCTGCGTATCACGAATGAGTTCAGACAACAGTCCGATGAATAACAAAGCTAGCAAATTGACCCTTCCCAGAATAGAAAGTTATCATGGCGGATTTTGATATCTGACAGATTTAGGGAAAAATCTAGGGAAAAACTTGACACTTGACAGTTGACAAAATAAGTGTTCCATATCAAAATTGATTTGAAATGACAATGAATCCAAATTCCAGAATATCGATATAGATATTTCTTAGAATTAAAAGGCACAAAGAAAAAGGATATTATGCTGGAATTTGGATTTGTTCACATTTCAATTCAATTTTGACATGGAACACTCATTTTGTCAACTGTCAAGTGTCAAATTTTTTCTAGATTTTTCCCTAAATCTGTCAGATATCAAAATCCGCCATGATAACTTTCTATTCTGGAAAGGGTCAATTGGTATGTTTCCAAGAAGTATGATGGCCAGATGGTAACTTGCTAGCTTTCCAAGCTGGCGCCCAGGGTTCAATTCCCATTTTTTTTCTAGTCAATAGCCTCAAATATCTCTGACCGGGCATCCAGTAGTTGAAGAATACTTTTTTTATCAAATTTTCCTTCCTCAAAGCTCCCTAAAAATAGTGATCTAGTGATTAGGTTAGTACGTTCAGGTCAGGTAAGTCTCATTGAATTAATAAAGCGCGACAGCGCGTTCAAAATTACTTTTTTAATTCAATAAAATTTTCCTTCTTCAAAAATTTACTGATAGTAATGATCCCTGCCTTCACTGATAGTTTAGTACGTTTGGTCAATACCGCCTTTATCGATGCGAACCATTTCAAACCTACCGCCAAAACGAAAATGGTTGTTATTGGTGAATTTTAATAGTTATGCTAGTACATGGCTAGTACTGATGTGGATTTGAATTCTTGCCACTGAGTTGAACAATGTTGCCATATTTCTCACTATAAGCCTTGAAGGCTATGCGATGGAACTAGGAAAGTTACGCGCATGCCCGGATTCCTGAATCGGTACAAGCGTTTCACAAAAGATGGCGCGCGTTTGTTTCAACTATAGAGTTGATGTACTCTATGTTTATTTGTATTCGAGGTGTGTTAAGGAAATACTTATACCGAACAACAGATACAGATCTATTGATTAGACAAAGTAACAGAAATGTGAAATGGCGGACCCATCCTTGAAAGCCCGTGTAGCTTCAAGGATGGACGTAATAGTAGTGAGAATGAGAGAGAGATACAGGATGGATACGTGTCTTATATTGGGTTCATCTGTCATTGCTGCTGTCAGCTGTCTAAACGTTGCCTGACGTCTGAACGACAGCTGTCATGGTGGCGCTGTCGTCGGGTTGCAGCTTGACGCCAGTGAAGACGGTGACAAGCAGGGACGCCACACAACAAAACTAGGAATGTTCAATTTTAGCAGCTATATTTAACATTACAAGCAGTGTTGATTGTGATGGCTTTACAATTATTGCCAGTCGATATCACCTAATTTTCGTCGACAAGCATCACTTTTATTCCGAAATGAAAATAATATTAAGAGCTCTACAACATAAGAACAACGAGACGTATGACTAGAACACCGTTTTGCTTTCATGAACCCATTTCATTGTACCCTTGGAGAAATCGAAATTAAAACTAGTGTTTCAGGTAATCGCATCAGAATATTATGGGAATATAATAATTGATTCGCTCTTGAACTGATTAGTTTTGAAAAGAAAAATGGAAGAAAAAGCGCTGACTCCATTATTTTACCTCTAAAGGGGTGTAACCCAAACGAAAAAAATTAGGGTATCGAAGTCCATCAATGGAGATGAAACGAAAAGTATCAAAATACTATGGCTCCCTCTTAAGAATCAATTTTAGACTCACAGTACTAATTCTGATCTTCATCAATAATATTTGCTAGTTCTTATCACCAGGAGTAATGATAGGTACGACATTGGTTTGTTTGAATTGGCAGCAAGAACAATAGAAGAAATCGTTGTTGGACAATACCAATGGGATCATCAAAAAGTATTTACAATAGTCATTTCTCAGACACCCCTTCAGAATTGGAAAGCGGTGTTTCAAAATCATATGAAATCTATGAAAATTTTTGATATTTCAATTCAGAGATTTCATTTTCACATCATATACGTGTTTGCTGCATCTTTTATAGTGGATCTCTAACTGTTCTCATAAATAAATAATGATAGTTTGTCAAATAAGCTCTTGAGCTCCATATAATCTCTACGATCTTTACGAATGCAATTTGTAGGAACCCATCTGAATATCCACATAAAAGTCCAAAGTCTGCGATTATTGGCACAATTTCCATACATCAAGTTTATTGTTTCAATTAATTTTTAATTTTACGTTCGGAATATAACGAGAGGGGCAAGCGAGTAAAATTTAATCTGCAATAAAGGTCGCCTTATAATATGGAAATAACCGTTTTAATTAATGCCCGAATGCTTGCAAGTCAGGAGTCTACCCGCTCTCCCTCTTCTTTGAGTCATCAACTTCGGAAAAGGAAACTGGGAAAAGGGCCATCTTTCAAATCGACAATATACAGCGCGCGTCTCTGGAATGTTAACACAATACCCGACTGGTAATAGTTTTAGATATATTTGTATTCTTAATACCATCTAGTAACAGTTTTTAATATATTTATTTTAACTTTATTAATTCAAAGAGGAAGATTCGTATGAAAAAAAAGCGGACTGTTGGGGTATATAAGTTATATGAAGCTCTTGGTATACTAAACAGAAGACCGAATATCTATAAGGAGCAGTTTTTGCAATGGATCTTACGTGATCATACCATGGTATAGTATTGTAGTGATGGTCTTAGCAAGCATCGATATTGAATAAAGCCGAAGAAATAAAACTAAGTCTCAACAATGATGATGATGTTATAAAATTTATATGAAACGAAAGAATGTGTGGAAACTAATTTGTGTAGGTGTAGGGATATGAAGAAGTGATGAAATTTGTATGTAAGCTTCAAATCTTTCGATGTCAATGAGCCTATAAGGAGATGATTATACCTTTTGATCCCATTATTAATGACAGTGTATGTGGTTTCAAATAATTCCGTCTCTGGACTTAAGTATAAAGTTATAGTAGGATTTATTTCGGAGTAATCTTTGTTTATGTGGTTAACAATACAGTTTCCAACATCATGAATACAGAAATTACGAGTCTTCAATAGTATTATAACCGAGATTAAAAATAGTATTGGAATTGTCGATATTCCGAGTTTGGAATTTGACGTTCCAAAGGTATTGTTTTCATAAATGGTTAAGTAGATATATAAATCGATTGAAGAAACATCTGTTATTGAATCATCAAATTGGCATTCGCCTCAACGCACTCGATCACCAACCTAGAATCATCATTAATAAACATCCAGCTAATGAATAGTTCCAGATTGAAGATCCTCATGGTATACCTAAGATTGATATTATCTAATTTATACAATAATTGTCTGTATCTCTGAAATAACACGAACAATTTCAATATATTTCCATGAATTCTTAACAATCAAAAGTTTCCAATTTTGTTGAAATGCAGCAAACCCCTACTGAATTTGAATTATTCAAATGTTTTATAATCATTACAGTTTATTGTATATGGCTCAGTATAGTAAATGCCAAAACATTGTTGAATTGCCAGATGGTCAGTTTTGAAAAATGTGTGTGGAAGTGTTCGTAATTGCTCGCTAATTCATCACAAGTTGACTGTAATGACGTATGTTGCAGCACAATGTGATTACGTGGAAAGTCCATTTGGTGTTGAAGAAATTTGTTTCCTGGAATTAGAATATTACAAAATTCCTGCACATCTCACTGCCTCCCCTATGCTCAAACAGTGCCCGCGCTGCATCCTGATTCAGTCCTCATTACTTGATTATTTGTATCGAGGGGGGATTCCATTATCGAGGCCTGCTTGATTAAGATATAAATCATCACCTAACAGCTCCAGGATTCCGGCGGTAACTCGATAGCGAGGAGTAAATTAAAAGACGAAAATTAAAATGCTTTTGCCTTCCTCCGTGATACGACTGATGCAAGAAAAATTATCATGCTGCATCTCGTGATTATTATGCAGTGGGCAATGCCATTATAGATGACATTGATGACATCGGAGCCATCTAAGTAATCAAATGATGTATCTGGAGAATTTTGACATGACTAATACTGTGTGATGCTGTCTTCTTATTTAATCAAAATTTGAAGATCGAACTGGGGAATAATTATATGCTATAATGCTATAGAGAGTGATACATTTCCTCTGGACTAGCCACAAGTAAGAGTATCTTAATTGCAACCTATATACTTTTCATCTATTTTCGGGTTACTCTTCGAAGATAAGGGGTACTTATCGTATCACAGTTCCAAGGAATTATGAATTTCTTCTCAAATGAATTCTCATCAAATGAGTTCTCAGCTGTTGAGTATGTTATTATTAAAGTTCTCTGAATTGTCAATTGGAATCATCAAATTCGTTCCATTTTCAAAATTCACCAATTCATATTTTATGAGGCAGCAAACTATGACGTATCATGTAAATCTAGATCCATAACCTTGGAGATGATACCCAACCATGAACCTGAAGACTAAGTCAGTTGTTGTCAACATGTTAATGTGTGATCCTGGATCTTGCTATTGACGGATATACGTTTCTGTTTTCTCCGGAAATAAATACAAGGTATTCCGCAATGGCAAGAGTTTCATATTGACGTAGTATTTAAATCTGAATTACAGAGTGTTTTGATCATGGGTTGCGTGAACTGAAATGTGGATGAATTCTTGAAGAAGACAATCTTCGTCGAATAATGTTGATTTTCTTCCAAATCCTATGCATTCTATACCTTATTCTATGATATATTTTCTTTAATTACAGCTGGAATTAAAAAAAAATAAATTTTACTGGTATTATACAATATTTACAATATTTCCAAAACACTCTGTAATTCAGATTTAAATACTACGTCAATATGAAACATGACTCTTGCCATTCAAAAAAATGCAATAAAAAATACAGGTCCGTATTCGAAATTTAAAAGTTGAGGGTGGCCCAATTTTTACGATACCCTGTATATAATTTTTATTCAGATATTTGGAAAGGCTACAAAAAGTTGCTATGGCAAAGTGGCAAAATTTTGAAAAAATCTTCGTAAAATAAAAATATATAGGCAAAAGAAGAATTTCGAAATTTTAGATTTTTCCTGTATAAGTCCAGATCTGAAGAAGCTAGGTCAGATTTTTTTCATCCATATAATTAACCTCTGAAATATGCTACTTTGCCCCCATTTAACCAACCCTCTATCTCTCACCGTTATCGAAATCCCCATGCATAGACTCGAATTTGAATAGCCCTGTATATTTCATGTAATATATATGATATCATAACATAAAATGTAAATAATTCATAAGATGGTAGGTATCGTAGAATCCATTACATACCTATTATATCAATATATTTTCGTCAGTTTTTCTGGATATCTGGAAGAAACTACTAACATAGCGAAATTTTATGTACGCAAGCTGAATCGCAATTTGTTTCTGTGTGAACGCGGTTATTCAATTGTAACGAGTCAAATTTGATCGCACAGAAAAATATCAACATATGTAAGTCGAAATTTTATATAACCTTATGTGAAAATGAAAATCTCAATATTCGAAACTTCATCATTATATCTATATATGTATAGTAATTCTGTTGATATCGGTACAGGCTGAATCATTCTAAGAATCTACTCCCTATAGATTACAGAAGTGGAAGAAAAAACAAAACCAAGGGGACAGTAACCTTATGTTAGACAGAGATTTTGCAATGTTTTTGCATTTCGGTTCGGTTTTATTCCTACGTAGTTTATGTTAGGTAACAAGATCTCGAGATGTAAGAAAAGCAAGTTATACGAATGAAATACAGCAATTATATTTTTAAAAAATGTACTTATAAGCTTTTTGCTCAATACTGATTATGTAATGCCTAAAACCACCATTTTGCGAAAAGTTTGCAGTTCATGCAAAATCAGGAATTATATTTTATTGATAATTTATTTGCTTTGTGTTTGTTAAACATCATTTATCATGATTTTTTACCTTTAATAATAAAAACTACAAATAAAAACACCACTGAAATTAAAACAATTAAATATCCTATAATAGACTAACTTAGATTTTTTTCTATCTTATGAATACATTCAGTTTCTTAATGTATATTTTATTCATCATAACCAGAATAATTGAAGCTTAAGAAAGTAATACTTCAAGTTACCTTTTTTACCATCTTCAGCCGACGTCAATTAACTAGTTTATAAGTATGGGCTTGCTATAGGTCGAACCTGCGGTTTCTACTTTATCATCACTTCGTGCTCGAAATATATGCTGTGTAAAGCCGCGTTTAGATTGCGCGAAATTGTTTCGCGCAAAAGTTTCGCGAAAATGTTTTGCGTCGTGTATACCTGGTACTCACCCCGAAACTTGTTTCGTTCGTACTCGCGAGTATGTTTCGTGGTGAGCCACTCGTCAGTCGGTTTTGAAACGCGCATCAAAGAGCCTCGCGTCTCGTGTTTCGTCTAGTGTTAACCGATTCTACTGTTTCGCGCCAAAAATGAACCAGGAGGATAGCATCCGCCTCATTGAACTTTATGCAAAGTACCGATTTTTATGGGATGCCAAAGATAAGGTGCACCATAACCGCATGAAGAGAGAGGATGCTTGGACGGAAATGGGTGCAAAATTGCAGTACCCTGTTGCTACCTTAAAGGCAAAAATGAAAACATTGATGGGTTCCTATAGGAGTCTGTTTCCACATTGGAATCTCCGACGAAATATGTCTTTCGACCACCATCGGCGTGTTCTTTTATTTCTTTTTCTTTTCTGTCTCAATTTCTGTACAATTATCATCATCATTGCACATGCTGCACTCGAAGCTACAACCGGCATGCTTATCTCGCGCAAACTGGCGGCTCACCTTGTTTTCGCTTGTCACCCGAAACGTTTCGCCCCGTGTAAACAGTCAAGGCCGAGACAGCGACTCGAGAAACATCTTCGCGAAACTGTTGCGCGAAACAATTTCGCGCAATCTAAACGCACCTTAATATCCTAAATCAACTGCAACAATTCACGATCATAATTGTATCAGAGAGGAAAACCTGAATCCACCAATACGAACGAACCTCACAAGGTTAGCATTTATCGGAAGACTTTGGGCGTTAAAAGCAACGGCTGGAAATTGCCACCGATACTAACACAATTAAAGATGAATAACAGAATTTATCATCCAGACTTTGGCAAAAGCATCCATAAATCCTAGTTACCGACAGCAATTTCCGATTCGAGACAACGATATTAAATTAGCTGTTAGTGGAAACAAAAGGCGAAACAAAAAAGTGGAGAAATGACAGGGGGAAACCGGAACCGCAAGAAACAAATGGGAGCGCGCAACTTTTACGGCCTTCTGAGATGTTTTCCTAAGAGAAAATGAATGCGTCTGACTGTTCGCCGCTGCGATTCCTGTCTCGGCTGGGACGTTGAACGTTTCCTGAAACGAAACCGTTTTACAATGATGGCTTTTTTATGAGGAACGGATGCCGGGTATCTGTCATAAATTCCAAAAACGGTCAGTTCTAAACGATAGGGGCATCGGAATCGATCAAATTCGATTGTTCCAAACATGTTCCAAACTGTAATGTTACTGAGGGCGAATGAAAATTCAGTTGAGATTTGAACTTGAACTGTCAATACATTTTTATCGATACATGATCTGTGGCATAACTAAAACTGGATTATGTTATAAAAATACTTAATTTCAAAATAAAAATAACTAATTGTGATGTATTAGGTATATAGGAATAGGTAAAAATAGTCAGAAAAGTCAAAAGGAAAAGAAAAACCTTCGACAATAACCCTACATTATAAAAGCATTTTTCAACGTGTAATATGAATAATATGGTCCCTTGAGGTACTTCTATATCCACAGATAGGAATTTCGAACCAATGTTTGATATTACACCAAGTACTGATCCTTGAGGTACACCACATAGAAATTCACGAGGAATTTCAATCCTTTCCGAGCCTACGACCTGACAGATGAGACTCGAACCAATACTGTATAATAAGTTCCTCTCAAACCGAAATAAAATTATAATATCGTTCAAATTGTAGCAAATGGTTTGCTCTTGATGATGAGTTCATTTTTCTTTCATTTCAAGTTTTGCATAACATTCTGCAGTTTTTCAAAGGGAATGTTTGGAGCAAACAATTGTTTTTCTTTCTCAATAGTTGAGAGTTTCTCACAGAATTCTTACATTACTTATTTTCCATAACATCAAGTATCAAAAAAATACTGATTAGATAATGTATGTATAAATCGCAAAAAAGGAAAAAATATTTGTAAGAGCTAAGACGAATAGTTACATATGAATTGATGTAAGAATACTGAGGTTCATCAAAATCTAAATATATCAATTCTTTTTTTTGTCGAAAAAAAATAGCATTCTTATGTTGATAATTCCATGCAAAGTCAATATAACATAATTGAAAGGCTATCCGCGTGACTTTATGTAAGTTGTTAACTGATACGAATCTCATAGGGCAAAAACATTTGTAAGTTAAGCACCTTTCAATTCTTCAATGCAAATCGTCAAGATCCAACAATAAGATTGCAAGTCTTTGGAGACTTGAAAGCTCTGTGTGGGCTGCTACTTCAATTGAACACAGTCACAAGAATGCCTTAGAAATTTCATGGAGAAACTGAGGATAATGAAGTCAACCTGTGGAAATGTATTGGCTTTGGAGATAGCAAAGCAACAATTCAAGAAAGTACACCATACGCTTTGACAGACCGATGATTATTATTCGAAGTGAGACTTCTGATTAAACTTTCTCGGTGACAAAAACGGTGACCGCGTTAATCTCATCTGTAGTAGGCTGGGAATCAGAATCGGCAATCCAACAATCGCTATCCGATCGCGAGTCACCGACAAAATCAGGACCGAAATCTGGCGAGGAGAAGCAATGAATTACCTTGGAGATTAGCCTCGGATTGATCCAGGCCGTTTTGACGTCGTTATCGAGCACCCTGTACGAGGGTTTCGTGATAAGCATGTCGGCGTCAGAGCCGCCCTTGATGACGTCTTGGTCCTTCGAGTTCGACCTGGAATGAAACAGTTGATTAATAACCGTCACTTCTTGGAGCTGGCAATTCGTTCAGATTGGAGGGTAGGTACTTGGAAGTCCATCACTCCCCACCCCCAAAACAGTGCCACTACAGTGAAATGACAGCACCCCACGCCATAACGAAGGGAAAGCCGGGAAAACTAAAGATCCGAATGATTTATGACCCGAAACGTATTCTTACGTGACTAAAATTTTAAATTGTTTTATTGTTTTTTCTTTCGTTCGAGTCGGGGGAGAGCATTATTTGATCTTGAGATATTCCCTTGGTTGATTAATGGAGGAAAGCGCATATGAAAAAGGGAAACTCCGACTACGGACAAGATGACAAATTGGCTTTATAATTGGCTGTTTTGTGAAAATAGATGGTCCTTTTCAATGGACCCGGAACAGATGTTTATGATGAGCGATGGAAGCGATATATTTTCTATTGGATCGGAAAAGTACGTATGGGTTCTGCTTTGCTGAATCTATAACCGACTGGAAATTCAATAGCTTCCATTTAATGGATGCCTATTTTGGCCGCATCTGCTCCAAGTATTACAATATGACTTCATCTTTTATCCGAACAGGAAATCAATAACCTGCCCAATTCGAAACGATACGTGATATATTTTTTTATCAGACTGAAGAATATATCTGTGAGAATATAATATGGTTTCAAAATAAAACCTGGATCTACAAATGAATATACTCACGTTCAAGTTATTTCTGTTCGTTTCTGCAAATGTGATATTTTTCTGGTCAATACTGACAGAGAGTAACAGTGGCTTCATAAAATATAGATGTCTTATAAATATTGATAAACCTCGACGCATATTGAACCAATATTGTACAGGGTGTGGAAAAAGGTGAGACAAACTTCGGTACAAAAAACTGAAAAATGTCGATTTTTTAAAATGAAACAAACAGTATTTTCTATTACCCATGGATTAACAGTAGATAGGCTATACCGATACGGGCTCATTTTGACCACTTTTCCCATGTTATTTCCCATAAGAAAATTTAAGCTCGAAAATAGCAAAAAATTGTCTCGTTTTTATTTGTCAGTCGACAGAGTATTGTAAGTGTGTTATGAGGAGGGTAACGGATTATAGGAAGGGTGACTAACCTTCATCATTATCCTGAGGAGGAGGGAGGAAAGGAATATAAAAACATGCAATCTTCTTTTGCATGATGGAATAAACTTGATGTTTATTAGACCTTATTAAATTTTGAGTAATAGTTTTCTGCTTCCAATTATCCAAACACTCAACGTAATCAGCAAAGGTTATTCTCGTTTCTACTACAGATGACTTTACACCTTTTGCCTTTTTAGTTACACCGAGATTTTTCAAAATATTCTCGATTTCAAAATCATCATATTCCCTTTCCGTTAAATCGTTCTGTATCTTCATTACGCTATCTTCGGTTATTGAAATTTTAGTAGAATACAGCTTAGATCTCAAACCAACGTAACCAATCATCGGGACTCCATTGTGTTCGTCCTTCATCATTCCCAGTACCTTCTTATTAACTTGTGGAATATTGAAAATGTTGGCTGGATGATAATCGGAAGTATCGAAACGTTGATGACAATCTCTCCTAATTATTTTATATGGATCTTGACTCCTTATTTCATAGATTAGGCTATCAGTATCGGTGTAGAGAACAGAGCAATCAGGAAATACGCTAGCCATATAGTCGTAGTGGAAGTTGTATAAGGTAGTCTTTGCTAGATCCAAAATAGCTTGACCAACGTAAATGGGTTTGTTGAGATATGTTTCCAGCTTCCTCAGCTCGACAGCAATCAAACTCTCATTGAAAACAGTACAATTCTTAAACTCCGGTTTCGAGATATATGCCTCTGCCCCATATCTTCCATCCCACTGTGTCAGAAGCCTAACATTTACCCTCTTCCCAATATTTTCCATCGTCTTTCCAAAGACAGCATTATTCATAAGCTTGAAAAGATTTTTTTCGAATTCGTTTTTTGCTCGTTTACGGAGGTCAGTGTTTAGATCAATGTAGGATTTCAACCATGGAGCTTGCTCGAACCTAAGAACCCGATGGATCTTCTTCAACACCAAACCATGTGCTAACGCCTGTTTCAGTGCTCGATAGTGTATAACATATTTCTCTTTAGAGCGAAGGGTTGCCATCAATTTGATGTACCGACTTCGAAGGTATTCCAGTTCTGAGATCAATATGTTGAGGGCAGAAGGGTATATCTCTATGCATATCGTGGAGTTGTTGAGGATACTCTAAATCAACTTCAAACATATATCCCTCAGGTGCATCGTCTGCAATTGACATCACATCGATGTTTCCATCTATCCACTCAAACCGACCATAGGGTAAGTACTGACTCATAGCCCAACCATACTGGTTGTTTACATCAAAATACATCAAGAATGTTTCAGGCTTCATAGGGTCATAGCCGTCAATATACCTATTATTAGCTTCGGCACGTCTTTTGGAACATACTTGACTGAGCCCTCCCCGAATACCTTGTTCAACAAAGAGAAACATATCTGGATCCGTTATGAGCTCCAACTCCTGATTTGTATACTTCAACATGGCATCCCACGTAAGTCCTGGTAGGGTGTAATAGTGGGCGGGGTCAAGGTCATATGTCCTGATACAGCTTGAACGAAACTGTTCGAATACGTCTGCGAGGAGGAGAATATCAGTCATCATATATAGATCCACATATTGACCTAAGTTTTGACAGTTGAATTCGCTCCATACAAGCTTAGCGCGGATATAGAATCTGCGAGGACATGGATTATCATCCAGTTTATCGTAGAAAGCATGAATTGGTGGAATACAGGTTTCGGTGAAACGTTCAAACGAGTCGATATAATCATACGGCATAACTCCTTTCTTAGTTAAAAGTTGGAATTGCTCTTCAGAGCTGTCATGGAATTGAGACCTCAAATTCGGAAATTCTACTAAATACGATGCCAACTTGTCAAGGGAGGAACCCATAAATCGGAAACTGTCTATGAATCGGAACTGAATAGAAGTCCCGTCAACGTGCTTAGTAAAGGAAATGTACTTTTCTTTGTTGATAGGTAGTAAATCAATACGACCAACCATTTTAGATGCAATATCTCCAATGATGAAATTGGCGTCATACCCACTCAAGTTGTGAAAAACAACAGGTACCACATGACTATCCTGGTATTTTATGTTACAGCCTTCATGTGCAGGACCTCTATAATTATTTTCAGGAATAAGGTGATTATGGTCTCTAACTTTCTTATCTGCAAGCCCAAAATGCTGTCCACAAATGTGACAATGTGTTGCCTTTTTAAACTCCACTTCTTGTACTTCCGTCATATGGATATTGAATGGACACCAGAATACAGTTGTTATATCTTCAGCCAGTTGCTTGAGCTCATTGGCAAACCATTCCATGCAGTTTTCTCCACGATGAAAGCGATAAAATGATAGAGAATAGGTCGTTAGTTGTTGAACAAAATTGAATGAAATGGGTAAGTGATTATTTTTCAATATTTCATTCTTTTTTAATCAAAGTATATAATTTCAAAAACTATACCAAGGCATGTTGTGCTATCCATGCTGCCGGAGGAAATAAGAGTGAGTATTCTTTGTTTTTTAATTCATGAATGATTTCAAATTCGAATGTTTCCATATACCTCATCAGTCAACTCACAAATGATAATGAGATTTGTTTTGTAGAACAAACCCATCGCACTTTTGGTGGGTCCGGGGATCGGTGTGCCACCGGACTTCTATTGTATGGGGGTGTACAACCAG
This sequence comes from Chrysomela aeneicollis, assembly GCA_029955515.1. Taxonomy (NCBI): domain Eukaryota; kingdom Metazoa; phylum Arthropoda; class Insecta; order Coleoptera; family Chrysomelidae; genus Chrysomela; species Chrysomela aeneicollis. The sequence continues at coordinate 5,609,090 of JARUHQ010000007.1, forward strand.
TACACCCTCTACTACTATGTACCCCCTGAGGGGTTAATGGTGATGGTGTGGGCGATGGGGGTAAAATTTCAGTTTGATATTTCCAACCCGTTCTATTCTGACTTTTATTTTGTTTCAGCAATGAAGAAGCACACATTTACGATTATATTTTTTTTTTATATTGAGGTAATTTTTGTTTCATATTACATTCGAATATAACTAATTATTTCTATTATTGCAGGTTTATGAATAAAATTTGAACATTTGAAGATTTGTTTCCATGTCAAACACCTGTATTTCATCTGAGGAAGGTATCTATTTCCAGTAAAGCTATCCAAATGCACACAAATTGCCCCCCCCCCTGGTATTGGTATTTCGACTACAAAATCAATTCGGTGAGTCATTTCAATTTTTTTCCCAATGCATAGTTATGTTGTACAGTAGGAACGGAACAAAATGACTCTACAGCATAAGCTTGCATTTTTTTTTTTTATTTCAGATCGTGCGAATTTTACTGTCGTAAATTGGGACATGGTCTCTTATACCTCACCAATTTCAGTTTCGGGAGTCGAGAAACAAGTCTACATGACCCACTGACATTGCCATAAAAAACAATTGCAGTGACATTAGATTTTGTATGCATAGCCGGGTATGCCAACGAATGTCCCACCCTGAATTAGGTTATTAGGTTTATCGCGATCGTGTTTTTAAATCGTACCGTATATGTCTCCGCGACCAGGTCTCCGGACTACCGTCTAATTAGGTGAATATTCTCCAATGCCAATAAACAATATAATTGGCTGAACATATGAGTCGTTTGCTTGAAAAGTGATAATGTATTGTATTTATTCAATGATGAAATTAACTATTAGAACAGAGATAATTGGAAATGTATGGATCATCTTCAATAATTACACATCTTGTGATGAAATATGAATTTATTTAATACACACAAAATTGAAATTAGTTCAGTGATAATGAATAAGGTGAACTTCAAACATAATACAGTGTGTTTAAAAATATTATGACATGTTGATTTCTAAATAACGAATATTGAACATCAATTTTCACATAAGGAAATAACAGTAGTTGTTGTGAACATTTTTTTCGTTTTCCAAAAAATATATACAATGTAACACAGAAATAATGCAATCAGACTAGATACTACGAGATACATAATGATGATTGGTTTCGATTCGAAATGACATTCTTGCAGAATACACGATTCACGATTGTCCAAATCTTTCCAGGTTTTTGTATCTGCTAAAGTACGGTCTTGAAATAAGATTCTGAATTTATATAAACTTGCGTTTTGTGGTATATCTATCATCAGTGCTCTATAATGCCCATGATTGATATATGTTGGGATCATTTTCGACCAGTTAGATGGCCAACTATCGTTTTTCAACCCATTATTAATAGAGAACCAAAAGTGAGGAATCAAGTGAGTGTGAGGAAATCCAGAGATTGTTGAGAAGTTCACCTTATTCATTATCACTGAACTAATTTCAATTTTGTGTGTATTAAATAAATTCATATTTCATCACAAGATGTGTAATTATTGAAGATGATCCATACATTTCCAATTATCTCTGTTCTAATAGTTAATTTCATCATTGAATAAAACGACTCATATGTTCAGCCAATTATATTGTTTATTGGCATTGGAGAATATTCACCTAATTAGACGGTAGTCCGGAGACCTGGTCGCGGAGACATATACGGTACGATTTAAAAACACGATCGCGATAAACCTAATAACCTAATTCAGGGTGGGACATTCGTTGGCATACCCGGCTATGCATACAAAATCTAATGTCACTGCAATTGTTTTTTATGGCAATGTCAGTGGGTCATGTAGACTTGTTTCTCGACTCCCGAAACTGAAATTGGTGAGGTATAAGAGACCATGTCCCAATTTACGACAGTAAAATTCGCACGATCTGAAAAAAAAAAAAAATGCGAGCTTATGCTGTAGAGTCATTTTGTTCCGTTCCTACTGTACAACATAACTATGCATTGGGAAAAGAATTGAAATGACTCACCGAATTGATTTTGTAGTCGAAATACCAATACCAGGGGGGGGGCAATTTGTGTGCATTTGGATAGCTTTACTGGAAATAGATACCTTCCTCAGATGAAATACAGGTGTTTGACATGGAAACAAATCTTCAAATGTTCAAATTTTATTCATAAACCTGCAATAATAGAAATAATTAGTTATATTCGAATGTAATATGAAACAAAAATTACCTCAATATAAAAAAAAATATATAATCGTAAATGTGTGCTTCTTCATTGCTGAAACAAAATAAAAGTCAGAATAGAACGGGTTGGAAATATCAAACTGAAATTTTACCCCCATCGCCCACACCATCACCATTAACCCCTCAGGGGGTACATAGTAGTAGAGGGTGTACTGGTTGTACACCCCCATACAATAGAAGTCCGGTGGCACACCGATCCCCGGACCCACCAAAAGTGCGATGGGTTTGTTCTACAAAACAAATCTCATTATCATTTGTGAGTTGACTGATGAGGTATATGGAAACATTCGAATTTGAAATCATTCATGAATTAAAAAACAAAGAATACTCACTCTTATTTCCTCCGGCAGCATGGATAGCACAACATGCCTTGGTATAGTTTCTGAAATTATATACTTTGATTAAAAAAGAATGAAATATTGAAAAATAATCACTTACCCATTTCATTCAATTTTGTTCAACAACTAACGACCTTTCTGTAGCGAAAACGGTTTAAATAGTATCCTGGAAAACTAACGGTCTTTCTGTAGCGAAAACGGTTTAAATAGTATCCTGGAAAACTAATTTGACCCCTATCAACCCTTTTCAAATACTAATACACTCATTTAGATAACTCTTAACGAACATGTTTTTCTGTAAGTGCAATATGGACGCACCTCATTTATTATAATAGGAATGGAAAAATTAAAAAGGAAGCCTACATATGAATACAATTTGCATTCTGCTCATTAGTTAGGAACTAATTGTATCGAATGACATTTTCCGTTCGAGGCTAATGAGTACTGATAATTAGTTCCTAACCAATTTGCGATCAACCAATTTGCGATCATTTTGGGTAGCTTTATCATGCAAACATCACGCGAGATACGATGATTCCTTCAGAAGGACCATCTCTCGCTATTCCAAGAAGTCTTGAGGATATGCAGATCTCTTGAGATCTCTTTCATGCGAACATCACGCGAGATACGATGATTCCTCCAGAACGATCATCTTCTGCTATTCCAAGAAGTCTTGAGGAAATGCACATATCTTGAGATTTTGCTAGTCTATACCATTGTTGTTATGGAATGCTCCATTGAACACCTCGAACCCCTTGGCGAAGAACTCTTGGTGGAAATGAGCTACCAGAAGTGCTATTCTTGTACAAGAAGTCTTGAGGAAATGCACATATCTTGAGATTTTGCTAGTCTATACCATTGTTGTTATGGAATGCTCCATTGAACTCCTCGAAACCCCTTGGCGAAGAACTCTTGGTGGAAATGAGCTACCAGAAGTCTTGGACATGAGGAGATCTCTTAAGACAGCTCTTCACCACACCAGAGGCTCGTTGGATGGACAGATGCCATCCGAAGTGTTTGATTGTAGAACCAACGTACTATGGTATACTTGACTTTTGAAATCCTATGGTAAGTTGATCGCAGAACCCGCGTACTATGGTACCCTTGATTGCTGAATCAGCTTTGCTCTTCTACTATTAACAAGTCCACCACTTGTCAAATTGTATGGCATGTGTCTATACCCATGTTCAATAGATTTTGAATCATAAAATCGGCCATGACTATATGAAATATCGAATTCAGAAAATCGAGTATGTAAAGCTCATTACAACTATTTATTCGAAACTCTTGATCAATACTCAATATCCAGATTTCATTTCGGAGTACTTCTCCAATTATTCATCTCCGCTAATCATCAAAAAAAACTTCCCTGTATTTCGCTAATCGCGTGACAACAATACGTCCCCTTGTTCTGTAATATGACACTTGTATCACAATAACTATTAAGCATAGAATTCTGACACCTAATCGAACATTAGTGCTTTGAGTCAAAGGAGTCCCTGATTGCTTTCAGTCAATCCCACACCTGATCCTAGCCGCTGATGTCCCTCCTCACCTTGGAAATTCCTTGATATTCTAGCTTTCGTGATATTCACGATACGAACATGCTCCCCTCTTGATTTTGGACTCATAATCGATTAAGTTTGGGCATGAATGGAATTCGACTGTTGGCCCTTTTGCTCCTTTGTATACAAATAAGAATGCAAGCGGGCGGCAGGCATACAGTGACGTAACTTTGGGAATGTAAAAACAAGGAAGCTCTCCTTTAGAAAATATTGTCATCATACTAGATAATTTTTCTTCTGCTTAAGGAAAAATGTCGGCTATACATAGGGGGCCTGGAAATAGTACGTTTCCACCAAACAAAAGAAATCTTGAAAGAAATGTAGCACTCAATTATTTGATAAATCGTATTTTCGTAACAGAGAATGTCTCTAATATAGATGATTCTAGTTAGAGCAGATTGATTTCATGTTCGACAGGTGAGTCACGGATATTCTTACCTTGTGTGAATGTGTTTTTTAGTGAATAACTCAACAGAATCGTTTATTATTTAGTTTTATAACTCGGAAAAGAAATGATGCTTCAAGCGCTGTCTATTTTGAAAACATCAACAGACATAAAAATATGGAGGACGCTTATACAAATAAGATCAGAAATCCATTCAACATGAAAACTTACGCTTGTGAAACGTGAAACTTATGAAAGTTCATCTGCATTAATTGTTTTCACATATTTCACGAAAACGTTAAGCTATTCCTTTTTATAATTTTCAGCATATCTTCTCTTTCTCCAAGCCACTGATACATTTTTCTTTGTTCTCGTATCCCTTCAGAAATTCCCTGAAGCAGAGCCTTGATGACTTTCAAATTTAATGATCTGTGAGGTGAAAGGGTTCACCAAAAATAACAAGGAATTCCAGGAGGTAAGTTCTTAAACTGAATTAATTAAGGGGGGAGAGCGATTTGAAGAAAATCTGTTCGGTTTGAATCAAATAAAGATTTTTATGTGTATACCTGGTACTTAGTAGTAAATTCATCATCCGTTCAATGAAATCACAGAGAGATAATAATTCACTACTCAACAAATACTGTGGTGGTCTGCAAAGGGTTGAAACAAAGAGTAAAACAAATATCAATTTAATCATATGAAGAGCTGAAAATTGTTACCATGAGATTAAAATTGTTATTTGCACTTCTTGCATCGAAATAACATGATTGGATGACATTTTATCGATCAAAATTATGTAATTTGGTTCACCGTTACTCCAAAATTCGAGAAAAATCAATCATCGTGAAGTATGATAGGGTTCAGTGAACAATTCATGTGATAATAATTTCATGAGTTCGTTATGGAAATTATGATGGCAGGATGCTGGGTTTGTTCAGTAGATATTAATGTTTATTGCTCGTAAACATAATTATAGGTAAACTCACCTACGCACTCATATGTATTATATTCTGTCATTAATATGCATGAAACTAATCGAAAATAAACGATAAACGAACTATGCAAATGGCGCGTTAATTTTGAATAGCTATAGTACAATATTACATGGTGCATTCAGGAAGTACATTCACTTCTATGTCTAAATCATAATAATATACCTACTAAGCTGCTTTTCAATGGGAAATATCCACCCTGGTCCCTGAATGACTTTTGATGCGCTTATTTTCAAGGAGAAAGCAATTCTAAACCAAATATGCTGATAAATCCCATAATATTTTTTCCTACGACCATCAATGAAAACGTCAATAATCACACTGTTTTGTTATTCAGAAAGTAGCTCATATCACCATGGTATTGTTTATTTTAAAGAAAAAAAGCACTACTGTTGATATGAAATATATCACAACGCTCGCCTGAATTGATAGAAATAATTAGGTATATTGTGAAGGTACCCACTGTCAATATAAGCGTTCTCAAATCAAATTTATATTATTTATTGAAATTTCTGTCTCGTTTTGAATTATACAGAGAATTCTTCATCTATTAATTTCTACATAACCTCTGAATTCACTTTAAAACTGGAACCTATTCTCTTTGCTGGAACTATTTCGATGTTGATGACAGAGGGTTAGATCATTCAAAAGAGTACGACTACAGTTTTTTGCGCGGCTTGCTGCTTGCATCAGTTTGATATCACAGTATCACCAACGAGAAGATTCTTTGGTATCACAGATGTTTGCAAAGAGTCAAGGACGCACTAACTCGAGTAACTCGTACGGTACGCGCTTGCGAACTACGTACTTCTATTGTTCTGTATTCCTGGTTGCGTGATTACAGGCGCTAGCAGGCGTATGGTATCAAGTTTGTTTATGTACGCTGGTGTCAATATCAATAAAATTTGTCCAAACTGAACTAACTGAATCAATCAGTAATTCACATAATGAGGAATTGTCGGAGAATTATTCAAATATCATCTTGAATATGGAAATAAACAGTACTTGATATTGAATCAAAACCACCTGAAATTCTAGAGACCGCTCAAGTTACATTTTTGACAAGACCTCCCGTGAAATGAAAGTATTCGGAGTCGTGGGAAAAATAGTGTACAAAACTCGTTGGAAAGTGAATTTCCTTCACTCGTTATGTTTCCGCACTCACCGCTACGCGGCTCGTGCTAAACGACTTGTGTAATATACTAATTCCTTTCGATTCCAGAAAATGGAAATAATTTTATGAGCTGACTTTAATATTCGTGGTTCATACAACGTGGGCCGCCATTATGTTAGTTACAAGAAATAGTTTATTTTATAGAGAATCATTTCTGCATATCAGGAATCCTCAAAACCCAGTAATATTCGTGACCTCCAATATGGCTACAGGTTTGAAAAATTCATAACGAATGAGCAAAAATAGGGTAAATTTTCTGAAAATTCTTTATTTTGATCAAAAAACATTATTTTCGAGTTATTTTCGGAAATATAAATTAATTTGATATATTCAAGGTACTTTTGCTTATGCTGATATGCTTGTTTGACGAAGCATACCAAAACCAGAGACAATAAATATACTTGACTTGAAAAACAATGCTAAATAGCACGCCATATTCACAATTCCTGTATATTTCCGCATCATCGAAATAAACAATGGATTTCAATTCAACCTCAAGTCTTGCCAAATATAACTGGGATTTACATATAAATATAACTGAACTTTTCAAATCATGAACCTATGTTGGGAACTCAAACATTGGTGTTCCAAATTTTCTTACATAGGAAACCTCTCTTCTATTATATTTTCTGAATTACACGCTGAAAAGAATAAGTGAAATCAACAAAAGCAAAACCGGTGGATTTGAAAATTTCCCATAGTTAGAATTCGAAATATAAAGAATAATAATATATGATGTCAATGAATCTTAGCTGTGTAATCTATAATTTCCGATTCAATATTTTGTGAATAATTTTCGATAGGTAATTTCGTCCCAACTAACAGAAAATTATATTAGAGCAATCAATATGCAGACAGAAAATAAACACTTTATTGATATTACAGTATTATATCCTCGTATATTGAAATAGGTATATACAAATTTTCCAATGCAGATTATTATTATTATTGAATTTTATGAATAATTCTGATCTCATTTGACATTGATTGCCTTCCATCAGTAATGTATATTATTCGAGCATTCAGAGAACTCATTAAATTCTATATGTATCCAAATATATAATTGGTAACTTCTATAATTTTGAAACTACGACATTGCAAACTATATATTATGCATTTTTACAACAATTGAGCAGCACGTTCTTGGGTTATTAATCAAAGCAATATTTTTTTAGTGAAATACCCTTCATTTTCATATACTTTTCATAAAACATTCCCAAGGCCCAACTATTTTCGAGATATTGACGGTTGAAAATTGAGAAACTGAAACAAAACTGGTGAAATCTGTCAACTTTATTCCATAAAACATATAAAATTATGAGAAAACATAGGAAAATAACTATTTTTATCTTGAAATACTCTCGAAATCGAACTTTCTGATTTTTTACAATTCTTGAAACTAATATTAGTATACTCTGAAATAGTTGAACATCGGCTAAGGGTATATGTTATATAAAAGATACTGTTTAGGAAAGATTCAAAAAGGTACGAAATTACAGGATACATACTTAATTTGCATAACCCTGTATATTATTAGTTTTTGAATGAAATGTGCTGGTTACAGATTTCCTCAACGAATTCAGCCTGAAATTTTCGAATCAATGTTTCGATGCTACTCCTGAAGTTTCCTTCCGAAAAATGGAGACAGACCCGGATTTTAATGAAATATGGATTTTCCCGAGAGCGGAAACTAGTGGCGCTATCCTTCGCGTATAGAGGAAACTATAGCGGAAAAGGGATCTATATTAGAGGCAACGAGGAAATCTGTAACGAGCACTCCGCAAGGCGTCGCGACGTTGTGCGTAGTTCCCATTTGTCCTCATAGATGGCGCGCTATTATCTATTTTGGGAATATCTCGGAAATTTACATCATATCAATAAACGCCTAATAGAACGAAATATCATATGAGCGGACATCGATACTCCACATCCTGCGCCCATTCAACACCCATCAGTCATCACTTTAAAAGTCCAATTGACAACATTCCCCCTCCCCTGTGTGCGAAGTCAGTTGAGACATCGAAAAAAAATTTAACCAGCTGTTCGGCGACAAAAATCCTTTAAAAACCTGCCACTAATATTTTGTTAGCGGCATATTCTCAAAAGATTCAACAATGGCAGCCCATTAGAGTGTTTATGATGTTTCAATTGACTTTACAAAAACTATACCTCAGATTCGTTGAAAGTGCCTAGCTTAACAAAAATATTAGAATATGTACCCTCTATGACTCCGAAATATTTTCTTAAGAATAAACAGAGGAACGGTTATTTCCTGACGAATTGAAATTAATTTCTTAAATGATGAACATCTTTCATTGCGTTCCTCCATTTTAAACCACGTGAAAGGTTTCAAAATGAATTGTTTGAAATAGGTTGAAAAGTGTATCCTTCATAGTCACGCTAGGATAGATCCAGATCTTCATGAAAAAAATGATTTTACATAGATAATTTCTCGGAAATGGCAGAATTCGCAAACCCTGAATCAATCTCAAAACTCAAGGCTACTTTTTCAACTCTCAGCTCAACGAAACCAAATTCAACATTTTGAGAAATTATGATACCTATCTATTATATTGTTGATTGAATCTTACCGTAAAAAGTAAAAAATTGAATCTTCTTCATTATTCTTGATCCGGCTCACTTGTTAGAAAATTCTGTCTGACCTTGACACAAACAAACTTCTCACTAGAATATAGCAATCTCCTGGTGTTTGTTTAGCAATATTGCCTTTTTTCATTATTTTGTCTTCATTTTTATTTGTGATAAATGGTTACCTCAGTGAAAACAAAGAAGTATGAATTTTTTGGAACAAACACTGTTGAAGAATCAAATGTTTCTAAGTGAGCTTTGTTCGTCATTATTGCAGAATCTATCACTTGTACTGTTGTGAAAAACTCCACTTTCCTAATTCTCGTCGAGTCTTTGGCAATAATAATTGTTGAATACTAAATACTGAAGTTGATTGCATAATATAGGAGATAGAAAAACGCATTTTTCATCACATATATAGCTAGAGAACAAACGAAGTCCATACACACTTTCTGAGCAAGGTGAATTCCCTAGTATTGCATCTATACCTATATGAAACACTAGTTTATTTATTAGTTTTCGAAAAATCAACTGGACTAGTTCGTGATAAAAATAATCTCTACGATTCGATACGAGCTTAGCGTTGAAAATCGGATAACGATGGATATACAGAATAATTGGAGATAGTTATATAAAAGCGCGACTCCCGACTGTTTTACTTTAATTATCGCGAAAAATGTTGGAGCGTATGCAGATCGTTAAGCTGTCAGAGAAATAATATTCGTTAAGAATAATCCTACTAACACCGCAATTAACCGTGACCATAAAACGTATAAACCTAGTCAGTTCTATGTTCCTGTTAATTGGGAAAAAACTTTCCTCTGGTTCTGGGTTTTGTATATGAAATATTTCCACTATTCTTTTATAACTCAATATAGATATGTTACGAGTTGCACAACTTCACCGTTCTATTAAAAAATAATAGAGATAAGTTCGGTATGTCTCGTGCATGACAATAAAAGACCAGACAAAAAGCTTCCCTCTGCATTGAATTTAGAGCGTCAGCGAATGTTTGGGAGCTGAACTCTAAACATGTGAGTCTTTCATTGAAAAAAATTGATTTGATATCGATAGATAATATAAACATATTCGATTGGTAACACTGGTGGAATAAGAATAATTTTGAATTTGACAGATGCTGTCAGTTCATTCGAATACAATGCAAGCATGAAGCATAATAAATCATCTCGAGACTTTTATTTGACAGTTCGATGCTATACCAATCACCGACAAATAAAAAACGCGTATCGAAACAGATGCTATTTCGATTCGTATTTGCGTTTCATAATGACTTCATTATAGAACCAAAATAGAAATAGTATATTACACAAAAAGTGTGGAAACTGACATATTTCACACGAGTAGTCGTTTAGCACGAGCCGCGTAGCGGTGAGTGCGGAAACGTAGCGAGTGAAGGAAATGCACTTTCCAACGAGTTTTGTACACTATTTTTCCTACGACTTCGAATACTTTCATTTCGCGGGAGGTCTCGTAAAAAATGTAACTTGAGCGGTCTCTAGAATTTCAGGAGGTTTTGATTCAATATCAAGTACTGTTTATTTCCATATTCAAGATGATATTTGAATACTTCTCCGACAATTCCTCATTATGTGAATTATTGATTGATTGAGTTAGTTTAGTTTGGACAAATTTTATTGATATTGACACCAGCGTACATAAACACCATACGCCAGCTAGCGCCAGTAATCACGCAACCAGGAATACAGAACCATAGAAGTATGTAGTTCCCAAGCGCGTACGAGTTACTCGAGTTAGTGCGTCCTTGACTCTTTGCAAACATCTGTGATACCAAAGAATCTTCTCGTTGGTGATACTGTGATATCAAACTGATGCGAGCAGCAAGCTGTAGCCGTACTCTTTTGAATGATCTAACCCTCTGTCATCAACATCGAAATAGTTCCAGCAAAGAGTATAGGTTCCAGTTTTAAAGTGAATTCAGAGGTTATGTAGAAATTAATAGATAAAGAATTCTCGGTATAATTCAAAACGAGACAGCAATTTCAATAAATAATATGAATTTGATTTGAGAACGCTTATATTGACAGTGAGTACCTTCACAATATACCTAATTATTTCTATATCAATTCAGGCGACCGTTGTGATATTTTTCATATCAACACTAGTGCTTTTTTTTCTTTCAAATAAACAATACCATGATGATATGAGCTACATTCTGAATAACAAAACAGTGTGATTATTGACGTTTTCATACTTGGTCATAGGAAAAAGTTATTTTTATCAAATCTAGTAAGAAAAATGCAGGTCTACAAATAACATGCATGCACTCCGAGGGGGTGATCACGGCCAAAAAACGTGTACACTAAACTTCCTATGCGCCCGAACTTCCCAAACTTCCCCGAACTTCCTCGGACTTCCTCGAACTTCCCAAACTTCCTCAAACTCCCCCGAACTTCCTCGGACTTCCCCGAACTTCCTCGGACTTCCCCGAACTTCCTCGGACTTCCCCGAACTTCCTCGGACTTCCTCGAACTTCCCAAACTTCCTCGAACTTCCCGAACTTCCTCGAAACCGATACAGGGTACAATTTTTTATGAATGGTGTTCCGAAACTATTGTGCCAAATCGAGACGAAAGTCTATTACAAATTCGCTTCATCTCCGAACAATTGTCTGATTATGTATTTATTTTTCTTAAATGTATATTGAAAACGCTTGTTTTTTCTGGATTCAAACAAGTTTACATCCATTACTCCGAGTATTATTCAGAATTCAATGATGAGAAAATTTGAATATGAATGATTTTTTTCTATTTTCACCATAACAAAAATTAGAAAAAAAGGGACCATGGACTTGCTTGCTTACCATAATTAGAGAGCTGATTCCATCGATCTATCACACTTGGAGTCAAGCGGGAATGATTTGAAATATCGAGATTTTAAAACATATTATACGTAATCCGTTTTTATCAATAACGAATAGTTCCGATACAAAAACTTTCTAAATTTGAAAAATTTGAATTCTCACACTTTATAATATCTATGTTGGTAATCATTTCAGCTAGACATCAAGTATGATATATTGATGATATAAGATCTTCAATGAAAATCTGAAAATGCAATCAAATACATGGTACCTATTCCATTTGAAAACAAAACTTCGATGCGCATCTTTTTTTTTGTAACACACTGTATAGCTCAAAATAATTGACCAGTTTATACTCGACTTGATAGGAAGGTAATTCACGACAGTTAAGATTTTCTTGAGGACTGAAATTCCATACAATAGCAAGTAGGTACTTCAAACAAAAATCGAACAATTTTTTTACTTTCTAATTCACCCTTTAATTGTGGCTAAACATTTTTTTACCAAATTTCTACTAGAATTATATTGTTTTCCTTATGTCAAAGTTTACAGAATTGATGTCCTGTTATAACGAGACATTTTTTGAGATTGAAATAATTAATTATTCAATCAAACTGAATATCACAGTCTCAATACTCAAGGATACTACGTGGGTATGCGATAGAAAAGAGAATTGTGGTGGATAGAAGTTCGAAAATATACGACAATGAACGATATGACTACGAATTCCATCAGACTTCCTCGAACTTCCTTCGAACTCCCTCAGACTTCCCCGAACTTCCTTCGAACTTCCCTGAACTTCCTTCGAACTTCCCAAACTTCCTTCGAACTTCCCAAACTTCCTTCGAACTTCCTCAGACTTCCCCGAACTTCCTTCGAACTTCCTTGTGCCTGTACACCAAACTTCCCACGTGATCACCCCCTCGATGCACTCCTAGTATATCCTAACCGTGCTTTCTATAATTTTCATATCAACGAGAGAACAAACGTGACAGTGGCTCAGCAAATTTGCTTCTTCAGCATTCGCTAATTGCGGCCAAATTGATTCTTCCGCCAGCAGTGACGAACTTATCTCCCACAAATCGCTGACAAAGAGAGAACGCGGGCTTCGAGCCCCCACTTAGAGGCAGCCATTTTTCATTTCATGTTTTCAGAGAGGAATGCGAAAAAAAATCATCCCAGCCGTTATCAAGATCATCCCGGAATGCTGTCTTTGAATTTCTAGCATTGCGAGTTATCTCCGTGAATGTTATCTTTGTGGATCTGTATCCTGCAATTCCTGCAACATGAGCGTGTCTTTTGACGCATGGAAGTTGAAGGTTTTTCATTACGGTCTTTCACGATGTAGGAGCATTCTGTAGTTGAAGTAAAAAGCAGGATCTGATAAAAATGATGATATGTACCTATATATGATAAGCGAATACAGGATGAATAGTATATTACACAACAAGTGTAGAAAGTGACATATTTCACACGAGTAGTCGGAAACGTAACGAGTGAAGGAAATGCACTTTCCAACGAGTTTTGTACACTATTTTTCCTACGACTCCGAATACTTTCATTTCGCGGGAGGTCTTGTCAAAAATGTAACTTGAGCGGTCTCTATAATTTCAGGTGGTTTTGATTCAATATCAAGTACTGTTTATTTCCCATATTCAAGATGATATTGGAATACTTCTCCGACAATTCCTGATGATTGATTGAGTTAGTTTAGTTTGGACAAATTTTATTGATATTGACACCAGCGTACATAAACAAACTTGACACCATACGCCTGCTAGCGCCAGTAATCACGCAACCAGGAATACAGAACCATAGAAGTACGTAGTGCCCAAGCGCGTACGAGTTACTCGAGTTAGTGCGTCCTTGACTCTTTGCAAACATCTGTGTATATCAGTGATACCAAAGAATCTTCTCATTGGTGATACTGATGCAAGCAGCAAGCCGCGCAAAAAACTGTAGTCGTACTCTTTTGAATGATCTAACCCTCTGTCATCAATATCGAAATAGTTTCAGCAAAGAGTATAGGTTCCAGTTTTAAAGTGAATTCAGAGGTTATGTATCAGACACATTGAAATTAATAGATAAAGAGTTCTCGGTATAATTGAAAACGAGACAGATATTTCAATAAATAATATGAATTTGATTTGAGAACGCTTATATTGACAGTGAGTACCTTCACAATATACCATGGTGATATGAGCTACTTTCTGAATAACAAAACAGTGTGATTATTGACGTTTTCATACGTGGTCGTAGAAAAATATACTTTTACTTTTCTTAAAAACTATAACTCCGACAGTTTTCATCCCATTTGAAAAAAAACAAAATGAAAAACACTATATAAACCGGTATCAATATAAATCAGTCTTCACACCCCTTAGTGGTAACTTCCTGCAGAACGTCCTTTTTCAAAGACACGTTAATCCAACGAACATCGAGACTTTGGAACTCATTGCCTAGGGAGGTGTTCCCCGAGGCATACCATCCCCAGAAATTTAAGAATAACATCAACTCCTACCTTCTTTCCCTTGGTTCTCACGATGTTCTCTGAACATGACAGGCAAGGTGGATATAGGATGGTGAAACAGCTCTTCAATTGTTTCTGCAAAAAACTTGTAGACCGTTTGAGAAGGTAGTAATATTTCAGCTACTTGAATGAAGATGGCGGTAAGATCGATTATCGAAGAAGATTTCTGTTGCTTACGTGTTTCTGTGGTTCGCATCTGACAGACGTCAATTGAAACGACATTAAAACAATATATTTTAGATAAATCTGGAATGAATATTGATATTTTGACTCTTCTCAATCATTTTTCATTTAGAACAGATAAAACTGAAAAAAGATGACAGTTTCTGTTTTACCGACACAAGGTATGTCGCCATCTCTGTTAATTTCAGGAAATATTACTACGGTATGAAATCAAGTAGGCAAAGGTCTCCAGTTTATTCTAGTGCTTGTTAATAAGAAGCTGTTTCACCATCCTATATCCACCTTGATTACAGGATATCCCTTTTCGTGAGAACCAGAACATGAAAAAAAATCTATTGCGATTGGACATGAGTTTGATCTCCACCCACCTTGGAGCATTATTATTATCAGACAATGGCATCGGAGTCGGTATTCTTGGAGGTGCAACTGGAATAGGGGTACCCTTTCTCCTAGTGGGATTGCCCGCCCTTGAAGGTCCCATGATCTGGAAATGAAAAAAAATCATTGGTCATATGCATAAGTGACGGTCACTTTCAAGCTCATCAAGAATTTTGATGTGGTATATGATTCGATACGAACCAGGAAAGAGTTGAATGGAAATGAACACGCGTCTGATTGGAACCTATTTAAAATGTTGATCACGTTAGTTGAATTTATTTCAAAGAATCCTTTATATTATTCCACCAGCCATTGTTACTCGTGATAATTGAATATTTTAATGTCATAACTGCTTGTCATTCGATTCAACGAATAACCATTAATCGTAAGCACAACGCACGTAAAACATCAATGAAAAACTACGGATTTGCCGAAGCCGAAAAGATGAAGGAACGTTCAAAGGCAGGATTAGAAATTGAAAAAACTAATCAATATTATGTGATGGAAAGATATAAAATGAAAAAAGTTCAGCAGTCATCAGACAGAAAAGCTTGTATCCTATATTGAAGTTGTGTTTTTCACAAGTTTCATGACTGAGAGGAGTCAATTCGAATATTCGAATTTGAATATTCATTCTAATCATTTTTCTGGTACTGAAATTGTTTTTTTCATAATCACTTTATTTTCATCCATATTAGTAATATTGTACGGAAACAGCGCAACGAAAAACTTAGAGAATAACCATGGAAACAAATCATACATGCCAAACACTGTTTTGTCAGCATTGTTTATTCTCTGTCAATCAAATTTATGCCAACAAAATAAACTCAGAAGGAAATCCCGAAATTCCGATAATAGAGCAATAAGCAACACAAGCGACTGCGAATTTATTACCAGTAAAATCCAGATCGAGATATGAACACGAATTTCAAATTTTTACAGATTGGCGAAATCTGAACAAATTCAAAACTATAAGTGACTATATACTATTTCTAGTCGGATATTTCCGTGCTTGCAGTAATTTTTTCACACGCGTTCGGAAAAACCCCTATTTCCAGACTCGTAATGAAATATACTATTTCGCATCAGTAATACATATTTTCAAAATTCACAATGACATAAGTATGGAATCAAAAACAAAGTTGAGTAGTTTGTGATGGCTCATTAAACTTATAGAGTGACCTAGACATTGAGGCAAGTTCCATGAGATTTATTGAAAAGGACATGGAACCAAATATCACAATATCTGATAAATACCACATCTGACAATTCAAGATCTTAGTCTGTTGTCCAAAACACCAAGTATAATAAATGAAATAGATTAAATATGCAATATATATCACTGCGCTACGTCAAATCTCAATATTTTTATTATTTCTTCGCTAACGCGATAAAGACCCCTCAATCGACGTATCATACAGAAACGAGGAATTTTATTATACATCCACAATCCAGAAAAAAAAATAGTTCGATAACGTTAAAAAACCGACCTCTAAAAGAATCTGCCCTATCAATATGATAAAATATGGTCGCTGCTAAGGGACAGTTTCATTGTATATCCATCCCGTATGCTATTTTAAATCCAAGATATTTCCTTTCGCTTCCCTGTAAAAGATAAAAAAAGGCTATGAAGCACGTAGCTTCTTGCTTCAGTCCCCCCCATCAAGGCAAGATCATTTAATGGAATTTATATTCGTAGATTCCTCGTTCGTTTATGTTCCACGTTCTAATATACTACTTCAAAGAGTTCTGAGGGGTATATTTCAAACTAGAGTCACTGCGGGCAGTCGAGAAGAGTTTAAACAAAATAAATTTCAGTAAGGCCACTGCCGTTCGCTTCTAAAAAGGGAGGAAAACGTGGAACATAAATAAAAGCCGCTTTTAGTGATCTGTCAGTCGAGCGTCGAGTTGGAGAAAATAAACATATTTGATATTGTTTGAAATGGATGTTTTTGTACTGGCCCATCATGGAAATAATGCTGGAAGTTGGTAAAATCCATCATCTGGGTAGAGCAAATGAAAATAACTGAACCACAGAACGAGAATATGATTTAGATTATCCTATTGGGATGAAAGAATATTTTGATGTGGAGCATATTCAGCGTTGGAATAAATACATCAGTGTGAGGAATTTGATGATCGTATGCGTGTGTTCAGAATTTTTTGATATTCAGATATATTTTAGAACCACTTACTGGAGATCGTGAAGTCGATTGTTCACCAAATGCATATGATTTGAAATCATATGAAATAAACTAATGCCATGAAAATAAAAAAAATCACTTATTTTTTTCATCGAAAAAGACAGGTAATTTTGGATCTTGTATTAGAACCGCCAAGATGTAGTAAGCTGCAGAAAGAAACATGTACAATTTGCATTCACAGTGTGAATTGTGAATTGTTTATGGACTACGAGCAGATATAATTCAACATTCTGCCAGTGATTCAAATTCAAACCGTGTTTGATATTTTCAATTGGTTAAGACTCTTTTTCTTTCGTACTCTATTTAGGATTGTAATAGTTCATCAAATGCTCTTTGGATAGTGTGAATACTTGATGCAAATTAATCTCGAATAAATACTGAATTGTGACATTTACACGGATACGGAACATCATCATCGAATGCAGTACTATAGAATGGATTATCTTCCACTTTTATGTTATTGCTTATTTTAAAACGATAATAATAATTGAAACATACTGAAATCAATGTTCGTCCAGAGATTCCTATACCTTCCTTTCCCTAATATATTATTGGGGATATTATCATTTTTCATCATTATTAAGACTCTGAAGGTAGAGTATCTTCATTTTTAATATTGATCAACGTTTCGACTCATAAAAATCATAACATAAGTAAATGCATCATTCAATTTCAGTACTTCCTGATTCCTAATCCGTACCATTCGATGTTTTAATATTGGTTCAACAAACATTATAGATAAACCTCGTCGAAATGCATATTTTCACATGAATTCCGAAAAAGTTCGTCATGGCTATGTATCAGTGAATCACTGGCAGTTGTGATATTCACACGAGGAAAATTCATAAACAAAATCACGTTGTCGATTATTGGCATCAACCAAAAAATAGTAGGAATCCTCTCTGATACTATAGCTCACAATCAATGTCCCGTTTTTGATGCCTCGTCCTGTTTGTCTCTGCAACAGTAATTGGTCAATATACAGTTGCATCATTGTGACAATTATTGTCATAGAAAACAAGTCTGATGTTATTCCACCAGACCCATGCATAGTGGAAGATATTCAACAGTCCCCCGAGCTAGACTTCCATAAACAAAATTACAATGCTCATATGGAAGGGTGCATACGCCTGTTATGACACTAGGGTGCGCGGGGGTGTGGGTATGGCATATGACGGGGCACACATTATTGACAGTGTTAACGTTGATCAATCGAATTATTCAATTGCCGATCGCACACAGAAGTTTCCCCTATTCGGAGAAAAGCATGAATATCATCGAATCGAGATAATACTGCCTGTTTTCGATGTCGAGAAATTTGATTATCCTCGTTTGTGACAGCAACGAATGGTGAAAAGTTGTGCCATTTACAGGGGGTGATTGAGTGTCTACGGTATTTATTATCTTTTATGTGCGAAAAGCTCGAGATATTATTTTTCCTGTGAGTTTTGTACCAGCATCAGCCAATGCAGCACGAGACTCTATATAAATTAATGCTAAACATTCTATGACTACCTACATGATTCATAACAGATTTTTTTTGTAGGAAATTATATACTTTGTAGGAATATATTTGCTTTGAGCGACAACAACAAATCGTGTTTCAGTTTAATTATTGATTCGTAATCGATACTTTGAGCTATCATCTCTCTTGCTTTATCTGGATGATGTTGATTCAGAATCAATCCCCTGAAATCATTCTGAAGCTATCATTAGTTGTTATAAGGAGACGATTGGGTATTATGGTGTTCTTCAAGAGACTGTATATACTTGGACCAAAACTCATCAGTATTTATTTAAGTAAACAGCTTATTTCTATACTAAGAAATAGTAGATATATCTTAGTTCGCCGATGATATAGCCATATTTTACGAGGATGTTGTATCGTTTAAATCATAATCTCTTGGTGAAAGAACACATACAAGTCGTACAAAAAACAGCCAACAATTCACTGCAGAAAAACGCTGAACGAAACCGTTCACATCCTGTATAACTTCACGCCTTGCCAAAGTGCCAGAGCCCTCAGAGAAACCAAGACGGCTTCTCACAAAAGCCCCTTATCATCGGCAGTTCTTTGACGTTCCATTAAATCGATTCATCATGCTAAATTCGATAAGAATCCATCTCGTTCCTTGCCACATCAGTGCCACTTTCGTATGAATGATTAATTACCATTAATTTTCGCCAGCTCTGTGCGTAGACCTTTCACCTGGTACTTTCTAGGTTGGCCATAGTCTCCATAGTATACCTATATATTGCTTGCATCTGATCGCTGGTATGATAAAAACCGTTTCCTGTTAAAACGTCATACACTATATTGAAGAATATAGTAGAAATGTTACATAGTTCAAGTACATGCAAAAAAAACTGTAGAAATTTCTAGAATCGAAGTGATTTTTACTGGTTTATACAGTTGATATATGGACAGAAATTCTTTCCAGTGAATACTGCTATTGAGTCCAAGTAAATTGAGTCAACTTACTGATCACATAATATAATAGTCAACTTCATTAGGAACACAGTTGATAAGTTACTATTCGTACATCATTGGTACATTGAGGAATAGTAAATTAAACAATACTTGAAGAGTACTTCTTCCTGGTATCAAATATTGTAATTAATCAATGAGCACTGGTAGTTTTTGTTTTTTATTCAGTGAAATGAACTTTACATAGAAGATTGAAATGTACTACATGACAAAAAGTGATAATTCGAATCCACATCTTCATTACCGGTAGTGGAATACTTCTTCTATACTCATTGATAGTATTCATGATTATAGAACAAGAAGCAAAAATTCTTCCTGAGCTTCCAATTTCTACGGCTTCCATGTCGTTTTTCGTACCAAAGTATATCTCATCAGGTTATGTTTATAAGATGCAAATGTCTTCAGTATTCCATCGATGCTTTCATCTCTCGTAACCATAACTCTTTCTTGAAATGTATTATAGGTATTCCATTTTTGTGTAATCATTATCCATGTATCCAGAGAATTTTCCAACCATATCTTCTAGACGAAAGTATTCGTGTTTCTGTAAGAAATGAATCAACCTACATAACAATCACAATTTACTAAAAAATCGCTATAATTTCCTCTCTCTTCGCTTTTCTCATTTTTCTTTTTGGCTAGTCCTTGTTTAAGCACTCTTCTCCTTTTATTGCAATAATGATCATAAAGAATCACTCTAGCAACTATTTTGTCTCTAACACATTCATACCCTGAATCATTTTCTAATTTGTTCAATGGGTGCATTCAATGAATCAAATACCGCTGAACAACAGAAATATTTCATCTTCACCTCGATTATAAAGGCACACTAGCTGCAAAAAAGAGATACTATCTCGAACAGAATCAACGAGTAACTGAGGACAAATGTCAACCCACAGCATTGAGGGGAAAACGACTATTTGAATGTTTGTTCAATTTGGTATTTATCAATGAACAGCATTATTACAATTATTACTCGCCGAAAAGTTTATAACATTGCATCGGAAGTGCCCAATTTCAGTTATATGAGGTGAATTTACGTTGCAAATCATGTATTTTGAATGTGTATAGAAATGTGAACTGTCGATATAGTTATTCCGTTTAATTTGAATTAGTTCAATCAATAATTTTCTGAGATTAATTTCACTAATGGGATAGTAAATATTTCTGAATACATTGCAAGAATTGCTGACAGTAATTTTCAATATTTTCTCAGACAGATTATACTTTAAGTTAAAATCACAATAAGGAATAGTGAACACATCACTTGCGATTTCTTGTTAGTAAATTAATGAGGATTACTACAAGGTTTAGTACTCTTTTTGCAGTTGGGATGACTAGAAGTATCTCAAGAAGTATCTGGAAATTTTCACTAGCCGGAACTGTGATTCATCAGATGGATATTTCTTAGCGTGTAGTCATATTTTTCAACAAAACATTATTTTCAAGCAATACTTCATACAATATCAAGCACACTTGGTACTTTTTCTATTCATTTTGCATTGGTTAGAGTGGACAAAGATTTTCGTCGTTTTATGATGAATGCGCGACGTTTTTTAGTATTTTTTCGACGTGTGCATGACGTCACTGGTACGTATGTTTGTCTCTAGCACATTGATTTCCCTTCTCTGACTCCTTTCGTGTTTCATTAAAGTTTGAAAACAACGATGATATTGAAGGGATCATTATTAAAATCATTAGCTATCATCATACTATCATAAAGTATGAATTATCCAGACCATTCATCTCTTTTTTATTCGGCATAATTCATCCAGCAGATAATTAAGCCAACCAATCTCCGTTCTTGTTCAATAACCGAGAATAAAATGTCGAACCTTATATGGCGGAAGATGATTATGTATGAGTCGCTTTGGTTGTTTTTGTAGCGTGGAAATTGTTCTTCTTGATATTTTCAAACTGCGTGTTTCTCAGTAATTCGATGCTCGAGAAGGAATATTACATAGTTTCGACGAAGAGTTACAAATACTCTGTGGTTTGAACATATTGGAATATTGAAACGAAACAGCTTCTGAAAGTAATAACACTTTGAATCAGGGCATGGATGAATTTAAAAAATATATCAGAATTCTTGGAAAAGTAGTTAGAAATTTATTCGCGAGCCGAGGTAGAGCAAACTTCAAGTGCCTTAAATAACGCTCCAAAGATAATATTTGGCTATATTGTTATAATACAGTAAGTTATTCAACCGTGTTGTGCTCATAAAGCTCCAAACTCCATTATACAGATTGCAATTTTGTTTCTAAATTCCGAAATATTATATCAAGTAAGTACATACCTACCAAGTATTCGAGCAAACGTTTTTATTTAGAAATCAAAACCTTCAAGAGTTGAAGGTGTTTATGAAATGTAATTATTATGAATAACTCGGCATGAACGTTTTTGAATTCGATTGTAAATCCACCGATGCACTTTGATATTTCCAGTAAGTCAGCCTTTCACACAGCAAGACAAATGATTTATAACAATGACTCCGAACCATATAATCTGGCACAGCGATAAAATAATTTACCGTTCGCGTACAATAAACATTTCCCATATTAGGACTTCTCAACCCAGCAGGTGTGACTTATAGCAATTCTGTAAACTTCACCTACAGTATCACTCGCATAATGTTTATTACGCAATCGTATATGGATCTCAAATTCGCGATCAAAAATATCACAGCTGTGTTACGTAGATCGGTTAATGAGCAAGCAGGATCACATTCAGCAGTAGGAAATGATTAATAGAATGAGAAATTCAACATTATTTAGGTGATTATTCACTAACAAATCTACAACGTATTCATCAAGGGTCCATATTGAGACCCCTTACTATTCCTCGTAATAATTTACTTTCTACATAAACTTCGATCTGGGTAATATATTCTGACGACACGATATTTGTCTCACAAAATGAAAGTAGTACTGTAAGAACGGAAACTGCATACGAAAATCTTAAGTGGTCTGAAAAAATCATGCAAGTAACAATGCTACTAAAATTTCCTCTGATTGAAAGATGCAATGCCCTATCTATTTTTGAGGATGTTAGTGAATGCACCTAAAACAACAAAATTAATAGGTATTATAAATCATAACGAATGGAATTATGGATGTCATATTGGGAACTTAGAAAAAACTGTTATGATGCCCTAAGAATCATGTCTTATCACTGTAACACAGTAACACAATGTGAGTCTGCTTATATTAGCTGCATATGGAAAACATTTCTATTATTGACTTCACGAAAAAAAGTTATTCCTGATGAAAAGTTCTGCATGACCTTTAAAATCCAAGATTCAACAATCAAATATCGAATTCTATCAATCTTATACGAAATATGTCGAAAATTATGAATTTCACTCAAGAGTAAAGTAACTCTATATTTCACAATGTCGAGACATGCATATTAGCTCCTAAGATATTGAATATGTTTATTGAAATTGTCGGCTGTCCTGTATGTCTGTGAGCTGTATACTCAAGTCAGAGGTGGATAGACTGGTGAAATCACTTCCTATCCTGTGACTGGTCCCAAATCTCTTGATTTGAAAATTCTTCAAATATATTTCGACAGTATCGCCATCTATTGTTGTACAGGAGAACCCCACGTAATGAGCTGAAATTCAATTGTTCCAAATCATGGATTTTCTGCTGAAACAATTGAAGAGTAGCGCCACCAGGTCTTATTCCCATCATTCTCAAGTCTATCAGAACAGACAGAAGTTGTCTTGCAGTGAAAAAGATTATTTGTATGATGCGAGATCCAGAAGTACCTATATATGTTAGGCTCACAGCGCAAAACTTTTTCATTTGTTTCTTGGCTACAAAAGATTAAATAAATTGCATGATAGTATATTGAAATTGTCAGTATTTTGTGTATTTCAACTTGTGTTATTTATGATGTATTATGTTTTCACTAATAAGTTTACTCATACCTACTAAAATATATTTCATTCCAGATTTTTTCGTACTTATTATAATATTATTATTACCATAGTGTAAAACGAAATATTAGGTATCAGGTATCAAAGTCGATTGAAATAGAGGATAAGCTGGAATAGTTCGAACCTAGTCACATCAACAGGACTTTCTTCTCGAAAAGATATTCAGGATTCAAACTTCGATTTCATTAATGACCAAAGCACATAACAGAACGTCAAATTACTGGTCGCTTCCGGTAGATATTTCGCGACGTATCTTGCAAACATTCACATCTGAAGTTATGAATTCAAAGAGACATGATTCATACACTAATTAGTTCTGAAAGGAGACAGCAGACGTCTTGAGATCCACCCAACTACCAGTGCGGTGAATTCGGGGAATCCAAGAGTTGTAGACCACCCTCAGAAAATAATTTCAAAACGATCGAGGAGATAATTGCGAATACGAAATTAATGAGGACGAAGAATGAAATGATCTCTTTTTTTACAAACAAACACGTATCGAATATTATGGATTAAAAGTTATTAAAATGGTGGCAATCAGACCCATATAGAAATGAAAAATCACTCTTCTGTTTTGAGAGGAATCAAACCGTTCTTTTGAGATAAAATTATTAAAATCAAGAACATTATTGAGTTATTTGGTTTGTAGTAGAGGTTAGCCAGATAAAACTTGCCTTGGTATACTCTCATCTTCATCGATGAACATCTGCTATAGAACTCATGCGTATTCAAGTACCTTAGTCATGCAGATAGGCAGAACGCTTCTGAAGAAGAACCAAAACAAACCTAATATACTCATGAACAATTCGTTTCATCATAGTTTTCACAGAGTCAAGAGTTCAAAAATGACGAATTATGTCACAGAGTATGGTTTACCTCAGTACTCAGACTCATATTTGAATTATGTTAAAGCTCCTACACATATCCTGAACCTGTCCATTTCGAAATGATTCAATTGAACATTCATGAAGAAGGCCTAATGTTGACTACGCCAATGGAAATATGCTCGACCGAACGACACACATTTCGAATATTCATTTTTATGAATGGCCCTTATTTGTTATGGTGCCGGCGCAATCAGTTTTTTTCAATCTCCCATCATTCACATTATATTATTTCCTGTCATGCTTGGGAGAGGCTCTCTAGAATCATACGGGAGTGCTGAATGCTCCATGAAAATATTTAATTTCGTTCTTGGAATTATCGAAAGGACACAAGAGATTTGTTTCCATGCATTTTCTGCCCAACCTTATTCATATCGCCTGTACAGAAGGTGAAATCTCGTTTTCATGAGATGAGTTGGTGAGTTAATTAATTAAAAAATATTCTTCACATGGAAGTTGATGCTGAGGAATCGATTGCTTTCATTATTAGTACAAGATAATTAATTAAATGAAGAAAACATGAAGTATGGCTTTATCGGTAGAATAAAAGTATACTGATAATAATATTCAAGTACACATAAGACTTGTTGAAACAAAACCATCGAACTGTGATTATGTGTCATGTTAGATTGAAAACTGCAGGCACGTGAATTCCATCGGATGAAGTTCTATGAAGCTTAGAATGAACTTCAACAATAATAAAAAAATCTTGACATCCAAAACAGTTATCGTCATATTCTCGGAATCAATTGTATCACCAGATTTAGATACGTTCCTGGAAAGTAAAATAAGCATGTCTTACTAAACAGATGTGGCTTGCTGATTTCGTTTTAGAATGAGCGTTGACATATGTGCTAAAACTTCAATTATGCATACTGCTACCACCACTTCAGAATTATCTTCATTATTAATAATATCACTCGCTAAAACCAACTTTTAATATTGAATATCTTAACATTTCTCTTTCAACCCGGAATGGTTCAGTTACAAAACTTCAATGTCAGAAAAGAACTCAGTTTTTGTTTTTGGCCCCATCGAAAATATTGTCTACTTGAGTTAACATCGAATATATTTTATTATTGATGCATATTCAGGAAACGCTCGAAACCAGTTGAGTATGCATCTCCAACTATATGGGCTGCCCCAGGGCCCCATTCTGGGACCACTTGTGCTTGTGTTTATGACTTTTATGTCAATGATATTTTTCATTATGTTTTCAACTTGACGTATCTGCTATACAGATGAATTCACTCTCCCAGATAAGCAATTGATAATCTGAAAAAAATTCCTCAATTTTTTTGTTCAAAAACTAACATACATGAAAACCTTACTAGAAATATGGTTTTCTCTACTCATAATAATACCGTTGCCACCTATTCAGAAGTAAGCTTATATGACTAAAGCATTTGAGTAGAAAGTTGAGCTGAAGTATTTACTTACTACGGAAATTCATCTGTAGGTATGACATCCCTGCAGCATTAAGATTTTTTAATCTTCAAAAGTGAGCAACAATAATCATTTAGAAGGACAAACGTCAACTGTTTTAGTACCGTTTTTTATTATACCTAATTGTTTTTATCATCATTGAAATATGGAACTTTCACTTTATTTCACACGTGTGTTTCGATATTCATCGATTTCTTCTGATTCTTCTGACCTACAATGAATTTACTCGTAATATGGTTGAATATACTACCTAAGTACTATTAAAAAAGAGATTACAAGTTGATTAGTTGTCTCCAACTCGATAAAAATGTCGATATCTCACCATGTCCACTATCGATTAAATAATATGACAAGGTAAATCAGAAGTATAGTGGTGAAACACCTGTTCGTAAATGTCAACATGGATATTCTCCATCCTCCTCGAAAGGATTATGTACTTAAAGGCTTAAGGTCGAGAAAATGAGCTGAAGACTTGGAATGGGATGTCGACAGCACGACAGCGACTGGAGTTGTAAATCTCCTGGCATCACCATCGTAAATGTTGGGATTAGTCTGGAACTTTCCTGATGGCAGCGAAAGAATGAAGGATGGATATGTGGAAATAAACTAATCTCCATTGAACTTGAACTTATTTTCGTGATCAGGCGTGCTATTCTCGAAATCATACGTAGCCGATTTTCGTACGAATTCTGACAGATTGCGCATGGTTCTGACAAGTTTGTATTCTCGAACCTCTGTCGTAGTTCGTATACGAAAAATCTTATACGTTTAGACGCGTATGGGGTGTGTGTGTACGAAATTGAATATTTCCATACGAATTTCAGCCGCTGACAGTGACATAATATAAGAAAATTGTATTTGGTTCCAGTTTTGATGTAGATTATCGAGTATTTTTTATTGTTCTGATTGATATTTGTCCTGTGGAGTTGTGAAATGACCCATTTTCATCATCTGATACATTTCTTTATAGAATATATATTATCTCCTATATAATGTGGTCCTGCGAATCCCAAATAAGTTTGCACAATGGAAGAAAATATTCTGTGATCTGTTGAGGTAGGTAACTATATCAAATATTTCTCATTGCCTTTTGCCACTTCTTCCAATCCGTTTTTGCTCCCGGCATAGTATTCAATGTTTCTGATGATGCTAGGATTCCCATGAACCTCTCGCTTCTTTAAGTGATACCTTTCATTTGTAAACTGCCCTAGATGATTTTTCAATACTCCACCAACTCCACTCTCTGTTCCGGAGATGTGGAACTCATATACATTGCAGTTGCTGATGTAGTATCATATCAACATATGAAGTTCTCAAAGAAGTAAACTATCCGCCAAAATATGACTAAAACTAGTGGAGTTTATTTTTTTCCTAGACATATTCTCTCGATATGGTTGGGAACACTGGTAGCTGTGCAATGTTGTCATATTTTTCGTGCGCCCGCTTCAAAAAGTTCGTATGTTCGTATGTTCTACTTCGGAGTTCGAGAATGCACTTGTATTGACGTATACGAATATTTTCATACGATGTCATTCGTATACGCGATAAAGTCGCATGACTTCGAAAATAGCTCCCCAGGCGACGATTTGAACGGAGGAACTACAACTACTTACAGGAATACATATTATACTATTGAAAATTATTATTTTCCTCGCCTGTCAGACATTATGATAATAATAATAATAATAGATAATATCTACCCATTGTCATCAGATAATTAACCCATAGAATTGCTGGGAAACATTTTAGACATCAAAAGGTGGATACGCCACTGGTTTTTATCTTCCAACAAGATGTCATTTGTGATCGTGATGAAATTATTCGAAGTAAGAATCCCTGTTATGTTTTGTCGATGAGAGTTCGAAAAAATAATCGAATAAATATTCATGAGGCTGACAAACAATATCAATTGAAACTGACAGTCCACTAGTGAATGTTATTGAAGAGAAATTGTTTGCCCTCGTGATATCCTGTTGACAGAAGAATGAGCTGGTATCGTATTCCAATCAACGACGATGATGGACCATGGCCAATGAGTCAATAAAAGACTGTAATTCGAATTGATATTCGATAAGGAATAAATATAGGTACTACCATCAGCGGATGGAATATAATGAGTGGTATGGTTTATCGGTTATTATCCAAGTGGATTATCTCACTATAATCGTTTAAAACAATACTGTTCGAATTTCGAAATGAATCAGCTCAAACATGTTTTTTTATGGAGTGAGAGATAAGATATATACTTATTTATGGATTTAGTGGTGTGACTTTGCTGATATTCTCTGCAGCTATGGCTTCAATGGAAAATTGGCATATCGAAATCACTACCCATATTGAAACCTGGGCTCACATCATATTAAATAGCAAGTTTGGGTAAAACTTCGTTTGTCGCACTCCTATGAGTTCGGAAAAAATGTTTGGTGGAACTTATGTATTTTGACCTCCTGATCACGAATCTGAAGTCAAAACGCGGCGATCTCAAGTATTTTCGGAGAAACGGCCCCATTTTGTCTCAAAAATGCACCATTTGACATGTCAAATTTCTGCTATTAGGAATACACAAAATTCACCCTTCTTTGAACCAAAACACTATACACGCATATATTTACTTGTTTCCAAACCTGCTCAAAAGAAAAAAACTATTATTTTCCAAAAAATTCACCCTTCTTTGAAATGTAATCAAAACAACCTTTTTACACTGATTTTCTGGTAATTTGTATTTATGATGTTGGCAACGTGATTGTTTGGCTCATGGTAAGACGTTGCCAACATCTCAAATGAAAATAACCAGAAAATCATTGAAAAAAGATGTTTTGTTTACTTTTTGAAGAAGGGTGAATTTTTGTGAAAATAACAGTTTTTTATGCAAAAAAGTGTTGGAAACAAGTGAATGTGAGCATGTGTGATGTTTTGGCTCAAAGAAGGATTAATTTTTTTGTGTTTTTAATATCAGAAAATGGAGATTTGAAATGGTGCATTTTTTAGACAAAATGGGGCCGTATCTCCGAAAATACTTGAGACCGCGTTTTCAGATTCGTGATCAGGAGGTCAAAATACGTAAGTTCCACCAAAAATTTTTTCCGAACTCATAGGAGTGCGATAAACGAAGTTTTACCCAAGTTTGCAAGTCTAAGAAAATTCTGACATGTTGCTTATTTGAAATCCTAGGAAAATTTCTCAATCCTAGGATATGCAATGTAATTTGATGACACTCTTTCTGGAATATCCTATGCAGTACTATCACCCGAATATCAATCTCATGTTCCCTTTCATCTAGATAGAGACTCATGAAGTCCTTCCAGAATATAGACAATTGTCGACTCATTATTTTTATTTCCACACCGCCCTGTATTCTGCCGATGCCTCTAGCTACCGATTGTTAAAAAGCTATATAGGTTTCATTCCACAATCCGCATTCAAGTCTGATGCCCTAAAAGGAAACCGGCTCTTCTTGTAGTGTTCAGTTCTTGTTGCCCGACTTCCAAAGAGACTTCAATATTTATGGCGCAGGTACTTTACATTGCCAAACCCGAAAGATTTTTATGCGCTGCTTAGAAAGTGTTTCGAGGGCTCGAGTTGATGAGATTTTGGCGAGGCAGACTTTAAAAGAAATGTTTGAAAACTTTACCGCGGCTTTGAGGCACATACGCATTGATTCAGAATATATTTCACGATGTCGGATAAAGCGTTCACAGGATTTGATCCCACAAGATGGAAATTGCACAGTTCTGAATTGGATTATCAGGAACTTTTGCCATTTGAATCCATCAGTAATCGATGTTTGAGTTTGACATTTCCATCACACCCCTCTACCAGATGCGATACCTACTGAAGAATGGATGAGGCACATGAAGACACTGTATGTGTTGCCGCTGCTTCACGAGATATAAATTTGCATTGTGAAGAAAAGTTTCGGACTTCCATTGTCTAAAGGTATGAAGATTTGAATCCTGAGAAAAGAAAATATGAGTTATGCTGAAAAAACGAAATAAGTGATGAATAAATATTAACTATTTTATCGAATCAAGAAGATTCGAGTATCAATAAATCAGGTTAGTATTAGTGTTAGTATATATGAAGTCGAAAAATGTAGATTTAAATGGGAGTTTAACTAGTCGATGAGCCTGAAAATAAGAAAAAATTGAATTAGAAATCAATAGCCTGAAAAAGAAAGGTTGAATTAGAAATCAATAGCCTGAAAAAAGAAAAGTTGAATAGCCTGAAAAAAGAAAAGTTGAATTAAAAATTAAAATAAAATGAATGAATAAAGAATTAAAATTATGAGAAAGATTCAAATCGAGTTTGTCACGACGTTTCGATTGTGTGTATCTACAATCGTCTTCAGGTGAGAACTAACAAAGTCCTGGGATACGGGGGTATTTATAGGTCAGCTATGGCGGGATTTTCCGGTTCAGTGAGCCGTAACCGGTTGATTCGGCTAATCAGCGGTTTCCATGTGTTGCGGATCTCGACGCTTGGTTGACTGAAAGCGTTATTATTCATTATGTATGCTGCTTCCTTGAATTTCCTCCTGAACCAGTGTTCTTCTCTATGGATGATTTCTGCCTCAGACCATTTGATGTTATGTTGGTGGGTCCACACATGTTCTGCGATTCCTGACTTGGTGGTTTCTCCTCGTTGGGTGTTTTTCTTGTGTTCGCCGATTCTGGTTTCCAGTGGTCTCTTGGTTTCTCCGATGTATGATTTGCCACATTCGCATGGTACTCGATAAACACAATTCTTGGAGTCACTGTTTTTGTTCGTTGGTCTGGTTTTGGTGAGTTGGCTGCGGATGGTGTTTCCAGATTTGAAGCAGGTCTTGATCTTGTATTTGGATCCAATCTTCTTGATTCTCTCTGACAATCCTTTGATGTAGGGAAGGCACAATGTTGGTTGTTGCGGTTCTTCTTCTTTTTGGATTATCCTCTGTTTCCTGCTCTTCAACGTCTGTTCCACCAATTTCCTTGAATAGCCGTTCTGGTAGAGGTCTCTCTTGATGTGGTCCAGTTCGGAAGTTAGGCTTTCCTCGTTGTTGCAGAGGCTGAAGGCACGATCAATCAGAGTTTTCACTATGCCCCTTTTCGTAGCTCCGTGATGGTTGGATCCATTGTTGAGATATTGTCCTGTGAGTTGGTTTCCTGTAAACAGAAGTTTGCCATTTGTTGTCTGTTCTCTTCACTTTCACGTCCAGATACACACAATCGAAACGTCGTGACAAACTCGATTTGAATCTTTCTCATAATTTTAATTCTTTATTCATTCATTTTATTTTAATTTTTAATTCAACTTTTCTTTTTTCAGGCTATTCAACTTTTCTTTTTTCAGGCTATTGATTTCTAATTCAACCTTTCTTTTTCAGGCTATTGATTTCTAATTCAATTTTTTCTTATTTTCAGGCTCATCGACTAGTTAAACTCCCATTTAAATCTACATTTTTCGACTTCATATATACTAACACTAATACTAACCTGATTTATTGATACTCGAATCTTCTTGATTCGATAAAATAGTTAATTTTTATTCATCACTTATTTCGTTTTTTCAGCATAACTCATATTTTCTTTTCTCAGGATTCAAATCTTCATACCTTTAGACAATGGAAGTCCGAAACTTTTCTTCACAACTCGAGACATTGTCAGCCACCTTCAAACAATAAATTTGCATTGTTGGTGATGAACAAAACTTGTTGTGTAAACGATTTAGTGCATGTTGCTTGGGGCCAAACGGACCACAGCATTGACACCAATTATTTTCAAATTGTTTCCCTTTAGAGCTGGAAGACACCTAGATTTCAATCAATTCTAAAAGAAGACTCTACATGATAACTTTATAGATATATTTTATAGTACTATCTGTGTAATCTCTGAAGTAATTGTGAAGTAACTTTGTGGTTTATTTTGAATACACATAATTTGTACAATCAATCTTCCTTATTTTTACCAAGAAACGTCTTGAAAGAAAGTCAGTTTATTAATATCAATGATAATTAGCATCGGCCTAGTTTTTTCAAAGGTCTGGTGAAGGTGACAGCATGTGAAAGAAGTTACATCTATTTTCATTCTTCATATCAGAGCTTGAAAAATTATTTATTGCTTCCGAAATTACTAACATTCAGATGTATTCTTCGTGATATAGAATTGGGAACTGACTCTATACTATTTGACAACAATATAAAATTTTTGAGGCTTCAAATATATACTGATATGAAATTCATAAATCCCATAGATATGTTGAACAAAAACATGCCTTCAGAATGTTTTGCCCTCAGATCTACAGCTAAAGAATGTGGTTATGGTGCGGCAAAAAATGTTTATTTTACTCTCATTGAGTCAAACTTGAGATACGCAATCGCAACAGTGAAGTTCAACCATCTTTGAGAGAGTCGCAATATTGATGACAAAGACAATACAACTATTTGATAGTGTATTTTTGTTGCAGAAGCGAGCGGTGCAAGGCTAAATTCTTATAAACGTATTTTTTGAGATTATTCGTACATGTCAGGAAAACATAATCCAGCTAGATGCGTTCAGGTTTGTTTAGTAATTTGGTATGCTGGTAACCAAGCTAAGTTTGATATGATGATTATTTTCCCTTCCATGTTCCAAATCTTGCTCGATCTTCCTCATGGAATATCATAGTTGCATATTTCTTCAAATTCAGTAAGATTTATATCATCGTTTTGGCCCCTCTGCGATTGCTCCTCAAAAATGCAATCAAACTCTGGAGAACACAAAGCATTGGGAGCGTCCACGTCTGTATGCAATTCGAGCTTCCAAATGATGATCACGGTTTGGAGCCGTCTGATTGGATGAAAAAATCGGCATTGAATGAGGAGAAACCGTGGCACATCAGGGGGTGCATTCTGTGGGGCTCGAAAGTATTTTATTCGGTCTGATTTCATCTATTCAATCGAGATTTCGCTATTTCTCGGTTTGGTATCGAATTCGCTGTACGGATTAGTTCGGCAGGATTTCGAATGACTGGAGTTCAATCGGGATTTGATTATTCGTCACCGAAGAACACTAGCCCGAATCATAGGATTTTTGTTGGAAGAATGGGGTTGATGAGTGGACGATGAAGAGGGTGGCAGAATGTAAATGCACTTCTTGAAAATACGATATCTAGTGTTCGATAAGCGATTTCTCGCTTGTCTCTATTCGAAGAATTACAGATTGCTCTTGTGAAATAACGCTCTGAATCTGGATAAACACCTAATTGTTTGGTTCTCACATGTGATAATAACTCTGTCTGCTGTTATGTTGACCAAAGTTTCACAGCACAATAAATATATCACTGGATTGACATGGTAACCAATAAAGATGATGAATCACCAACATCACCAAAATTGACCTGATGGCAGCATATCAAATAACCATGTTAATGAATTGAATTGTAGGATACCAAAAATGAACCTGAGGCTCTCCCAATGATTGAACGAATCGTTCAATCATTGGGTTTATGTCATTTCATAAAACATGATTTGAGTTTTGTGAACTAATAAGATTCGCAATTTATCACATAAAATTTTTCAGTATTTTCGAGCGGAATGTTCAGTAGGTATTATATGCAAATTGAACTAAGGGAATGCTGAACAAATTATGTGAGAAATTGGTTAACAACCAGTCAAATTCAAAAAAATAATGATCACATCAGCAAGAGTTAGGCATCAAACAATAAAAACAGTAAAATGAAACACTCGTTTGTAATGAACGACCTGAGTTTCAGAATATTTCATACAAAACTAAATATATTCCTAAAATTATATATAGTCAAGTACTCCAAAGCAGAAAGAAGTAACTCCTATGATTACAAAGGCAGTCAAACAGTGTATGGTGGATGATGGCTTCGTTATCATTATGATTACAAGCTATGCATATCTCATTAGGGTCAATCAAATGATAATACCACGAACAACTAAACCAAACAATGTGAATTTGATCCTGAAATACGTAGTCGCAGTTGGGCTATATTAGGAGATACCTGGAGTATCTGGAGTTTCTACAACAAGTAATATTCAGGGTCTAATGAAAATATAGACTTGTTAAAAGGGGCAAAAATGTACTTTGTTGTAACAATGAAGTATCACCCTCGAATAGTTAAACATAATATTCAGCTTGTTTCCAAGTCTGATAAAGTCCTCAGCCCAATTATCAAGGGATGAGTTGAATGCTAGCATCATGAAGAATAAAAGTTATTACATTGATTTTGTTCCATTAATCACTGACGGATCGCGATTTAAAAATAGACAAATATGGATTATATATGGAATATAATATGATAGAGGGAATGGGCATAAGTTCTCGTTCTCGACACCAGCCTACTACTATAATATTCAACGTTTTTGAATCATTATAGTTATGCCACTGTTAAAAAACCAAATGGCGCCTCGAGTTGTTATTTTCGTTAATGTAGTGAACTGAAATCAAATGTTCAATTTGGGAAGACAAATGCGAAATACGAGTTCACAGCAAGCACAGAAATCACACGATAACATGATATAGAAGTAAACGATGAAGGTTACAAATGAAAAAAACAAGAATATTATCTTTGGTTCATGAGTCAAAATATCCTCAAATCATGATATATTTTAAACAGAATTCGTGTTTTTAGGTTCGACATCAAGTCTTGGATGACATTGACACCTACGTTCGAAGCGTCATCTACACGAGATGAGATGTATCACCAAAATTTTCACCCGTTAGTGGTAGGAGGGAAAACAATTGAAAAGTGACTTCACCATAATTAGTTCCATCTTGTCATAGGCCACTACGTTATTGTATGTACCTATCACTTCTGGTTTATGATGGAGTCAGGGTGTGGTGTGTGTTACAGTGTGTGTTTTATGCCATCCAAAATCCTGGCAGTCGCTACATTAATCACATTTCTCGTCATAACCAAAACATATTCTGCATTCGCAGTCTTCGGCCCAGGTCTGCGAGGTCGTCAGAGGAAAAATGATATACGATCGGATTCCCCGCTCGAATTCATCTAACGTTAACGTTCCGTTTGCGTTTACGTTTACGACCTATAACCGCTGTCGTGCCATTGGTCTGTCAGAAATCAAGACCCGACGAGTTATGGGCACATCTAACAGGAAACGAGATTTAAAGTTATTTAATGAGACAGGAGATTTACGGCTTGTGACAAATTGGTTGGTTTTGGTCGGTCATTGTGAAGGGAGAAGCGTGGGTTGGTACAATTGCTGCAATTTGCGAGCTAGTAGGTATCAGCACAGAGTTAAAAGAGTATTTCGAAATGTATTGTTTTTTGGCTATACTTATTAATTCTTTTTTCTTGAACTCCCGAAACTTTTCGAAGAAATTCAACAATATCGTGAAGATTTGAAGAACATATTCGCACAGAAAACACAATAGGTACTTACCATTAGAATTGATTTTCTTCAACAATTCGTCCTCTATAATTTTGTCTGTTGCCTTCAGAATTATCTTCAGTATCATTCATCAATGTCCGGTAAGAAAAATAATATTATTATGATATTTTTATTTATCAACATGGGAAGATTGATTCAGAAAGGCATTTCCAAAAGCTTTCGTCCAAGTATTTCAGGAATTTGTATAAATCTTGTACTTTTCGAAAATAAATAGGTGGAAACAGATATCTCGTAAATTTCCTCTGACCAATAACACTGAGTATACTCACTGAACTTGAACTTTTTAACTTCCTCACCATCTGTTCTTGTGTTTGGTTGGCACCTTTGGAAATATTTGCAAATATATTTCGAAACAGACATCAAACAGTGCAGGATTGATAACTATATAAGTTCGCAAAGCAATATTCAGTAATTATCACTTGTAATCTCCCTAGCAGCAGAATTATTACCGATAATTTTTTTCGAGGTCATGAATGTTTTTCTTGTTGATAGAAAATTATTCCGAGTCGAAGACGAGGGAAATTTTCCTCAATAACCACAGGATAGTAGTAAAATAGGAGGTGGAAGGCTGGAAGGATAATATCAATTTTCAATAAATTTTCCAGTGCCCATCAAATAAGATAATTTTATTGCTGATACGTTCTAAGAGTCGAATGATTAAAATTAAACATTCCACCCGTCCATGTAAAGCAATCTCCATTGTTAGAACTCCCATTGAGGCAAAATAATAATCCCATTTGTGGTAGTCCTTGTAGGTCGCATTTCATTCAATCTCTTGTTTCTAGTCCAACTCGTTCTATAGGAATCCTCACTTTTTACTTCATTTTCTTGGCGGTTGCATTAAAATTACCACTGACAATAAAGCATCACTCTCGAGATTAAATTTTTTGGTCAACTGAATGGCACTTTCTTTTGTTCCAGCTCAACGCCTCCTTCTACAGTACGTTTAATTAGTGAAAACACCGAGATGTACCGAGGTCTCTATTTTTATGACAATTTTTCTTGGAAAATGAATGGAATATGTAGTAAAATGTTCTTTTTCTTTTACTTGCATGAGGAAATCATATTGAAGAAATATAAAAGTTGCAAGTAATATAAGCTGTCAGTTTCGATCCCGATATAGTTATCTTTTTAATTAACACATCACTAAGTATCCTTATAAGAACACTCGTCAGTACATGTATTTTCGCTAATTCAAAGAAATCCTGAATGTGATATTTTCTTAATGGATTTCGATCTAGATTGTTTTGTACAATTGAAATGAAATACATTATTTTATATAAAATGATTGTATCTATTGGAATTATGACAAACAATTCTAATCAAAGGATACTTTCAACACGAATAGACCTGCGAATTGCGAAATCACCAAATGACTGCATAAAGAAATACTGTAACACCGTAAATGAACTCTTGTTGATTTTGCTGCTGTTACTATTTCATAGATGTGGGTGGGCAAGTTTTACTGAAATTATTTAATATCCCGAAGATGATTAATTTCTCAGACTATCGACGATATTACCGTTAATGACACTATAAATATTATTAATGGACGATAACGAGTGATGCAATCATCAATATTGAAGAACCAAAAATATAAATTTAAAAGCATATGCATATTTCTTCTTGTTGCTCTGAATTTGATGTTCTGCATAATTTCAATTAACTCTAGAACCCTCATTGCAGTCTGTTATATAAGAGGTAGACTCATGAAACTCTCAGCTTGCAAAGTTTCAGTCTCGTGAAACAGTATTTTAAGTATGATATTGATGATACCAAACCATCCTATTACTCTCATTTCTACTTTTAACTTTCTACTTTCAATCTGTTTACAGTTCAGAAGCTGAAAAATTAATGCATACAAATATTTCAAAATGATAGTACAAAAATTTTGGAAAGCAAAACAACATCATCATGAATGACTTGAAAATGCAACAGCTATGATGCAAAAATAATTTCGTGAGGAATAGGTAGGTGTTTAGGCTGACTTTAATTTTAATGGTTATGTCAATAGACATGGAGCTTTTTTTAGTAGAATTCTGAGATTTTCGATGAATGACGATATTCGGATGATTCTTTTTCTCTTTATAAAACTACATCTCATTGTCGAAGCAACAATGAATTGACCAACTTTGACTTATCAATAGACTCTTGCCCCTGTGGAACAACTTCCTCTTCTTCGAGAGCATATCGTGGCAGACGTTCACGCACCAATAACCAATAATTCCCACCCCTGCCGTATACCCCGCACATTCGAATGATGGCTCACGTGGCGTGACACGTGACCATAACGTCAATGGATTTTGACTGCGATTGTCAGCACGAGCCTAGCGGACGTCGACAAATTCGTATTGACATTGTGATCGGCGGTTCATCGGGAACAATAAACAGTTTTGGGATCTACGTACGTCCTCAGAATAGGATACCAGCTTTGAACTTGTGTTCTGATCGTGCCCCACAATGGATAAGGCAAACACATCCACTTGCGCAAATACTAGGTCGATAGTGAAGTAAATTTTTGAGTTGGGAAAATTAGGTTGGCCAGGAAGCACTCGATTCTATAAAATCATGGTAATTAAATGTCATAAAGTGAGCAGGAGCGAATTGAGACCTGGAGAAGCACATAAATTTCACACGCATACGGCTCGTGGTTCATCATCTTGTCAAACGAGTATGAAATATCCAATTTCCGCACGAGTTGTACACTATACTTTTCCGACAACCTACATGAAAAATATAGTTATGTCGGATTTTAATTTCGCATGACTGTTATTACCTACTTACAACTCATTTCTACAGGAAACCAATTCAATTGCTGAAGAAGCATATAAGAAAGATGTATCACACAAAGAGAACAAATTCTATTGAACATTCAACAAAAATATTTGGGTACATTTTGGTATGTATTTATGAAATATTGGAAAAATAATTATTGATGGTAATATTTGAACAATTCTTCAGTACTAACGGAATACTATTATTTTCTTTTATCGAACCTAAATCGCATACTTCTGGGGAAGTAGAATCTACCATTTCATCGTCGGATGACATTGCAGCAATGAAAACTGAACAAATTATACGATTCGGTACCTATCTACTTGGTAAATCACATTGACACTATAATGTTATGAATTCGTTCATAGATATGTCATTATCACAGCTACCTATAAGTAAAATATTCAAAGTATAGTTAACTATATTAGAAAATCGCACCAATCGCACTAGTGCGACATGAAATATTTCGCACTAGTACGACATGAATTATTTTGTGTACTAGTTTACAGTGCGAAATAATACTTATTTCAGGTAGGTCGTCGGAAAAATATAAAAGTATTTAATCGATGTGTTATTAATGTTGTATCCCACGCGTTGTTTGCGGAATCTTTTCACCAATTATGACGTTATTCAATAAATATTCCAATATATTATGATTCTGTAACCGTAGCGAGAGTTATATGAAGCCGTTCGAAGATGGCAAAATATAGAAAGTCATATCAACGTTCAGAGATATCATAAAATGTAATGTAGAGATGTCAAAACTATTGCTTTTACTGTAGTTTTAGCTCTAAATGATAGGTAGAAAAAACGGCTGTAAATATAACCGACAGAAAAGTGATTCTCTGTATGTTTGGATGAACTAACAAAAGCGTTCGTTCTTTTCGCTGCTACTACTTGTAATTTATACATCTGAATTTCTTTGAAATAATAATGAATCAAGAATTTTGTTGGTTGTCAAATAAATATCAAAGTCTTTGGAACAGTATTATTTTTCAACAGCAATTGTTATGGAATCAAGTATTTTCAGAAACTAGAATACACTATACATTTTGGCGACAATTCGGTACCTTTAGTGACACAAGTGTCGCGGCGCCCACACGAAACAATAAAAAACACAAATCAGTTTTCCACTAGCACGTTAAAATTTACCTCTTCATACAGAAAATTCAAAACGAGGAGAATTCAAAATTCCCCTCCATAAAACCCTAAAAATGTCCGTCTGCGGCGCTGTTCACCGTTATAGTGAGTTTAGTATAATGTGCGTTATCATCTTTGTCGCCCAGTGATTTTGACTTAAAAAATGCAAGAGAGAGAGTATCCAGAACTCATGATTTTGAAATTGGAGATTGTGTTTAGGTGAACGAATGAAACGAAATAGTTTGAAGCTATATATATCATGATCGCGATCTTTTCGTTATTACAGACATAATAGATACGAAGTTAACAGCAGAGGAAATAAAAATTCATAATGTTTAAACCGAGGTTTAAACGAATGAAAGCAAATGGAGCCAATTCATCTAAAAGTTCAGGTTACCCACCAAAATCTTTAGGAAAGACTTACATGAAGTGTATCACCAATGGAAATTAACGTGCTCATGTTTTGGAAATTGATGAAGGAGAAGTCCCTATTGCTAATTCATTTCCGTTTTTAAGACAGAAATTTGATATTAATCAATTTATTTATCATTTTTATTTGGAATCAACTATTTCCAAAATCAGCGAACATTTGAAACAATATAAACACTACACCACTCAATATTCGGGATAATTTCTAATCAGGCAACATTTCGATACCTATCAATGCCAATTCGATTGGATTCCTGTATCGTCTAGTCTGCGTGCCCAGAATCGCTCGTATTCAATCAATAAAAATGATTTCTATTGGGTCTCAACCATAAAAATATCCATGGAAAGAGGAGATCTACTCTTCTAGCGATTTTCTGAAGTGATCAATGACTCCTCCTCTAGATAGAACATGTGAACAATTCAGGACAACTTTGTAAACTACGCAACACTAATTACGTCGCACCCCGAAATTTTACCACAACAAAATTTTTTTGAGGGGAGGGGGTCAAACATTTTTATAAAGTCTTTTTGGTGGTGATATTTTCGTTTCGATGAAACAACGTTTTGGATATTTTTCTTTTTCAATCGTGATTTCGAGGAGATTTAGATTTGGGTCACCTTTACAGAAACCCTTGATCTTCAATATTTATTTTCAGTCAATTCTAATATTTATGTCTGTGCATCTAACGTTTCAGCTTCAAAATGATCCTAAGATTTTGAAAATCGGTTGAAGAGGAAAATAGTTATGACTGCGAAACCAAAAAATTGATTTTTTGAGATCACTCTGTAAATAAAAGAGATAAGAAGACAATTTTGGAGATGGCCAAAGGTAATGAGATAATCTTCATGCCTATGCTGTTAAAGTTGAAAAAAAAACTGTTTTTCTTCATTTGGGATCCTTTTGAAAATTCCGAAATTTTGCACAGTTTCAAAAAACATCCTGTAGCAATTCTATGGAAATAATCTTATGTATCAAAGAAGTACGAGATTAATGCTGAAGGACTGAGCTAGCGAACAGTGTTTACAGAATTCAAATTGTTCAAATCAGGAAAGAGTTATTCAAATGTCAACAGGGGCAAAATTTCGGGGTGCGACGTAATTAGTGTTGCATGGTTTAGATCATGAAGAGTTGTTGGGGTGTGAAGAAGCGTCTGGCACGGAACCAAACAGTTTCTGTTGAGAAATTTGAGCTTGATGGATATTGAGGCAAAAATTTCATGAATTATGAAACATAAATGTGCTAAAATGTTCACCACTGTTCCATCTTCACTTTCTTTGCTAGCCAACGCTGACAAAAAGTTTCCGGCTAGACAACGGAAAACTTTGACAATCCCCCCCGGTTCCACGACAGTTTCGGCCGATTTTCCCTCCAGGACAGAGTCATCGCACTTCCTGAAATCTTCATTCCATCTCCGAGGGTGGTCATTCGACTTCCTCCGTCCACAATGGGGATTATTCTAGACGAACAACCGCACGAATCTCTCGCTGAATAATTCATGCACGCGGCTCGTTTCCATTGAACTCATTGAAGATGGGACGGCGACAGTCGAGACTCGCGATGAACGTTATTTATTACAGAAAACGTCGTGTTTTGTATGATATCTTCGTATGATATCGCGGATTATTGCTGCATAAGCCTTCGCTAAGTAGGTGATGAACTATTAACATAGTAATCTCAGGAACTAGTCCATGGCATCTCAAGATATAGATTTCAAAGCCGGAATGAAGCTCAAAGTCATCTCCACAACATTTATTAAGAACAAGTTATAGGGAACATGTTTCGAATGCATACGCATTCATCATCAGCCCATATATTAAATGATTGCTACAAGAGAACATGGGGTAGAAATTTTTTTTAGTCTTGACAAGATGTGTAGTACTTACATGAAGATGAAAGTATACAAAAATCAAATTATATCAAAATGGTCAGGTGATATTATATTTTATAAGGGGCCCTGTATACCCACAAATTAAGGGTTTTAGGAAGGTAACATCTTGAAAATGGATTATCAAAGATAAATCGTTGTATCAATGTTCTCAACATCTTACACAACAAAATGGCTGTAGTGGAAACGGAAAGTGATTATGAGGTGTGACAATGACTTATGTGACATTTGACACAAAGCAACAGGACGTTAAAACAATAAGTATAAGTGTCATTAACTCAGAATACTAATGACAAATGGCATAAATTTCATGTCAATGGACAAAATTCAAAAATTACATTGGCACCGAAATAGAAAGAGAAAAGAACGAAAGGTGGTAGACCAAGATTAGAAAAATACTAGACTTCAAAATTTGAGTTAGTTAAAGACAAGATTAAAGAATTTTTGACAATCAAGTAATCAGTAATATTATTGTTTTTAAGAAAGAATTGATCTTACAAATTTCGAAAAGATTCAACAAGGGGCCTTTGTTACAAACATGTAAAATGTCTAGATCCTTATTGATATATCGAAATGGTGTGATGGGTTGAGTATATGGTATTATA
The DNA here is from genome assembly GCA_029955515.1 of Chrysomela aeneicollis. Taxonomy (NCBI): domain Eukaryota; kingdom Metazoa; phylum Arthropoda; class Insecta; order Coleoptera; family Chrysomelidae; genus Chrysomela; species Chrysomela aeneicollis. The sequence goes on from JARUHQ010000007.1 coordinate 5,651,506, forward strand.
ATGTATGTTCATTTACTCTAGTACTGAATTCCTTACCAGTTTGGCCTATATATTGAGCATTACAATTGGGAGAGGAAAAGAAATTGTATAGACTCCGGATTTCTCAAGTATGGAAAGTTTGTCTTTGGGATTAGAATATATTTTTCTGGCGATATGAAACCAAACCTAAAAAGTCTATACAAGAAAAATGAGATTTAGGTGGATTGATTGGAAGAAGGCTTTGAATTAATAATTTATTGGGATGTCTATTGTAAATTTTGTTAATAAATCTTTGAGGATATCCATTATTGTGTGCAATGGTGGATTAATTCAACCAAAAATTGAGTCGCAATGGACAATTTTCAACCGTAAGCACCGATTCGTCGTGATATTAGCAGGCATAGATGGAAGAATTATCAAAATACGTCCACATGATGACTCCCAGAGATGTGGATGAGTAAGTCGAAGAAAAATCGCCGAACTGATCAAGTATCATATTATTGAATTTATTTCAGGATTATGAATTAGCTAATGACATCACACAGACTATAAAGAATGCTTCAAAAAAAAGTTAAAAAGAAACAATCTTATTTTCAAGGTGCGTGTCTGTGTGCTTCCTGCTTAGTTCAGCTACCAACTGGAATGATAATGTAATATACAGTAAGTTGTCCCTTATGTTGATGAAGTTTAGCGTTGCAAAAATATTGCATCCTTCTCGTTATCTCAAAATGCATGACTTGCTAGAACATCTCATGTAAACGCAATATCTAGTAAGCAGAAAACTGCAGACAGCCAAAATCCTTGAGAGAATGTCATTTCGAAACTGCTATTCTTTTAGCAAAATTGCGCGTCTTGGACAAAACTCCTTATCTCTATTGCATTCTATGGCCACTATTTAAACGTCTGCAGAGAAATATCACCTTGAAATATCACTTTTCTTTTTCGAGATATGGACTTCTACTTCAACTTTGATTTTTCTTACGGATTGTTTATCTATTGATAACATTCAATTGCATTTTCAATCCGCTTTTCAAAAATTGTATACCACAATAATTTACGAAAAATCGCTAACACCAAAATTTAACTCGCAATGGTTCACGATAATCGACAATTCTTCAATATATTGATGTCATAAACTTGTTGATGTTATGATTAACATTCCATCAACTAATAACTGACGGAAATGACGGAAGAGACGTTGCAACATTGCTGATATTTGCATTCCAAGCGTTCACATATTTTTGGTGCTGTCGGTTTGTGCTTTCAGAGCTTGAGTTTATTACCTTAGGACTTAGATTTATTATTATTGAAAACCGTGACACAAGGGCAAGTGGATGGTTTGTTATGCACAATAAGAGGTCAATATCCAACACTGTTATGGACAATTATACTGAGTTGAAAAAAGTACTTCACATGCGTTTCTTCAAAAGTTGCTATACATTTATAACTGGATTGATTTTTTAGGCATTGGGCAAATAATAACATACAATATCAATTTTTCATCTTTGCTGTCCTCCTACTTTGTTATACATACCTATACACATAAAAAGAATTACTTGATTTGATTTGATATGCTTTGATTCAAGAGTATGGCTTGTTTATATATACTGGAATAAATTTCTGCTCAATTCAAGACTATTATGTTTCCAACTAAACTCATACCAATGTTATAGATTTCTTGAATCGTAAATGAATGGAGTTCTCCGTGAGAATAATACAATATTTCAGATTGATAACACAATATATTCAAATCAAGACAATCATAATCTCTCAATGACTCGCATTTTTCTTGAACAAAAAGAATCAGATTTTCAGTTTTAGCTGTAGATTGTTTTGTATCAAGAATTTTATCAAATTAGAGGAATTATATCGATTTCTTGAAATGAGAATCATCCTCAACTTCCGTTCTCTTATTGTGGCTCTCATCAATCATATCATCACTTGCAGACCTTCTTCTTGACAACCTTTCCCCCTATTCGTAGAGATTATTTCTGAACTTGTCCACCAGTTTACCTCGCAATAAAGGTGTATCAATCTGTTTTCAAACGACTGAAAAATATAAAATATATCAATCACAACTCCATGTAGGTACAATGTGAGAGATAATCTGACTCAGCACAATGTATGGTTATTATATTTCTTCAAATCTGGGTTCACATTCTTACTACTGAATTCATTTTCCTTGGATCGAAATTAAGTAAAAAAATGTAAAAATATGTTAGGTACAATATGCAGTATCAAAATACCTAAGATGTCTACAAGTTCAAGAAGCTCTTTTCCACTGTTCAATCAGTGTTTGGACAAATTTAAACGTTCATCCGCACATAGGTACCTAACCCCAATTTTCACTCACTATGCCGATCCTGGTTATTCAAGTTTTTCACGAATTATCAGTTTTCGAGATGATATAGCTACGTTAATTGATTGGATACACAATAATACCTACCCAAGAATGAACGTCGATAAGATATAGGCATGTAACTTACCTCTAAAAGTGGTAATTATATCCTCAGATATCTCCTAAGACCTTAGTTTTTCTTTCATGGTAAGCCAATATTTCTATGCCAATAAAATAGGTTGAACTGGTTGAACAATGATGGATGCACGACAAGAGCACCGAAACAACACACTCACACCGTTTGACAACATTCTCGGCTCGAAGGGATCGCAATTATATTCAAGAAAATGTTATGGTCAATCCAAAGAAACTTTCTCAGAGATTTACTCATTCAGAGATTAAATGTTGAATGTTATTTTGAAAGAAGACATTCCGTGATATATTTTTCAAGAACTTAATTATTTTTTCTGGATACTTTGAATTTCTTGAATTGAGAACATTTTGTTATACCAAATGAATATTCCAGTGAAATAATTTTCTACAATTGACATATTCAATAAATTAATTTCAAATAAATTATTTCAGAAGAAGAATGCGCTTTTTCAAAACAAGAATTGGACGTTGAACAAATATATCGTTTTCATTTGAGAATTTGTTTTTATGTGTGTACTAGATGAACAATTCTACATTTAGAATATGCTACCTACTTTTATTATTGTTTCAATAACTCATTTGGATGGCTTGTCTATACTCAAGTACTTTATCATTATTTTTTGTTTTGAAGCCAACATAATATGTCTACGCAAGAAAGCAGTGGTGTATTTTTGAAAACCAGTATAGAAAATGATTAGTACAATCAATACAACTTATATCTCTGTACTACAAATTCAACGAATAAAATATGCGCTATTTCTTATCAAGAGTATATCGATAATGTGTCCTCAAAAGCCTCGAAAAATCCATAACATTCAACTCTAGTCAGAGGCGACCATTGCAATGTCCTGATACTTTCTTATTAAACTTTGCTTATAGGTTTCCGATGACTATTTGAGGCTGCAAACATCAAGTTTTTGCAATCTCGAATGGAATAACTCTCCAATAAGTTCCAACAACACTTCACTCAAACATATCTGAACAAGGTAACGGATCGTCGAGAAATTCACTTGCCAAGATCAACTTCCCATCCAATAATTATTATCGAATGAGTTCAGAAAATATATCCTACTAAGTAGATTCTTAGTTTGATACAGCGTACGAACAATTCAAGGAAAGTAGTCAATACAAGGACAGAAAAGGCATCTATGTTATTTTATAATAACCAAATTACCACCAACAATATTTTTATATTCTGCGAATACAAAAAAATCTGAAACTGGGTGAAATGTTGATGGAAATGGACAAAGGTTATATTTTACATGATATTGACCAATGACAACAAAAACGAAGGCGCAGGTAGTTATGGAATAAAGGTAGATAACTTTTCAGGTACCTGTGTCTCATATTTGATGCTGAGAACGTTCTTGTTGATATTTCAAATGTCACAGTACACCTACTACTGTTATCAGAATATCTTGAAGGTACTGTCACTTGCTGATAATTTGATCACATTTTAAGTTGATCGGATCTTATGCAACCGAATTCTTACATGCTCTGTTGGAACATAGACAGTGAAAGAATTCTAGGAATAATCACATATTCATTCAAGAGAATATATCATTGCTACCACTGCTACGGAAACATCCAGGTTTATTCAGTATGTTCATAACAACACCCGTTATCCATAATCTGAGATTATTCTACTTTATACCTCGCTTTATACCATGCGAACATCGCACACAAGACATTTCTGCCTGTTACGGTAACTAAATCCACTATACGAATACCCGATAACGACAATCATATTTCCGTGAGAGGAATAATAGGCAACCAGCAACGCTCGTTTGAATGTTGATGTCGTTTTCCTATAACCTGTTGCACGGATGCAAATCACCCAAGAACCTATTTTGCCGCTCCCTACTCGCATATCCTGATAATTTAATAACAGATTTGCGGCGAGAATTCGGATTTATGTTTATTTCTTCGGAGTTTATAACTGAAATAAAACTTGGGTTGATTCGAGAAGCTGAGGTATAAGTATATGCCTTCTCAGAAATCGTTTTTTTTTATTACTGAAGAAACTATATGAATACAAAAACTATTCTCTTAAAATAGGTTTATCCAAGAATAACTTTGAGAGGAATTTAAAAAAAAACGAAGAAGAAAATACATTAGTTGTTAGTTATTTGAAATTGATCGAATTTTCACTCATAAGAGTAGATTGTAGATGGGTTGTATAAATGAGGTTCTCAGGTTCCACATTTTCTCTTTCGCCAAGAACTATTGTAAACAGGACTAGACTTCTGATGAACACTTGGTGGAAGAAAGATTGTGAAATCCATAGATCTTACTACTTACGCTAGATCCGGTATCCAGGTTACTTGTTTTGTAGGTCCGGGGGGGTTGAAAGTACTAAGCCATTGATTGGTCGTTTTAGCTGTTGACCATACAAATGTGTTGTCCCACGTGACCACAGTACCTACTTTCTTGCAGACCCCTCTAGACCAAAAAATTACTACAGGATGCCGGATCTAGCGTAAGCAATAAGATATAAGGTTTAAACCCTCACCATTCTCAAATAATGTCAGCCTGTATAACGTGAGCAGAATTCATTCTGTCGAATACGGACGTTTGGCCAATTAATGATATCACTGCCAGTATTTGAAACTGAATAGAGTTAGTTCCCTAATGTTGTCCTAGAGAGACATTTCAATGAGCCTCCTGCTCCAGTCTTTTCATGTAAGACTAAGATAACTCCTTCATTAAATTCCATTCAGTAGAATATAGCCAGAAGGCAATCCTCGTCATTCTTCATTATATCAAACATAGCTGAGCCTCAACTAACGAGTCCTCTTAATATACCAAAGTTTTCCTCAAATTAGGAGTCCAATTAGTATCCAAGAATGGGAGGCATTCATTCGTGAACTGATTGTTAGTGGAAACTAGAACAGGTATCAGAAGTGGTTATAAGCTGAAACTATTCTCTCATTATAACATACATGAATTGCGATACGCGCGATTTTCAAATACATAGTTATTCCCTTGCAAATCACTCATCAATAATTCTTTTTACATTGTAAATAAGGAATAAACGCCTCAATTTCCATCATCGTTCTCTTCTGAAAAACAAATACATCCGGAAATAGATAAGTTGTGAGAAGAATAAATACAGAAATAAATAATTACGCTCGGATTCTCATATAAACAAGAACCTGGGAGCCGTTGACCCATCAAAAGCTTCCCATCCAGGATATCTAAACAATTTTATACCTCCATTAAAAAAATTCGGGTCTGCTTACTCTGCTTCTGAAGTGTTCCTCTGATTCTGAAGGCCAGTTTCAGTTTATTCCAATCGAAATGTGCTGTCAGAGCTAGATTTAAATGTCTATTCCAACGTTGAGTAGTTATTGATGTATTTTTAAATATAACAAACATTATGCTAGCGTAGTCGAATTGGAAGAAATTTTAGTAGGTAGTTTTTGGGAAAACACTATACAGGTTGAGGCAAAGTTAAACCGCCAAACGAGCCGTAATTTTTTCAGGTAAAAATAAGATTTTCAAATACTATCTCTTAACTTGCTTTGTTCTAGAATCTAGATATACGGGAAGTCAACGTTTTAGAAAAAAAAACAGTTATTGGTGTTCATTGTTTGGTCAAAAAAATGTTTGCCTGATTTTGATGAAACATGGCATGCTCTGAATGATGAATTTATTAATTACAGGGAAAAATTGACATTGACTGTTAGGTGGTTCAATTTTGACTCACCCTGTTTCATAATTATATGAAGAATTACCAAAATTCGAGAAAAAATTTTAAATTCATCAGTGATATGGGAAAATGTTCTTGGGATACAAGAGAGCATCTCCCGATGCATGATGGAAAACATCAAGAATATGCGCAATATTCGAATCGGTACCGACCTATGAATCAACTAAGAACTAAACAAAGGCTTTTGAAAAATTTGACCATAAAATACTAAAATCCAAACTGAATAATGTTATTGGCTTTCATACTTACCTATACTCAGTTTATTCGAATCATAGGTTAGAATGGGGTTAGAATATGTCCAGTATCGAGGTTATAATAATTATACTCGAAACTGAAAACACTAAATCAAAACTCATGCCTCTCAAAAACTGCAAATAATTAAAAAATTAAGATACAAGCCTCATTTCTTTATATAATCTAATATTTCCTCATATTTTGTGAGAATATGCTCAGAACAATCTATTGAATGGAATTTCATCAAATTTATATAACGTAAATATGACATATCATAAGTACCTAATTATAAGAAATGTCATCAACAAGGTTTAGATCATAATTTGATGTTGAGAAGATTTTCGTTGTTACCTCAGGAGGACCGGAAAACCATTCATAAATATTTTCTTATAGTAACTTAGTCACAAGATATATGATTGATTGTTCTCAACTGAATTTTCATATACCTCGTTTAAATGATTGAAGATCACTTTGTTTGTTTTTTTTTTCATTCATCTAATCAAAGTATAAATACACAACGAAGGTGCGAAAAAGTCATTCAAATTGGCGATAAATCTATTCTCAACACCTATTGTTGCGATATTCGAAAACTAAATAATACACAATATGTTCGAAGTGTGTGATCTTTATGATGCTGATGAGATCGAATGTATACAGTTCTTTTGTAAGTGTGTCTTGTGTCTTGTCCCCGCCTCCATTCTCAACCCTTAATTCAAACACAAAATGCAATCTCAAACCGGAAAAATCAAGATGATGCCCTCACTCCACTCTTTTGCTATGCGCATAAAAAAATTAATAAAGGAGAAACTACAAGGAGTACAACAAGGTATTCGTTATTAGATCTGACAGTAGCCAAGCCAGCTGAGTTCATATTCGTCTAACAATAGCCGAAATGTCGTAAATGAATGTATCCCATAGCTAATGTTCACACAGTTTACACAAGGGTGCTTTATTGGAAATACGAGTGATTACCGCATTGAATGAGATATGGGTATTTCTGATTTATCATCATCCTCTATGTTTATGCGATTGGATAAGGCCACTCATTAATATAATTGTGATGGACGTGGGCATAGATTGCAATACAATATTCTCTTCACTTCTAATCATAATATCAATGCACACGCCAGAATAGATAATCGAATGATAATTTTATACCCTACAGTGGAATAGATGTGCGAAATATTAATGCAAGGAAATGTATTACAATGATCATGATCTATTAATTAAGTTCGCAATCAAGATATTTCATTCACCGTTTAAGAACATACATTGAAAATAAACCTACGAATCGTAATATTGGAAAAGATATGTAGGTCCAAGTTTTTCGGGGTATTAATAAGTTGGGATTCAATGATTTGAAGCGGATCATACACATATCAGAGTCGATTAGCACTATTTCAGCTCCTTTGATTATTAAATGAATATAAGCTTGATGTATCTGGAAAAATCCTTGACAATATGGCTGACTATATATAAGTATTCTCAGAAATATTCCTGTTGGTCGACGATATTCCAGACATGCTATATATGCTCTTGTTTGATGCAACGGCGTATTATTATAATCAGATCACGGAGCACAAAGTAAGTACCAGTTTGCCTTCAAGGCGGGCAGACGCCAGATACATCAACAAACTTGAAGTAAGTACCGAGAAGTTCAGTTCAGAATGTTAAATTATGGCTGGCCCAACCATAACAGTGTGCATATACGATGAATGCGATACTTCGTCATTAGTGTTGACTTGAGAAATGTATTCTGTTTCCCGTAGTTTCCCAGGGATAACCTGTCCTTGTGATTTTTTTCTTGAGAGCTGCCAAAGTTCCTATAGGCTTCCAAGCTAGTTCTTATATAATCATAACTCAACTGAGGTTATGATTTCTAATGAGTTAAAAAAATAATCGATTTCTGGCCATTATTTTTTTTAATGGCTGGTTCGGAAAAATATATTTTTGACGAAGAAATTAAATAGTGCAGCCAACGGTAATATTTCCTGTTTTGTTCAGCTGCTTCATACTTCAATAATGTTTACTATGAATAAAGGTCCTAGTATCTATACAATATTGACCTGAAATTTTCATTGGAACAAAAAGCTGATTAGATTTTTAACAAAACAAGAACTTGTAAAGCAACATTTTCTCCGAATAAAATAGAAATAGTATGCAAATCTTCACAAAATATCTATTAAAATATTACTGTCAGCTTCAAGAACGAGTTTCTTCATATACGCAGATATATTTTTCCAAATAAAAATTTTTTTGGGTTAAAAAATTATGTTCATTTATTTATTTAAGATTTCTTACATAGCTATGAAGCGTTATTCTGAACAACTTTTCCAAACAAAATTATTCAATATTTTCTCAGATACTTAACTGTGATCTGAGAAAAAAAAAGTAGTTTTTTCAATTTGCTGCCAAATACGAAGGACCAAACGGGACTGTACAACGTCTTTTTGTATTTCTTTTCATGCAGAAGCGATTGAACGTATCGATATAATTGTCAAAATAGAGAAAATTGTAGAAATCTACTGTATGAAGCCGTATTTGAAAACATTTTACGTAGAATATCAAAATATGTGAGATATGATTCATTTTGAGGCAAATATCCATCCACGCCTAATCTCCGCTAAATCAATAGATATATACTGAGATGCATAGAAGCTAAAGGTGTATAACAGCTCAAAAAGCTATACGTTAATCTCATCAAGATGAAACATCAGATTCCGAGTCTCCAAGGTGTGATGACATCGTTTATTGTTGGCTACAAAAATATTTTCTGAATAATAGCTCAAGCATACGCTGATGACGTCAATGCAGAGTCCAGAAAAAAAAGCTAAGCTTTCGAATCAATACACCACTCTTCATTCGAAGACTATGAACCAGCAATTGGACTGGTTCCAGTCTGCAGTGAAAAAAATCTAGAAAAAATTATGGTTAACTTCATTTTAGTCTCGATTTTAGTATCCCTGTTCATCGCTTCTCTGTGTCTTCTGTTGTTGCGAATAGCGATCGATGAGATAGTTAACTAGAAGACTATGTGAGTGATGCACTCGAAGCATTTGTTCGCATCCTCTCGCTAAAATTACCCCGTTCCACCATGCCATAAGGCAACCCTCGCACCAACTACTCTACCACGGTCGACACTCAACACGATTTTTCTTGTTCGCGTCTCATATATGCGTTCATAAAAACGACTAATAAAAGAGGGTCGGGAAGCATTCTCCAATAACAAGGTCATTATGATGCCGGGGTGGATTTCAATGGGTGCTACAGGGCACCTAGGCTTTGCTAAGTATGATCCCGAACGACAAACAATGGAATCGTGACAATAGTTGAATATATTTTCCGTTATATGGAACACGCCGCAAGCAATAACTCCGACATGTTTCATCCGTTAAAAAAAACAACCTAAAACTTGAGAAATCTTAGTTTTTCGATAATTCAAAATAGAAAGTTCTATTTGCCCTCTTTATCAACAAGTTCCGCTTTGAGATGTACCCATTGTTGTGTTCACCCTTCTGTATCACGAGACTAACAAATGAGCGTTTTCGGGTAGCTCCCTTAGGAGGGGAGGTAACATTGAATTTTTGCGGGTAATTTTATACCGAATGAATTTCATTTTTAGTAGTCGATTGTCGATTGATATTCAAAGAAATTGGTGCGCATAGGAATCATGAATCCTAGCTAAACAGTGCTGGTTCTATTCACCAATAGGCGAACTCATAAACTCAAACCCCCACCTCTGAATAGTAGAAAAGTTGGCGATTTATATCTATTTTATAGATATTTTCATGGCCGATGCTCTTCTGAAATATCAACAATCGTTCCTCCATCAGCAGTCTCTTCGAGATTAACCCGTCAAGTTCAGTCTTCACACCCCTTAGTGGTCACTTCAGAGACCAGCAGAACGTCCCTATCCAAGGACTCGTTCATCCAACGAACATCGAGACTTTGGAACTCATTGCCTAGGGAGGTGTTCCCCGAGGCATACCATCTCCAGAAATTTAAGAAGAACACCAACTCCTACCTTCTTTCTCTTGGTTCTCACGATGTTCTTTGAACATGACAGGATATCCCTTTTCGTGAGAAACAGAACATAAAAAAAAAAGTTAGGAACGACTTCGAAGTGCAGTTTTAAGTGGTCACAACAACCACAGGCTCTCATAACTCCTTGGTGACACTATATCTTATAATATGCTATAACATAAGTTTCCAGGAATGCCTCGGAAGGTGCACCCAGAAGGCAGCAATCTATGATCTATCAGATAGCCAAGCAGCAATGGAAATCATACGGATGTGAATCTTATCCTTAAGACAACTGACAGCAAACAACTTTGAAGGCAACGAGGAAGCAGATTGCATTGCAAAAAAAAGGACAAACACAAAATTTCCTGGCACAAAACACGGAAAAAAGAGTTTCGAAGCTGGAAAAGGCTAGTGAGCCTATCCTGAAAGCCATATTATCTGATTGTAGATTAAACTTCTTCTTCATTCTTGGAGAATATACAAACTTGGGAGGAGGCAGCATGAAGTGTTCTAACATCCATCCATAACATCCATTGGATGTTTAGCAACAATAACAAAGTTTTACCAAAACACGCCAAAACATATACCCTTGTGGAGAACCCGCGTTGATAACCATACGCTTTAGCAGTCCCAATGAAATGATCCTTTCAAATAAAAAGCTGATTTCCTACTATAACTGTTCTATGATCAGTCAATCATCTGCGACTAGACTTACGGAGGGCCGACCTTATCGATGGATCGCGATCTTGTCTAGCCTGAGGCGCATGAAAGCGGCCGTTGAGGTTCTGTCGGCCGTGAAACGATGCCCTGCAGGAATTCGCAGGACGTGACTTCAATGGACGTCCTGCTAATTGAAAACGAATATGGGCCGAGTCGATTCGAGCCAGATGGAGATTACGCAGCCGAAGCAATTCCTGTTGTACACGACTCAACTGGAATCCGATTGCAGGGTGCGAAAATCATCAGCTACTCAAATTTGAAATCTCACAAAGTATTTATTTTCATTCTTCAGCCATAGGCCAAAAAACATAATAAAATATCACATAAAATTATTGTGTCTTCTCTTGTCTTTCACGGCCAATATATGAAAAATGTAGGTTATTTGCAAGTATTTCCCTATGGAAATCTATACAATGTAGGCATTTTCAGGTTAGCTCGTTGTGCAAAAACTGGTTAGGTGCAAGGTCAGGTGAGATTTAGAGTTGTCATAAACGTGAGAGAAGAAGAAGAATAATATAGGTTATGTTAGGTTAGACAATTAGAGGTTAGCGGGAAACAGTTAGAGTAACGCAGCAGTTTTTTATTAGTTCTTTGTTCGTTGTGTAAAATAGAAGCCGTTTGAGAAGAAATATATTATTTTCATCACTGTCCCGATTCCAGGAAGCGCCACACAACAAGTTACCTCAATTTACACAAAAAAGCAGTCCTCTCAAACAAACACACTGATTTAGTTACAATTATACCTCGAATCAAACATCAAACAAACTACATGTCAAAATGAGAAAAGTGCCTCTTCCGTGGTCACTGGGATAAATAGGTGCCACCTGGACAGTTTTAAGAGGGGGTTAACCTTATTTGGGATTGATGGTAAAACTTTGTGAAACAAGGAATGGCAAAAATCATATTACTCGGACCTCGCTGAAAAAAATCGATTTTTTTTTTCACTTTCTGCTTGAGGAAGGTTGGATCTAGGCATCTCTCGTAGTAGTTTTTTGATTTTTTGAAAAAAAACTAGTAAAAAAGTTGCGAAATTTCTCCCATATTCACTATTTTTTATCTCACAAGATATATCGTATTTCGAAAAAGTACTCCGAGAGATGCCTCAATCATACAATTGTCTCTATTGAAAAAAAAAATTATCGCGATCCATCAATAATTACTAGCTCAAAAATGATTTTTGCTGAACCCCTGCAGACTCAATTACGGAGCATTTTTCATGACTGATTCGAGCGCCCTCGCACCAAATAAGCACTTTTACATGGATACTATGAATTTATGAATGAATCGTATTTTCATTCATAAAAACCAAAAATAGCACTGAAGCTATTCCAATAATTTTAGCACATGTGATGATATCAATGGAAGTTGCGAAAAGGATTCATTGCACTCTCGAATAAGACTAAGTTTTTTTATATTTCCCATATCATATCAAATTATCCTCATAGACACAGTAAGTTCAAAATATACTGATGAGTGATGAAAAGCCGGAGGCCTATTATTCTGAGAATTGTAACGGCCGGCCGACGGCCGCAGACCCGAGCCATCCCGAGCCACAGATTTCGAGCGACCACTCGACCAGGCAAGACTATTTACTACGAATTTACGCGACACTGAGTTGGAGTGAGACGCCAACAGCGCTTAGCGTTTTTTGTTCGACATTGGTCTCCGCCCCTTTCGCTCGGGATTTTTAATTCCCCCTTTACACCGCAAATATACTCTGACATGTTTGTAAAGGTTAACCCCTTCTTAATGTCCTAAATCAAACAGACGCCGAATTGAGGGAACATCAGCCTCGGGAACAGAGGAAAAAGCAGAATTTGGTAATAAAGAGCCCTATGAATCTGCTAACACATATGGGATACAAACGAGGATACAAATCACCCAATGACCTTTTGCCAGGGAGGGAAGGACAAAGTTTACCAGTTTCCTAGAAGCTAAGTTCAGGCCGTCGAAAGGCGTTGAGGGCATTAGGTTTTTAATTTTTTTCTCGAACATGAAAGAATTCAGACTTTTGTATTGGGTTGGTAATTTATTGTAGGGTTCTCGCAAATATCATTCTCTGATTTGCCTATATCTTTCTGAGGTGATACCTCAGAGGGCAGTGTCCAGTAAGGAGTCCCGTAACCAGTTTCGAGTCTTTTCGTCCAACTCGAGAATCTGTTGAGCTTTCATTGGCGGTAGGCTCACTAGCCTTTTCGCTTTTCTTTGTCCTGACACTTAATTCCAGTGAGATTTCTTATTCCTGTTTCACAGGGTATTGATTAACTATCATCATATCAATGAAGCAGAAATAACGCGCTGAAATTAACAATTTGACCATATAACATATCAACTTCACCGAACTTCAAATGAATTCATTATAGATATCAACTGCAAGAGGTTTTCTTGCTATTGTTTACTCCTCTATTGTCTCCGTTATTATCTCTATAACATGACCTAACCCGAGACCTAACCTGAGACCTAACCTAACCATTTTATAGGTATATGTAGGTGTATGAACATTACGAGGAATATAATGTATACTCGAATATATATTGTCTAAGTATGAATATGTCCCTGGAAAAGGCTCTCCGATGTCAGGATCCTAGCTCCCAGGAAACTGATAACATTTGTATACGAAATCTAGGAATCCCGGGCCTCGGATAGATTAAGGGTGGTGCACAAAAGATCTGATAGGTCGAGGTGCTTGAGAGGCTGCACAGTCTCAACGACCCCCTCTATCTGTCACCTTTTATCTACCTACTTCAAAGATGTCACTACTGTTCTGAATCTTCGTTTATATCAATTAAGATATACTTATTTGTCACAAGGGGGTTGAAATTAACAGTCGAAAAAACCTTTCCCAGATCTCAATCGATATCGAGATCTATATTAGGTACCGATAAAGTCACACCTCGTTCATGGCTCCCACTTATTCTGATATTTCCACGGCAATCAATTATGCAAAGTTGCTCGACGGGTATTGTTGCTGAAGAAGTGGAAGAAGGCCTGCGGTCGTATTCTGCAAATAGAGAAAAAGATGGCGTACCATGATAAGTGAACTGCAGAAGAACTGCATTCGATCAGGATCAGAGTCCGTGACGGAAAAGAAACAAAAAAGATATCGGATGGCCAGTAGCTACTGTCTCGATCCTCTTATTCCATCGAAACAGTTCGCAGAATATTGCCTCCTCAGCCAGCTTATACGAGGTTGAATAACAGGGTGATTCAACAGCAACAAGAAATCGAACACAATCGCCACCAGTTATTTGTCTACAACTGTCAATGGATGACTGCGAAGTCCGTTCTCTATGTATATAACCGGTATATATAATATGAAATAGTGAAAAAATAAACGAATAGGTAATATTCATTTTGGAAAGCCATTTGGAAATTTCAAAATTACAATATAGTGGCGTTTTCCCTCGGGTTTTCGAAATCGTGAAATAAAAACAATCGTGAAAATGGCAAAAATCGAGACATAACCTATATCAACTACATCAAAAAAGTATTTCAAGCGAGGTTTCAAGGTAACCTAACCTTCGGTTTTTTGATTCGCCATTGTGGTAATGGAATCTTTTAGATGACTGCTAGATTTATTGGGGTTAATAATGGTTAATCACTTCAGTTGAAAAAAAAATCGCAGATTTCTTCCAAATTGTGGAAATATTTTCAAACTCTCCAACCTTTCCGAACCTAGTGGATACGACCTGACAAATCGAATAAAAGGGATGATTTTTTATAAAAATTATGTTTCATCTTTTTTGTTTGAAAGTTCATTTTTATTTTTCGTGATTGACTTTGGATTCTGATATTTTTCAGCAATTCATTCATTTCATTTCATTGACAGTTTTTATGTATCATTAGTAATAAATAAAAACATGAGTTGATCGTTTTACAGATCGCC
The DNA here is from genome assembly GCA_029955515.1 of Chrysomela aeneicollis. Lineage (NCBI taxonomy): Eukaryota > Metazoa > Arthropoda > Insecta > Coleoptera > Chrysomelidae > Chrysomela > Chrysomela aeneicollis. The sequence continues at coordinate 5,666,551 of JARUHQ010000007.1, forward strand.
GATTTGTGCTTGAATCATTCTTTCAATTGTAGTCAATAAAACTCATAGGTATTTTGATTTATTATAATAATAAGAGGGAATGCTTTGAGTCGCATGCGGTGTAATCCATTGATTGATACTAATGAATCATTGATTAAATATTTAATATTTACGAGACCACTTTATTATCAACTCTGATTATTTATCCTTAAATAAATACCATCAGGATATAGGTTGCTTTGACTGTAGTTTGTTTTTCTGATAAATTATTTGTCATATCCTAAGTGTTTCCATTCTGTTGATTTATTTTATTGTGCCTATATATTTGTTTTTTGGTGACCTCGGGGGTCAATTAATGGGCCAGGCTCAGGACCAGGTCAAAAAGTTACAGAGCAGTGGGATGATTATGGGAAAAATGTTATCTATCTCGTCCCAAACGTTCGGTTCAACAATGCAGTAATTACGTTGGAATTTGATATGAGTGTGAGACAATTTGTTTCGGTTCAAGATTAACATAATCTTGTAATATGAGTAGGTTCTCTAATTTATTGCTAACATTATACCTCGCATTATACCTACATTGCTGGGATGACTGAAAGCCAAACCGTTTATTTCAACAAAATTATATGGTCTTGATTTCACTCTAGTTGAGTATCTCTATAATATTTCATTTAGATAGGATTAGATGGGGTGATTGGGTGATAACGAACGAATCTCATAATTTTTTTCAAGTTCATAAAAAAAAACTTTCGTATACTAATTTGGGAGATGAACTCGGAGATGAAAGAGTTCTAAAATCAATGTTGTTGTAGAATGGGAATATTCAAGGAAATTGAGTATATTTTATATTTATTGTATGTTACTTTTTCGATTTTTGAAGTATTTTCTTCTCGATTTTCTCATTCTTTCTGAGGAGAATCATTTTGATGCACATATCACATAACGTCATAGATTGTCTAAACAACCTCTTCTTACGTTGTTGATGGTTAATGATGTAGGCAGGTAGATACCGTAAAATACGGACTTCAAATTAACGGCCATGTTTATTTTTGGCTCTTGAATGTAATTTTACCAAATACTACAACTCGCGAAGGTAAATATATAACAGTAAAGGAATTCTCTAATTAGAAAATGTCAAGGACTGAGTAATTTCTGTTAGTGCAGTATGTATCTGGATCTGACTGTGAATAAGTAGGAGGATCAGATAGAGATTTGGTAAATCTGCTCCTATTATTAACACAAAAAATTAAACAGGCAAGAACCTCGCCATTTTTTATTTCAATCTCACTTGAATTATGTAGGTACACAGTAATATAAAATATGTTATGAAAGGTTCGAAAGGGAATTTCAATGTTTTTCCCTAATAAAAGATCCTCAAACAGTGACGGAGTGAACTGAACAACTGGGTCCAAATCGGGTCAAAATCAAAGGCAAATATCAACCACATCACTCGCATCAGGATCATTGTATTCGGATGTTCCATTCCATATCTATTTCATCTTTTCCTTAGTTCCTACTGATTGTCTTTAGAAATTCTGCTTTTCTATTGCATTAAACCAGTTCCAATCAGCTGATGCGACTCATATTAAAGATCTCGTTAAAGATCATTTTTATATCTTCTTCATAGTAACAATACACATATCGTGCTTCTCCCTTTCTTCAATATGATAGGTATATTACCGAGTATATTATGGTCTTGTGATGGTCTAAGTTCAAAAAAAAATGGACGGGGTATGTTCTAATTAAAAAAAATAATCGATGACGTAACCACAACTACGCGGATGACGTCACATACTCCGTATGTATATCAAGAGATGTCAATTTGAAAATAAAAATCGACCTGTCTCGGGATTTTCCTTAGAATTCATAAACGTTAGAGATAATGAATTTATTCCATACATTTCCACCATACTGTATGTAATATCCTAAAGGTCTAAATTTTGAAGTAGAGGGTGCTGAAGAAGTGAGCAATAACGAATAGCACTCTTTCTCTATAGACTTGTCATAAAGTAAAGTAATCAATATTTTCATGACTTATTGACTTCATCAAGTAGATAAGTGATCCCGCTAATGGAAATACTATTTTATTTTCAAAAATATGAAATACAAAAGGTATACAAATATTCCTGAACATATCGAATTTGACGAATAATAATAAAAAACACTTTTCAAATGGAACCATAATAAGTATTATGAAATTATTGGTGCAACTAATGATGAATTTGCGGATTTGCATAGGAAAAGCTTGAAATTTTGAAATTCAAAAGTGTAATGAGATCTAAAAATCCAAATGGAGAAGAAAATGATATTGTATTCTCATGTGGAATGTATATGATTCTGAAAATGGTACATATATTGGGACCAACGGGAGATGAATATCCAAAATACAAAATATGTAGTGAAAGCAGTCCTCAAAAATCAAAGAAATAAAAAGTAGAAGAATGAAGGCCTTAGGAAAATATAGTCATTATTCATTATTATTCGTAAATAAATAATATTCATAATAACCGGTATTTGAATGTCTTTGATAATAACCGAGAATATAACTTATCAACGTTATTGAAAGTAGCTCTCAATCTCCCAATCACTCCGTATGGCTATTTTAATGTTATACCTCGTAATTTATATGACTCTTGAAAAGCTGTTCATATAAATAGATACAGAATTATCCAAATTTTGTAAGAGTTGCGAAGCATCATGATTTTTTTCAAATCGACAAAATAAGATTTTTTCGATTTAAAGATTGATTTTTTCTATTCATATTGATTTTTCATAATTTTTCAAATATGGAAATAATGCACAAATCAATTACTTATATTTTCATTATTCGATTCAAAACGTCGCAACCCTGGTTTTTCATAATGTTTATAGAATACAAATATTCATCATAGGTACCTACCTACTGGTGAATATACCGTCGATTATCAGATAAAGTGTTCGATCCTCGTTCCGCACACATGCAGGCGAATGTATCGCATCTACTCTCACTCATTGTTTGGGACTGTGTGGAGTCACAGGTTTTTTTCAAACATGCAAAATGCTTATTAAAAATAAATTGTTGAATATCCTTTGTAGCATTTAAATGACGACAAATGGTTTGAAAATATAAACAATTGAAGGGGTGTCAGTAATACATTGAACGTGTATTTTTTGAAAACTCGTTAACATGAATTTTCCAAATTGCTCGTTTCAACCATAATAATTTCCGTTTCGTGTAAACTTCGGTAATACCAGTAATGGAATATTATTGAATTCCCGAAATCTAAACAATGTCATTTTTGAAATCCAACCTAAAGAAGTCAGGAAAATATTTTCTGAATCTCAATTTTCAGAAATTGAAAATAAAATCACGAAATTCATAAGTTCATTTTTAATGGGTACCTCCTTTTGAACTTTTTGAAAAAATGATGGTAGGGGATACTGCCCAACTAGACATAGTTCCAAATAGGTATAGACGCCATTTTTCTACTTTCGTCGAATATTTCGGAGAGATTTGTTTGTTCCACGGAAGCATAATAGTTGTCCTCTGAATGTTTACCGAGTGGCATCTGTCAGTTTTACGAAAAAATTCGATATTCAGTGAGTGATATAAGACAATGCTTGATTCTTTAAAATTTTATATCGCAACTTACGTGTTTTTTTCTTTTCAATTAACATTTGTCTGATTTTTTAATTACAATGCAATTTCCATTATATTATACCATGAAACTTTCATGATAAATCGGATAAGTATACCACAAACGTTTAGTATACACAATGTTTTATGAAGTTATACAGATTTCACATAATAGCATACCTAACCGAAGGAGAATTATCTAACCTATACGATGCCAGAATTGGACTGGAAGAAGGCATAATATGCCATCATGAGGCAGCAATGTGTTCAACTATTATTTTGTCAACATAAAAAAATGAATGGAGTTATTCAATACCAACTCATTAAATAGGTAGATACTTTATTCATACCAATAATGTATATTTTCCTCTCATTTGATATACTGATGAAAGCTCGACTACACATTATGAACACAAAGACCAGTTGGCTGACTGTGTGAGGAGAGAGCCGAGCGCCGAGCGCGCGATAATGTAGTATTGTCTCATTAAATAAGTACATGTAGATATCTGCTACATGAAAAATTTTCATTCTGGAAACTTATTTCATCTATTGGCTCAATTTTGTTCGCAGCATGTATACAAAAATTTTCATAAATAAAATTTTTTCTCGATTACTGAAAATTGTCATTCCGAAAATAACAAGTTGAAATTTGCTACAGTTCTAGAAATTGATGAACATGAATTTTTCACCAATATTGTATATGGCAAGAAGCGCTATCATGTATACTTCAATTTGAAAAAAAAATCAGTCCGATCGCTCAATTATTTCCAGAAATATAACGGTAGGAACGATAAAAACGTGTTCTACAGAAAAATCGTACTTTTTGTGTTTTTTCAGAATAAAAAAGTTCTTGGCCTAGAGAAAATGTATTAAAAAGTGATTTGGTATACACAATCATCAAGTTGAAGATCCGCAGCAAGTCTGATTTGAATCTACGCCAGTTTTGTTTTCTCGAAAACTGAGAGACAGCATCCCAGTATTACTCGCATATTAGATTATCGAGCAATGCGAATAAAAACGTCAGTCGCGATATCACCCGTACTAGATGAGAAGATCGTTCGTTGAACAAGGATAACCGTTGATTTATGACGATTTGGTAACCGCCCACTGCTGTTTCCTCCAAACCCCCCCTGTCCCGGATTTGGACAAAGTGTCTGGCCTTTCCCAGCCTTAAGGAATTACCACCTCTGTAAAATCGTTATTACTTGATCGATTTAGAAAAAACTTTTTTATTGACCCATCAGGTTTTTTTTTCAGAAAAAAATATGGTGTATTCTGAATCAGGATCACTTGAAACATACCTGTACCGATTTTCATCATCATAAAACATAGGATGTCCGAAAAAACTAATTTTTTGTTCGATATTTCATCCAAAAAATTTACTATTATGGTATTTTTGGAAAGAATGAATAATAACTTTTCAATATTTTCGACGATGTTCACTAGTTTATTCCTGTTCCTCAGACAAATTGGTACAGATATGTTCGAAGTAATCCTCAATAATAATTTGTCATTGATTCTTCCCAAAAGTACAACAATAGTACAATTTTTTGATGAATGAAATATTGAAAAAAAAATTCGAACATCCTGTGTTTTGTGATGATGAAAATCGGTACAAGTATGTTTCAAGTAATCCTAATTCAGAATCCATAATCATTTTTTGTGAATAATAAATCCCTTATAGTACTTTTTGCTAACATTGCTAATTATCTTGTAATGATACACAATAACGAAAAAAACTCACCTCTAAGTCCACAATAATATGTCTCTGATGGCAATCCTCCGCCCAAAAAAAATCATCTAAACACAAAACGAAGAAAAGAAACCCTACTCGCACTAAATCACCCAAATAATTCCTTCAGCACTATCCAACAAAACGAAGAAAAAAACGTACGAAAAATCACCGCGACGTCAGGAAACAAACCAGGCGCGATCCACCCGAAAACACATGTCTCGCATGTGCCTGCTTCACGATTCGGGATAAATCGTCGGCTACTCAAAGAGAGAACGAGACCCGCCGTTCGCAACCAGCATCGGAAAAGGACGCCGCGACAGTGTTTTGTTTACGATGCTGGGTGCACCAGCCTCCTAGACCTTCCTGCCAGACGCATAGTGCATGCTGCTGTCGCCGCTGTACACCGCACCAACGGTAACTAAGCGTGCATGCGATGCGAGAAGAGAGAAGAGAGAATAAACTAAACGCACGGCGTACCTACTATCGGTTAGCGCTACCGGCAGTGCGACGGACGATAGCGCAGATGCTTCGAGAGCACACATCGCGTCAAAAAAAATACAAAAAAACCACACAGGGTCGGTAGATCGCACAAGCATGACAACGATTTAGCGAAAACATCGCTTGACCAACTCATCGCTTGGCCAAAACATCGCTTGACCAAAACATCGCTTGTACAAAACATCGCTTGACCAAAACATCGCTTGTCCAAAACATCGCTTTACCAAAACATCGCTTGACCAAAACATCGCTTGACCAAAACATCGCTTGTCCAAAAAATCGCTTTGGCCAAAACATCGCTCGACCAAAACATCGCTTATCCAAAAAATCGCTTGACCAACACATCGCTTGACGAAAACATCGCTTGTCCAAAACATCGCATGACCAAAACATCGATTGACCAAAACATCGCTTGACCAAAACATCGCTTTGGCCAAAATATCGCTTGATGAAAACATCGCTTGTCCAAAACATCGCTTTACCAAAAAATTGCTCGACCAAAACATCGCTTTGGCCAAAATAACGCTTGACCAGAAAATCGCTTGACCAAAACATCGCTTGACCAAAACATGGCATGACATAAACATCGCTTGACCAAAAAATCGCTGGACCAAAACATCGCTTTCCAAAAAAATCGCTTGACCAAAACATCGCTTTGGCCAAAATATCGCTTGATGAAAACATCGCTTGTCCAAAACATCGCTTGACCAAAACATCGCTTGACCAAAAAATCGCTTGACCAAAACATCGCTTGACGAAAACATCGCTTGTCCAAAACATCGCTTGACCAAAAAATCGCTGGACCAAAAAATCGCTGGACCAAAAAATCGCTTGATGAAAACATCGCTTGTCCAAAACATCGCTTGACCAAAACATTGCTTGACGAAAACATCGCTTGTCCAAAACATCGCATGACCAAAACATCGCATGACCAAAACATCGCATGACCAAAAAATCGCTGGACCAAAACATCGCTTTACCAAAAAATCGCTTGACCAAAAGATCGCTTGACCAAAACATTGCTTTGGCCAAAACATCGCTTTGGCCAAAACATCGCTTGACGAAATAAATCCTTGAAGTTCGAACATGGTTGGTTGATTGTTCGAATTTGGCGAGAAACTTTGCTCTACGAATATATCGATTGGGCGAAATGTTGCTTCACTAATAAATCGCTTGGCCAAAGCATCGCTTGGTAAGAAAATCGATCAACCAAAATACTAAGTAATGAACGGATCAGACATTGAAATATATACATCGTTCAATCGAAACACAGTTTGACCAAAATATCGCTTGATTGAAGCAAGACATGACAGAACTTTGTTCTTCAAATTCATTGTTTATTGACAACGTTGCTTGGCGAATACATCGCTTCTTCAATATTATGAGCTATGATTCTGCTCGATTAACTTGGGAACATTTTCAGTTAATCAAATGATCTTTCGACTTGAATATCGCTTAGATAAAAGCATCGTGCTTGAAAAATATCGCTAAAAGGTTCTCTACCCGACAGATTTTAGTAATTGCTACTGGGCGTGCTAAGTATTGAAAAAATGTCAATCTAAGGTTCAGAAAGCAGCTCAACATACTATATAATTAATTTTGAAATTAATCAAATTCTATAAACATATCTGTTTATATGTATGTTATTTTTCTAATCAATAAATTTTTATTACCATGATATTTATTATCGACATTATTTTTTGTTGTTGCTCAAAAGGTTTTTCAGGTACTGTATGTATAGGAGAAATACCAACGTTACGAGTTTTTGAGTCAGTAACATTATCAAAATTTTTTCAATGATGTATGTCATTCAAACACTCAAAGTGGAGGTTGACTTCCGATATTTTTTCATTTCTGCGATATAACACACACTGTGTATGTGAAACGAAACATGGCTCATAGGAATACTTACCAATTCCTCATCAGTTTCCAGTAACCATTACTCGAGAATAATTATTATACACATTTCCTTGCTCTTGTAAAGAACGCCGTTCGTGAAATGAAGCAGATACATATCTTATCGTTACTTCATCTTTCACACCCAAAAGCTGTACCCAGACTCTTGGTCTGATGGTTGTTATTACCCACTCGAAAACAATTTCCCAGATCTGAAGAATTTAATAGCGAGCATTTAACAACTTTTTAATCGTTAACACTTGTTCGAGAAGACGAGATAACAGTTAACTGAACCATGTAGGTATTCTAACACCCCGAAATCTGGCGAATGTATCTCATCAGGATGTGAGATACGCTTTCAAAAAACCCGTGTGCCGTGTGATTATCATATGAGGCCGTTCACAAATTTTTTGAACTATGGAAAATTTAATTGATAGTCGACAGAAAAGCTGCCTACCACATACAGACAAAAAGAAGCGAATAACAAGGAAATGCTGTCAAAATAACATTTCTCATTGTCTATAGCCATCAATATTTATAGTTATGTTCTTATAGGTGATTGATTATGGATTTATGTGTGATCAGCTGTAAAGCGTTTGACATTTTGTTTCTGCATGTTGACAGGTGAAAAATATCACTTTATACGAAGTTATTTTTCTTTCCGGTAAGAAAGTGTATTTGGAGCAGAAAGTGATAGATTGCCGCTCGAAAAAAGACAGTTATCAGGCATCCGGCGGGCGGTAAAGTGCCATTTTACGCCCGGTCGTGCATAAAAGAATTAATTGCCCTGCCCTGGGAACGAACCCGGGCTGGCGGCTTGAGAAGTCGCGCTTTGAACCCGTTGGCTATTGAGGCTACTTGAAAAGTCTATTTCATAGTTATAATACTTTATGAACCAAAAGGATATATTCAAACTTATTTCTGCTTTATATTCAACGGACTGGTGTTTTCGAGAAATACGACAAGTTTATTAGGATACTTATTTTGATATCTTTAGCATTGAAGAATTTAATTTCACCATGTCATGATCAATAGTTTTCCTCGATTTCTCTGGTAGGATTCAAATTTACAATGTTCGCACTTTCTGCTACATCAGGAGATTTGCTAGATAATTCACTGTCACTATTATTTTCCATCATGCAAAAGAATGGGTTCGTTTCAAGCAATGATGAATGCGAGCGCAAATATACTGTCACTCAATGACATTGACATTATTTCCGCGCACGAGCAGCAATGCTGTCACTCAATGACATTCCTCGGAAAACGTCAACTTTGTGTGAATATTTGAGAGCATCGAAGGATACTTTGTTAAACATTTGTAGGAAACAATCCTCTCCCTGTAACTGGCTGAGAAGTCATCCATTTTTGTTCTAAAATTAGCTCTTGAAGTTGACGTTTCTCTTACTGATACAATGAAATGATAAATAGGTATGTATATGCTAGCAAGTAACACTTTGAGTGTCTAGGAGCTGAATTTGATGTTCAACTCCTAGGAACTGAGTAGGTACCTACACCTATTAAATTCAATAGTTGTGTTCACAATTATTATTAAATACTCGAAGAAGTTTGAATCTTCATGTAAAGATGAACAATATAAGTATAAAAATTGGATTCCTTATTTTATTTTCCTTCCTTAATTTATCAATAAAAACCCGTTCATTCAATCGAATGACATGTGATATAATTATTATTATTGGAATTTTTGTTCGTAAGGTCGAAGGTGTAAAGATATTCAATCTTCGGTGTCTCACCCTGTATCAATTGTTCGCGGTCTGAACTTCGGTACCCGCCCAATACAGCATCCAGCGGCGCTCTGATCTCTAATCGAGACGAAACCTGTCACGCTACCACAAAAAAAACCGACGAAACTTCCGTGCTTCCCCTGCGTCCCCTACTCGTTCATGGTTCGAAAAGTGTACGGGCTTCTTTTCCGCCTAATGAAAGTTTTCGAGTGTTTTTGAGGGGGTATTTTGCATACTGCGACCACTCACCCAGCCATTGTGCGAGTCGCTGAATGAGTCCCGAACGGTGGATGAATATCTCGCCGCTATATAACACTCCAAACGGCCCTTATACATATTTCCATTCGCTCTGCTAAGTCGCGAGCCACTTTGAAAAACGATGAGCCCGGAAATGTCAGGGGAACAACCAGAAACACGACGTTTCATTCTTTCTCCCGCTCACTTCATTACTCATTAATGTGTTTTTCTGCAAGGTAGCCAAGGTGGATATAGGATGGTGAAACAGCTCTTCATTTGTTCCTGCGAAAAACTTGTAGACCGTTTGAGAAGGTAGAAATATTTCAGCTACTTGAATGAAGATGGCGTTAAGATCGATTATCGAAGAAGATTTCTGTTGCTCACGTATTTCTGTGGTTCGCATCTGACAGACGTGACTTGAAACGGAGTTGATATATTTTCTATAAATCTGGAATGAATATTGATATTTTGACTCTCCTCAGTCATTTTTCATCTGGAACAGATGAAACTGATAAAAATATGACAGAAGCACAGTTTCTGTTTAACCGACACAAGGTATGTCGACATCTCTGTTAATTTTAGGAAATATTACTACAGTATGAAATCAAGTAGGCAAAGGTCTACACTTTATTCTAGTGCTTGTTAACAGGAAGCTGTTTCACCATCCTATATCCACCTTGAAGTTAGCTGAGAGCTTTGTGTATGGCAGAATTTTTGACATTTGCCAATGTTGTGCGGGTGTTTTTATTGCCGATAGCTCAATGCAACTATTAGTAATCATGCACGCAGAGGATAACAAAAATGTCTGTTGTATTTATTTCAGAAGAGCCAGTTCTTGGTGACTTTTTCGAATTAGATCCAACAGCTGAATTATTCATCATGAAAAAATTCAACATTCACTTAGCTTAACTAAACTTCTTCAATAAGAGGGATGACGCATGCTAAGGACTTCGCCATCAGCTTCGATCTTGAGCAACATCAGTACGCCAATATACGCTTTTCTTCACTAACAACTGACCATAAGTTGTGCCACATGTCCAGGTTTTTCTAGGCACCCAATCAGAATCAATCGGGAATAGTGCATTTCATTACGAGTCTGGAAATGGGATTTTTCGAAAAAATAAACTAGAAGAATATCGTCACTTACCTACAGTTTCGATTTTGTTCAGATTTCGCCATTCTGTAAAAAGTTGAGGTAGGTAAATATTTAGTTTACGGACTCTACTTTGTACAGACATGCGGTTTGGGAGAACTTAGATAGTTTGGCCTCCTGATCAATAAATTCTAATGACATTTTTTACGCTCTCAACTAGTTTCGGAGTTACGGCCCCCTAGAGGACAGGAAAACGGGGTTTATGGCATATAATAATAATAATAATAATGATAATAATAAAGTGTCTTTATTGCTTGTTCAATAAATTATACATATTGGTGCATTGGGGGCGGCATATGTTCTGCCCGCTTGTTCTCCACCAATTTCAGAACAAAATTTTTTTACCAGCACACTGTACACACTCTAATTGAACGATTTCAACACATTTGCACAAATAATTCACTCGTAAAATAACAAAAATCACCCTTCTAGTAAATAAGGTTGGTGTTGAGTCAGTGACAACATGAACATCGTTAGAAATGTCAAATCTGTCAAAATTCATAATTATTTTCATGCAAGAAAGAAGGATGATTTTTTATATTTTACGAGTGAATTATTTGTGAAAATGTGTTGAAATCGTTCAATTATAGTGTGTACAGTGTGCTGGTAAAATGAAGGAGCAATTTCGATCGTAAATTGGTGGGGAACAAGCACATTCACTTGTTTTCAACACTTTTTTGCATAAAAAACTGTTATTTTCACAAAAATTCGCCCTTCTTCATTTTTCACTGATTTTCTGGTTATTTTTATTTGAGATGTTGGCAACGTCTTACCATGAGCCAAACAATTACGTTACCAACATCATAAATGCAAATTACCAGAAAACCAGTGTGAACAGGTTGTTTTGTTTACATTTCAAAGAAGGGTGAATTTTTTGAAAAATAATCGTTTTTTCTGCTGAGACCGCCGCGTTCGTGATTCGTGATCAGGAGGTCAAAAAACGTAAGTTCCACGAAAAAAAATTTCCGAACTCATAGGAGTGCGATAAACGAAGTTTTACCAAATTCACGGTCGCTTGTGCCGCTTGCTCTAGGATATATCAGGAATTTCGGGATTTTCTTCTGAGTTCATTTTGTTGGCATAAATTTGATTGACAGAGAATAAACAATGCTGACAATAATGATGGAAATAAGACCATGGTGGCGCTACTCTTCAATTGTTTCAGCAGACAGATCCTTGATTCGAAACAATTGAATTTCAACTCATAACGTGGGAATATCATGTACAACACTAGATGGCGATACTGTCTAAAGATATTTGAAACTTGATATTTGGGACCAGTCACAGGATAGGAAGTGATTTCACCAGTCTATCTATCCACCTCTCTGACAATACAGTCGTGTTTGACATGTAGGATTTGTTTCCATGGTTAATCTCAAAGTTTTTCCGTGCGCTGTTTCCGTGCGCTAGCCCGAAAACGCACATCTTACAATATTACTAATATAGATGGAAATAAAGTGATTTCAAAGAAGTCTAATAAAAATGTTTTTTCACCAGTCCTTTACATATTAACCTCTTCTTATGATTTTGGTGCGTTTCCCTCAAACTGGAGGACAGCTGTAGAGTCCAATCAATTCCGAAAATTGCAAGAAGACCAGGTCCTAGAACTGCTGACCCATTGCACTACCACCTGTCATCTCTACTCAACATCGAACTCAGCCAAAAGCTGAATATATCTAATATCGCAAAGGACCAACAATACGGCTTTCAGAGATCAACAGGAGATTTGCTTGACACAATGAAAATATTATTTTACGTTTCAACAATTCAAATGATGAGTTCAAAAGATAACTGAATGCAAATGTTTTTTTTTTCTTTGGATGCATTTTTTTTATTATCTTATTCCCTCCATCAATCTGAAATTTATTCTACATAGAATTCCTCGAAAAATGTAACGCTCAACGCTGAACTACCCTAGTAACTACCCATTTCATATCCAAGACGCAACCACGCAAATAATCAAGAATCAATGTGTGGTCTGTAAAAATCTATCCAACAAATCATTGGATACGATATGCTTCACCTCCTACATCAATAACGGTTCTATATTCTCCAGTTGTGCCATCGAGGTAAAGCCAAAAATAGCTGAACGTTCCAAAATTTATCGGCTCGAATACGGTGGTGATTAATTCATCTGGACGAGCCGAAACAGGGAGGCAGTTGTAGAACAAGTTAATCTAGTGAGCCGTGCGTATAACGTGACACTAATTATTTCATGAGCACATGAAAGTTTTCAGCTCCGAAGATAACGAGAAAGATTATGTTACACTAACGGGTGGCCATATCGTTTCATCGGATGAGTGCCTTAATTTCCTTTTTTCATTGATTGAGCATCGTTTCATTTGGGTCTTAAAGTTGATGGCGAAATTATATTCCTCATGTTTGATCCAGAATGTGTACTGAAATCTTCAGTTAGCCTACCCAACATATCTGTTTTGTTATTTAGAAAGTAGCTAACGTCACCATAATGTCACCATAATAATTCAGTCATTCACATCTGAATTCTGAATAGAGCATTTCAGAACACGTGACCTTGTTGGACCAAACCTTAGATCATAAAGGCTTACGCTAGATCCGGCATCATGTACCTAGTATTTGTCTGTAGGGGTCTGTAAAAAAGTACAATGATATCACGTGGTACAACATATACATATGTATGGTCAAAATTTTAAAACGATCTCGCAATGGCAGTACGTTAAATCCCCCTGGACCGCATATATGACCTAAGGACCAAACATGGCGCCAAATTATGTCAATACAAAGTAAATGTCACTAAACAGGAAAGTTAGTTACTGATTTACCAGATATTTTCAAGATTATTTCGTTCATGGCTTGTTAAGGTAAAAGTAAATATTTATTGGGTTCAGAAAATTCTGGTAGTAAAGCTGCAGAGTGATATAAGGATCGATGAAATAAGAGACATGAATTCTGTTGATCCCTATGTTATTAAAAATGATGAAGTGGAAACTGACGTGGAATTGTGTCCAAAAGTTGCCTCCTTGGACATCATCAGTATTTTGACTCTTTCGGGACCAAACATGTCTCAAGAACTGATTTTAAATACATACAGAAAAAAAATCTACTCGAATGACAGCGAAAATATGTGTGGTTATGTTTGTTCTGGTCCAGCAGGTCTAATTTGACAGCATTCTAAAATACTCTAATGTTTTCAACTCTTACCATAATATGGAAATAGACAGTTGATATCGAATCGACACCACCTGAATTATGAAAAGGTAAAGAATATGGGGTCAGCTAGAATTTTCATGAAATTTTCACAGACGCTTCAAAACATGATAAAAACAACAAATCAATAGAAATTTTGACGCGGAAAGACCTTTCTATTATTTATTTTTATCAAAAAAAGTTAATCTGTACCTATACTCACTTTTTTTTTATTTTTTTTATTTTTTAACTTTATTGCCTCTTAAAAAAATACATTTTATGGCAAGAGTATGAAAATTGTATATAATTTATAAAAATAAGAAAATAGAACACAACTAGAGACACGTACTACTTTTTTCGATTGTGGTGGGTGGTAACCTAGAAATATAAATATCGGGCTCACTCATTGACAATGAAAGAGCGTAGTTTCAGCGTAGTTTCAAAACAATTTAGATAGATTTGATGGATTATTTAATATATTTTTCCAATAAAAATGCACTTTGTTGAAACGACAGCACTTCTACTCACAGACAAATATCTAATCATTAGCAGAATTCACTAGGAAAAGCATGAAAAAAGGTATAAATTATATATTTATTTGATAGACATATCAAATAATCAATTTATTTGACAAACAGACCTCTCATAATTTTGAAGTTGGAATTACGACGTTGCCAATTCAATTCCAGGTAGGATTAAATCTGCTAATTCGCGAGCTAAGGCATGCGTTGCCATGGTTACCAACAAATTAAATATTGAATCGTCTGTTGAATTCTTTATGCAATGAGCCCTCACGACTTGATCCTGTTTTATTCGACCTGACCCCAATTACCTTTTAAATTTTTCTCGATATAACAGGATGTGTAAACTTTTTCCGAAACCAATTTCAGCCGTACTGACTCAACGCTAGCGAAGCGACATTGCGAAATGTCGGCCGAACGCGCAAACATTATTTTATTTTCCCAATAAAAGACATGTATAAACACTCAATATATAATGAATCGAATTTGCAACGTCGCAATTCTGACTTCCGAACATCTTCCGAAGTAGGTAATGAGAGGGGTGTCATAATTATGTCAGAACAAATTGTTTGAATATTTTTCTACCTTTTCAATGATTTTTGAGGTTTATTTCGCTACTTGTGTGTGCTTTCTTAATGAAAAAGTGTTTGTCAAATTAATTCGTTGTTTTTATCATGTTTTGAAGCGTCTGTGAAAATTTCATGAGAATTCTAGCTGACTCCATATATTCTTTACCTTTAACGATATCGAAAAGTTTGCATTCAAAATTGTTTCTTCAGAAATTTTGGGTGAGTAGGATAGTAGTAGGAGGATAGAATACAGCAGTCTAAAACATACACAGGGCTTTATTCGAAATAAGAAAGTGTCCGGAAGCGACTTCCAGTTTTCACTCAGTCGAAATAAAAGATCCTCGAATCAGTAACAGGTATCCAGAGCTGTCCCAAAGCATTATGCTTAGTGCTTATTGAAGCAATTAAAGCACTTTTGTGCTCGTAAGCACTTTACTCCCGAGCACTTTATTGAAACAGTGCTTAAGTGCTTCGAGTATTTCACGAAAAGGCTTAGTGCTTAGTAATCCCGAAAACTGCTACCGAGCACTGGTCTTGTTAAAGGCGTAACCTTCAACTTCATTCAACTGATGATGAAAATATATTTTTATAGGTATAGGTTCAAGCGAAATCATTCGAAATTTTGGTTTTCATTTTACGAGAAAACGTTCGGCCCCTTTTGGGTTAGCTTTTTACGGTGATTTCATGTATTTATCGGATGACCCGAGAAAAATGGATTCTGGTATTTTTTTTTAAATATTGCCTGAAACTCCAGATACATTTTGAATGAATTTGTTCAAACCTTTACTATAATACTGTATGTCAAGTGAGTTTTTAACGATTTCTGTTTTCATTTTGTTGAATAAAGTTTATGTTTTGAAGTGGAGTACTGGAGTAGCATTTGATGCGAAGCGAGTCGTATTCATTTCAAATCCACTACATCAGTTTATTTAATGCAACACTTATAAATAATGAATCAAAGGCGAAACATTACGATCAACGTTCAACATAATATGCTGTTTCGTTGATGATTTGGGTTGAATTTGACGTGATTAATGTACAAAAATACAAAAACATGTCAGAAAGTGAAAGTTCATAACTTACCAGAATCATCCTTTCCGAAAGTGTTTAGTGCTTAGTGCTCGCGATGTCGATGAGCGAGCATTTTGTCAATAAAAGTGCTTAGTGCGCTCGAGATTCCGGAGCACTTTTCAAGAGTGCTCAGTGCTTAGTGCCCGAATTTTTGTCAGTGCTCGGCACAGATCTGAGGTATACCTACTGGGATATCAGGTATAATAAATTAAGACGATATTCATTAGTTTGAATTTGTATAATTGAATATTCATCATATTCAGATACATATATCGAATAAACAAAATAATCTCATTTTTGTTTTTATCAAGACCCAAAAATATTTGGTCCCACCAAATTTCTGGTTCGACTGAAACAGATAAATTTATTGGCTTAGATACCTACATAAATATAATTTCCACACTTTTTTCTCCATATAAAAGTATCAGCTTAAAATATTGGGTAATATTTCAATTAAATATCTCCATAATAACTAAATAAAATTTATAAAGAAACACCTATTAAATATAATATCACGATTCGTCGACTAACTTGCGGAAATGGGAAATTTGATCGGCCACGAGATCGTCCGGATTTCCAAACTCTATTATCTCTCCTTGACTCAGGACGATCACTCTGTCAGAGTCGAAGATGGTTCTCAGGCGATGGGCTATGGTAATCACAGTGCTTTTTCGGAAAGCAGTTCGTATGGTGTTTTGAATCAATCTGTCCGTATCCTCATCGACGTTCGCTGTCGCTTCATCTATACACAATATCTACGGAAAAACAAGAGGTTTCTATAAACGATTGTAATCAAGTTATGAGCACTGGACAATTTTTTGCAATTATTAGGTTTGCCGATTCTCCTAGTAGGCGCCACAATATTGCCTTTTCACTAAAAAAATGCGCAAGCCAGCAAAATACATAACAACGAGTTGAAATGAAATATTCGGTGGTACAATTGTACATCGTTTTATTTAGATCAGAAGTGGCGCTTTGTCTGACAAGCGAAATTTGCGTTCACGAGGCGAAGCAGTAGCGAAGTACAATATCTTCTTCTCTTTCCTATACTTTGCACTAAATATGACATAAGTTGAAAATAGAAGAACATAACTTCAACCTCACTTTGGATCGCTGACAAAGAAAAAACAAACAAATTAGCATCGGACGACTTCTACAAAGCATATATATGTAATAATAACTATATAGGTAACAAGGATCCCAAAGCTGAAGCCGAAAAATAAAACAAATTACAGTCTGCGGGACTAATCGCAGATATGCGCATGCGCAAGTTTGAAATAAGAATCGACATTCGTTTTCATCATGGAGGAGAGTAGCTTTCTAGTGAGCGACAAACGTATGATAATTATTAAAAATCAATCAAATGTGTCACGTAACATTCAATTCCAATTCAAGTCATCGGAACAGGATTCGTGGGCTAATTTTTGATCGATCACTGTTATCACTCACTAATCACTTCTGTAAACACTCAGTAAGTACATTAATAACGCTCTATTACATAATTTGGGTTAACAAATAGCCCTAACCTATAAAAATCTGAAAACGTCAGTGGATTTCGACTCGTCAAAACTCGCGCATGCGCACAATCCATCATTAGCAAGCTAGACCCAAAACTGGCTTCACTTTCGCGTGAAGAGTAGAATAGGTGTTATCCATATTGTTGTTATTATATGCTGTATGCTATAAAGCAGCGACATCATCTTGGCAGACGTTTGGGTGAACAGACAATTATAGTTTCATTTAGAACGACAATGTTAACTCACGAATAATGTAAATCGCTCACCTTTGCATTGTGCAGCACGGCCCTGGCCAAGCAAATCAGCTGTTTTTGACCGACAGAAAAATTCGCTCCCCCCTCGTCGATCCCGAATTCCAAACCGCCGAAGCGTTTCACCACTTCCGCGAGGTTGACTTTGTTCAGGGCGCTCCAAATTTCGTTTTCCCGGAATTCCCCTAGTGGGTCCAGGTTGTCGCGAACGGTTCCGCTGAAGAGGAATGGGTCTTGCGGTATGCAGAACATCCTGGATCTGTGAAAAATCGGTAGGGGATGAGTGAGAATAGGTTATCACTTGTCTTCTCGAATTCGCGATTGAAAATAACACGTAGCACTCATGGTAACAACTCGAACTTCTCGAAGTGGTATCGTTTTTGTTTTGTTTTTACATTTTTGATATTTGTGTCATTGTGACATTACTGAAATTGGTGTCTTTGCCACCAAACAATAACTGAAACGAGAAAAACGATAAAGTTTCACATGTATTTCACCAGAACATCTCTTGAAAAACTGCTGGAATTACACCTTACACATCAGAAGCGAACATAAACAGAACAGAGGTTGAGTTTGTGGGTTATCCCCCAGAGAGTTCAGTGGTTATCCCACTTCGAGTGGTTCACGAGTCACCGCTAGGTAGCGTATCGCTTAGCTCCTATCACGAATAAACGACAAAATTTAGGTTGTATTTCTTTCTAAACGGTGGAAAAAATGTCAGTATTTGTGATTCCAACTCAAAAGTATGGTAGAATTATGACAGTTGTCATATGGTTTGTTAGATGTCGAAGTAATGTTACTATATATGAAATCAACTCAACATTAGTGCATGTTAGTTAGAAAGATGATAGTTAACACGTATTCTGTTTAGATTGTCAAAGTAAAGGTAACGATAGTTTGCATCAACACATATTCTACCAGATTGTTGTTGAATCATTATATGATATTAGCTTTTCACATAGATTTGTAGACCTATCTGGAATCTAGAACGCTTCACATAACATTGACTGTACTTGAAAGTAATTTCGTCAGTCCACCTCGAAAGGTTATCTGTATACATTTTTCATATCACGAAATTTATAAAGTAAGATACTAAATATATTATTCATAGATTTTAAACAAGGAAGAAAAGAATATGTAAGGCGTTTAAAGGTACTCATGCAACATTTTTGAGTTATATCCGTACAAACCTCAAGGCTGAGAGAGATATCCTCTTTATATCGACGGTATCTATGCAGATGGATCCTGAGGATAGCTCCACCAGCCTAAACAGAGCTGACACCATGGAACTCTTTCCGGACCCCGTCCGACCGACGATTCCGATTTTTTCGCAGGGCCTCGATTCGAACGAGATTCCTTTCAGTGATGGCACCAAATGCTCCCTAAAAGTTGTATCAGGCAAATATTATTACCAATTTGAGAGAATGTGAAGTATATCAAATTCAGGTAGACAAATAGGAGTAATCTCACATCAGATTCTGGCCAAACAGTATGAAATTTTTCACAAAAATAGAGCGAAGACTGTACTGAAAGTTGAAGATATACGAATAATGAATTTCGAACCTATATCTCAGTTCAACATCTTTGAAAGCTATAACTCCTTGGCTGGGCCAGGCAAATGGCGGATCAGTCACGAAGTAAGCAGTCTCTGGCGGAATCTCATCGATATACTGGTTAACTCTTTCTACAGCTATCATCTCTCTCTCCGTTTCGGTGTAAGCAGTTATGACGCCACTCAGAGCAGAAGTTATTGTGAGCGCATAAGTGATCGCCAAGCCGACCATACCTGCGAAGGAATCCTCAGATTGTCGGTTTCGATAGAAGAAATCAACCTTACCGGGATCGGCGACGTCGTACTGATGCTGGATGACAGCGATGAAGCTGACTCCCGTGACTACAGCGACACCTATGAACTGAAGCCTGAGGCCCAGCCATCTCGAAGCGGCCAAACTAGTGAACTGCGTCTTGATATTTGCATCGATGTTATGTTGATGGACGCGGTTGAATCTTTGTGTTGCTCTCATCGCTCTGATCGTGGTCAATCCTGCGAAGAGAAAATTTCAATGGAAGATTTTATACTCCTGGAATTCAACATTTATGATTGAGTTATAGCGCAAAGATTATAAGTTGTTTGTTCATGTTTCACAGAAGAAAACAATGAGTGGCTGAATCTTGAATGTCGGAATCAAATTCCCCAATATGTGTCTGGGAAGATCACTCAAAAAGATTATCAATATGGATTCAAGAGCATATAAACTGATTTACCTAAGACTGTAACTCAAAGTGATAGTAGATTACACTTCACAGGAATACTGCGATATAAATTTATGTTTTCTGTTTTTTAGTATCTATACCTTGCAGGGTCTCGTTGAAATGGCTATAAACTGGCGATAATGTCACACTCGATATTCTCTTCAGCTCCCTCGATGTCAGCCTATAGTGACTCATCAACCAATGGTAAACAGGGATCAATGGAACAAGTATCAGGCAAATCCAAGGAAGACCATATATTGTTATTATGAGACTGCCTGGAAAAAGTATTGAATAATGGTATGTGTTGAAGATAGACGATATCTTGCGCTCACCTATCAAACCAAAGAATTGTGCCAGTAAAATATTTAGTATGAATGGTAGGGAATCGTCAATTGTGTATGTGTCACTCGAGAATCTGTTCAAGATTCTCCCTACAGGCGTTATGTCGAAAAATACGGATTGCCCCTGAAAAAAAATCATTCGTTTCAACTCAAAAGACCACAGTAACTCTGAGATTTTGAAGATATTCCAACACTTCCTAAGAGAACTAATCATGTGAAATGAATCAATTTAGTTATTGAGCTTCGCCAACACTGCTCGAACTCACCTTCATCATCGATTTCAAAAGCAGTTTGTGGAATTTCGTGGCTGCTACCACCCCTCCATATGCGAAGACGAACGATCTCATCAGAGTGAATAGGGTGTTCACCACCGCGAATTCGATATACACTTTCAAGTACGAGTTGATCCTCGTATCCTCCGGATCCCATAAACTCAAAATCAAGGTACCGATTGGCGCTTTTAAATCGGTGGTGTTGGTCGAATTTGTTGCATTGTTCGCAGCATTTGTTACCCAATGTGCCAGCCACCTAGATGATATCATGGGAATTTTTGAGAAAGGTACGCTTTTGATGATTATGCAGGTATGTGAGATAGATTGCGAAAAGACATTTGTGGTTAATTAATGGTGAAAATTTTCAGCACGGGTATGAAGAATATATCATCGTAGACTTTCCTAGAGCGAAAAGAATTGCATAATAATATATAACCCACCAGTCAGTCATATTCCTGGAAAACTGCATCAAAGTTATGGAAATCAGGATTATACAGCTAACTGTATGGCCTATTCCTTTCCAATACGAAGTATAGACACCTACATCGAGGCTACCTCGTTCACTGAATTCTTCTGTCATGATACTATCCTTAACATCAGAACCACTAGGCAAATCTCTTTTAATCGTACTCGTGAGCTCATGATTGGAAACGGACGTTGATGTAGATTGACTGCTCTCGTCGAGTTCCAAGTCAATAGTAAGCGTGTCATCTATTTTCCCCAAAACGTCTGCGGGCTTTCCTGAAATCATTATAGACTCATGGGTCCGGAATTCATCGAAAGAGATTTTCATTATTATATGAACTCACCTAAAATATTCAAATTTCCATTTTCAAGCAGGGCTATCTTATCCGCATGTACCAAATACCTAACGTGATGGGTACATAGTATCTTCGATTTATCCTTCAACAATCCCATGATGCAATGTTGGAAAATATGTTTTGCGACTCTCACGTCTACTGCGGACATGATGTCGTCCAGGATATATACGGATTTGTCTTGGTAGACCGCCCTGGCTAGTGCAATTCTAGCTTTTTGACCCCCTGAGAGGGTTGTTCCGCTCTCCCCCACACCTATAAACGATTGGAATAACGCATAGACGAATATAAATTTTATTATATCTATATTCAATAACGATATGCGTGTACAAAAATTTCGCAGCTTCTAATTGATTTGTGTTAATCGTTAATATGTCTGTTTGGAGCAGTATTTTTTCAAAGAAATGTCACCTGTCATATCGCCGGCTGGCAAGATCTGTAAGTCCTCGTCCAATCCGCAAGCGAAGAGAACCGATTTGTACTTTGTGTCTTCATAGGGCCTGCCGAAGAGGATTATGTCTCTTATAGTTCCCCTCTGTAGCCAGGGTTGTTGTGCCACGAATCCGAATCCTAGAAGAATAACATACTGCTTCAAAAAATATTTCAAAGTTTCAATATCGGCACTCACATTACCTGACTCGATCTGACTGATCGCAATATCTCCTGATGTCCTAGAAAGTTCTCCCAATATTGCCGCAAGCAGTGAAGACTTTCCACTACCCACTGTACCTACGATTCCGATGAATTGTCCCTGAAACAATTTCTCATCAACCATGCAATTTCAAACTAATAAATTAATTGCTCACTTTTTTCATTCTAAAATTGATGTTGTTCAGCTGGAACACAAGATCACTCCCATTTTTTTGCTCTTCTCTCTCAGCCCCTTTTCCATTGTCAATAGAATTGGATTTTTTTCCTTTTCCCTTTCCCTTAATCGATTTTTGTTCGATAGACGAATGCAGTTGCGATTTTTCCAATGCTGTCAGATGTTTCAACCAACTGAAACTTCCATTCGTTATCAATATCTCCGTAGAATCTTCTCCATCGTCTTCTAATAGAGATTTGTTGTAATACTTTTCAAAATCTAAATCATCCAGCTGAAAAAATTATTTCCTCCCAATACTATTCGCACTACTGTTCCAAATAAAAGAATATTCAATTGATGTCTGTGATCCTTACTATCCAAAGAAAATGTTCGAACGTACTCACATCTAAAAGCTTTTGTATCCTTTTTATCGACACCCAAGCCTCTGTTAGGCCGTTCAACACCCAAGGAAAAGCATTTAGAGGGCTGATCAGCATGTTCAAGAGTGCCATGCTTGTGAACACGGTGGCTGCGGTGAGTTTGTTTCCCATCAACACATAGGTGGCGAACGTCAGAATAGAAACGACCACCGGGGTAGTCGCCCAAAAATATACGCAAAGAGCGTCCATATATTTGCGTCCTCTCAAGTATTTCAGTTCTTGATCCCTCAATTCTGGAATTTGACATAAACAGTATAAATCAATTGGGAAGTGGTGAAAGTCAATTTGTTATATGATAGTGACAGGGGTAAACTGAAGCAAATGAGCATCGAAGGATTTCTGTACTGTGGCGCCCTCATATTGTCGGACATTTGGAATATCAATGGAATTGAAAAATATGAGTTCAGCCAACTAGGTTCCAATTTAGAATGAGATGAGATCACTAGCAGCCAGTTGGGTGGGAAGGTTCGAGGAAAAGAAGTTAGGTTAGGTTAGGTTGTGTTTTTCTGGTCGATAGGAGGCCATACGAAGATACTTCGCGATTTACTTGGTTCGATTCAGGTCTTACTTGTTGTCATTCGAATGAAGTGCTGTTCCCATACATACAGCTTTATAGCCTTGATTCCTCTCAGTATTTCTGTAATGATTTTCACTCTAGCATCTTTTTTCCGCATCAGATTGGTACTGAGCTGACCTATTTTGCTCGCTATACATTTATTGATGGGGATTAGGATGATACTGAACACTACGCCTGCCAGAAACGCCAAGCCTACTTGGGTATATAATAAGTACAGGGTGACGCCAAGCTGAAAAAAAAAACAATATTATATTGATTGATATATTGAATATTCACGAGCATCATCTCTAAGCAAAATCTGAAGAATAAAAAAAAAGTAATCTATTTGCACTTACTTGAAACGGTATGCTCCAGACAGCGTGGAAGCTGGGGCAAGAATTCACTATACGATCCGTGTCGGTAGACATGAAGTTTACTATTTCCCCTACTGACAACTGAGAGTTGAGTAGAGTCGAGCTAACCGACAAGGTTTTCCTGTAAATCACAGAAACCACTGCTCCTCTCATCTTCAGGCCTATTATCCCCATGAGAAAGTTGAAATGGGAATCGCACAGAGCAGCTGAGAATAGAATTCACAGATTTACAACCTTACAAAACACTTTTCAAGAAGGTGTGCGTCAGCTGAGAGTAATCAAAGCTGCTCTACTTACATATACTAGTCGTGAGTACGAGACCTGCAGCATAGGCGTACCCCCACGAGACGTCTTCCGATTTGTCCTCGATGAAACCGACTAATTTGTTCAACAACATCGGTCCTGCGAATCCTGACATGTCGGCGATCAGTTTCAGGATTCCCACGCTGAAGAACTGCACCGAGAAAACGTTATAGAGGGACGACAGCAAACTGTGTTTTCTGCGGTTATCAGAAAAATTCTCTTCCTGCGAAGGTGGGCCTGAAAACAGTCGAAATGAATTTACAGACTTCCATCTTAGTGTGCTTTGAAACATTTTCTCGTTTCGCGTCTGCCTGACATACAAGCAACGAGTTTGATATAAATATCTATCGAAGATGATTGATCTGACGCCTCTATCGTTGAATATGAGAACCCCGCAGACTCTAGACTCTAGATAATTTGAAATAGACCATATCACACTCATTATCTATAGTTGAAATAGAAGATCAGATGAATACCTGCATTGGCTAAGCTATCGGTCAAACTTTCGTGGCTCAACTGCCTGGTCATTTTGTTGTCAAGGTACTCGCAGCTCATGGAGAGCGGAAGGTCGTACAGGTCATCGGGTGTCTTCAGGGCACCTTCAACCCCCTTCTCCATCAGAGGGTTCACCCAGGAGAAGAAGAGTCGCGACAGCCACGGCGCATCCTCCATTGCGACCCCTAGGTAGGCGGGATCTTGTTCTTCACGGAAACGAAAGTAGGCGCTGCTGGTCAACAGGGGTTGTTGTTCACCGGAAAACTACAAAAAATTCTACAATCCAGTGGAATTTGATAAATCAGAATTCCCTCACCTCTGTATATCTCTCGGTGAAATTCAAGTACGTCGTTTGTCCTTCACTCGGTACCATCGTCAGAGCATACAAAACTTGCACAATCAAATACGCCACGCTGAACCCATAGGCCAAATTGACACTGTAGTTGTACTGGAAAGAATACTTGTAGAGCAGGTAGTGGCTCCTAACGGATACGACTGTCAAAGCGAAAATCAACGACCAGAGGATGCACATGAAGATGGGACCTCTGGGACTCTTTCCCAGCCGTTTTCTCAGGCCCAAGTTGTAGATGAAGTGGGTGACCCACGATATGCTCTGTACCGCGCTCAAGAAGAAAGATACGTCTGCTATGTTCTCCTTGCTTCTGTTGAGTATCAGAAGATTTCAAGATTATGTTGTAGGATGAACTCCAATGAAATAATTTTGTATCGAAGTAAGTCATAATAATTGGTTCATCCGAATTGAGTGTCAGTGATATATTTGTGCATGAAATCAGGCAGTTCTCTTCCAGCCAAATTTTTGTTGTTGATGGTTTCTATTACAAGAAATATTCACCAATAATGACGTGGGTAAATCTCAACCTTGTAATGATATATGAGCGTATATTGGAGGCAGTTTCAATACCATCATCCAATTCATTGAAAACTCTTCAGCCAAATAGGAAATAGCTTCTGACTGAAACTACAACAAATGAAAACACAACCAAAGTACATATTTCGGAGACTGAAGCGGGATTCACAATCAAACTTTTTGCGTTTTGTTTCTTACGTTTTGCCTTCTGATTGGTGAAGCAGATTCTGAAACCAAACTGACGCAAAAATCTGAATATTCTCTGCTTTTTGCGTTGCAAATTGAGAAACGCGAAGTGTGAAAGACCTATATATATAATGAGCAATGTTACCAAAAGGCTAGGAGAGTTTAGTTCTCATCATGAGAAAAGTAGATTTTATTTTCTATTCCGTTCGTCTGAGTAATTTCACAAAATAAACAATGTGCTTACCTCTCCAATCAGGTTTTTCGAACAAATCAGAAATCAATAGCATTATTCAACCATATCTTACCATGTTAACTGTTACTAGTTTATTCGATTTTACGGAACTGACAACGGAATTTCTGTCTATGGAATTTGACTGATAGTCATGAATGGAAATAGTAAATCCATCTTCCCTTATTTTGTTTAACCAAATCGTTTTGTGAAACTATAATTATGTGAAATGTAACGGTTATATTTCCTATTAGGTATTAATTTATAATCTTTAAGTGAAAAAAAATTAAGTAAATTAAATATTTTTTATTAATTCAATTCCATACCTGTAAATATCTATGTAGATCTGCAGTATAGGAAGGGTGGTGAGTATGAGGCTAAGACAACAACGGAATCTTATGGCCAGTTTCTGGATTCTGCCTCTGGTGACAAATTCTACTTGTTTCCCAAAATAGTACGCTGAAGATATAGCCAGGAGGGTGAGGACTGATGAAAAAATATGTGATTGTACAAGAAACAACTGACAAACTCGCCGAAAATAATGGGTACTCTATGCAAGCGCAAATATATACGTTAATAAATTTTCTCTTGGTAACATCACTGATATGGTAGAGGATGCGTGGGAAATACAAATTGTCAAAGTTTTCTGTCGTTTAGCTATTCATATTCAATTTCTCAAATTATTGCTTTCTTGTGAACAGGAAACAGGAATGATAATATTGAATTATAAAACTGTACTTTATTCTTAGTACGCTATTCACAGGACTATAATGAATTCAAAACGAATAATAATTACAATTCATTTCATGCCTGGTTATACCATACTAAGATGCCAACTATACCTGGAATATGCAGACACAACTGCTGGAAGCAGATACTAAAATCATGTCTTTGTGGCGACCATATTTCGAAACCTTCTTCTCCGCAAAGAGTGTACCAGTTCCAGGCCATTGATGATGAATATTTCGCCATGTTGAATAATCTGCGTTGTATAACAAAATATAATTATAATAAACATATTATGTATGTTTGAGAAGAGTTGGAATATTGGCACGTTCTATATTTTATACTATGATGGACGTCCTTATAGAAACGAGTTAAAATATCTCTGGATACGGCCATGCTCTGGATACATCGAAATGAAATTCATTTGGTAGATATATAAGTAATATCATTCAAAATATGTCGAATTGGCAGAAGTGTCGTACTATACTTGTGAATACCGAAGACTTCGTTAGGAATCACCCTGTGTCTACGTATATTGTGTATCATCAATATCACATCAGAATTTATATCGCGATATATTATGTGAGGTTGTGAGTATGTATATACATCACATTAATCCTATGAACATGGTAGGTAGGAAGGTAGGTACTATATATATAAGGCTGGTAGAATATTCCTGTTCCTCCGCACAAAACTATTAGTTTTCAAGTCATAAAAAAAACTACATAACTATAATAATTAATGATTGAAATAGAAACTATAAAACCGAGAATATAACATAACAGGTGCTGCAATCTGTTAGGGAGAAGCAGAGCTAAGCCATCAACAATTTTCTATTTTGGGAGGCTTACAGGAAACTGTAACACACAACGTATAGATGGATAATTTAGAATGAAATGAGTGACAAGTTTATTTTCTGTTATTCTGTTAACAATTTTGACAATTGACATTTGTGCAGGCCCTAGAGTCAACATAATCATAATAATAATTATAAATTTCTATATTGATTTTTGATCAATATTCTCTTTAGTATGAAACTGTAGTTTGTGAATTACAAGGTTTGTAAACTCATTGAACATCAGTGAATCCTCACTTACCTTTTCCTATCTTATCTGCCAAATACCAAATGTCAGATAGAAAGTTGCTGATTATCGAAGTTGTTTGTGTACCAGGCTGCTTATTTGTTATTTGGAATCCATAATTCAAGGTGAGTTAATGGAAATACGAAATGTACATATTTTTCTCTTATCAGACAATCACATAATTTTCACTCACTTCACTTATCTGCTTCACTAATACGTTCATGAGGTTATGATTGATGAAAACAAAGATTCTACAGTGAATACAGAACCGTTGAGCTTCCTGTAATATTGAAAAGATGGCGCCAATAGTCCCAACTGGGAGGTAAAGCCAAAGCATGATCATTGATCAGTCTACAGATTTCTTACAAGGTGATTAACAAGTAGAGATTGTTCTTGGCCTTAAACATGTTAGGTTGTTTCTCTAACTTAGCTATAGTATTCTTGAAAGAATACTATATATACGGCATATGGCAATATATGGTAATGGATTAGTTAGCCAACAATTAAGTATGGCCAGAGAAACATTCAACATGGAGGTTGCTATTTGGTCAATATAATTTCATTCCAAGAATTTGGGTATTCATTCCAGTTTTTTATGACAATCACATTATTCTTCATTATAAAGGAAGGAATCTCTGTTTAATCTTTAATTTCAGATAGTACCAATAAAATGACCCAGTTAATGGAAATGGAAGCAGAGTCCGAAGAACATAGGAGTTCGCAGGAACCTGATATCGATACAAGAAGAGATGATATAATAAACTTCCTTACATACAACAATGACATTTGTTTCAAGCCTCAACAAAGATGGGATCCCGATCTAACTAAAAAAGAAAAATTCGATATCGCTCTGCAGCTCTACAAGAACAACAAACTCAATTTCCTTGTCAAATTCGGGAAGTACCTAAAACAAGACCAACTTAAATATTTCGATAAGTTCACCGGAACATGCCACCCGGATTGCTCTGAGATAAAAGTTATTCTCAGCGAGCTCCAGAAAGATATCAAACTGGGTGGCCAGTCGATGCAAGTCAAAAATCGGAGGTACGAAGCTTTGAAGCAAATGGTCGAAGACAATTCTTACTTCTCGGAAATCGAAATGATGAAAAGGAATCCCTTGCTGTACGAGCAACTGGTGGGTCAGTATCTGACGGCAGAAGAGGTGAAAGAAAGAGATAAATATAAGTCGAACGAAGAAACCACTCTAGTTAAAATACTAATGGAGGGTATAGAGAGAGACAATGCCGAGAAAGCTAGACGAGAAGAAGAACAAAGAGAAGATGGTCAAATGGAGGAGCAAGACAGTGACCTTGAAAGCTCCTCCGATGAAGATGGAGCTTCCAACGTTCCGACTACCTCTCGATGGGGTGAATTCGAGCAAGATAAGGTCTACAGGCCCAAGCCCAAAAAAAAGGCCTGCTTTGTAACGCCCCAAGAACGATTGCTCCTGAAGGAAGAGTTCGTCACCACGATGTATCAGCGTTTTTTAGATGGCAAAGACGACGATTTCAACTACGATACGGTAGACACCAACATTTCTTATGATAACATCGACGAGATGGACCATGACGCTGAAGAGAAGTATTTCGACACTGAGGATGCCGAGGATGATTTGGGAGAATTGAATGGCCAGGAGAGTTCGGAAGATGAATTAGATATTTATATGAATGCTCTGAAACAGAATCCTGCTGTGTTACGGTTGTCTCATGATCTGAAGAAATTGTAGAAGGCAATAAACTATCAAACAATATTTTTTTTCATTGGTTTCGACATCTTTGAGTATTTCTTCCCATATGATAATAAATTTGATGTTGATATCACTTTTTTTTGTTTCTCAGGCTAATGAAAGAAAACAGTTGTACAACAAGAATATGTCATATCATATTTTAACGATCATCATAGTGGGCTGGGTATATTGTGTGAATAGTATTATTTACGTCTGATATCTTGTTTCAAACGGAAAGATATTCTCATTTGTTTCTAATATTCTTCTGGATTCAATGATTTAGCAATTGGATGATGACGTCTACCAAATATTCAAAAAATAATATTCATCTATCATGAATGAAAGTGTTGTGAAGAGACATCTGAATTTTTTTATAACACTTTGATTTTGTGCACATACATTTATAGTATCAACGTGTTTATACGTCCATATGGTATCGACAGTTTTTCGTTCATCCACAAAATGTTACTTGATTATAAACTCGTGATATCGTGAGATGCAGAAAAAATGCTGAATCCCAGAGGGCAATAAAAAATATACCATTATATATATTAAGCCATTTTTATTGTTCGAAATCGGATGAAGCTATAGAGTGCGTCGTTTTATGTTTGACAGCCTGTATAAAAAGGCGCATCGAAAACCAGAGGAATAAAATACGTTGACACAAACCATGGTACAGTGGTTTAACAAACAATATTTTTTAAATTGTAATGATTTCGAAATCAGCCTTCAAAAATAAAGAAATACGAGTGCATGACTGTGAACATTGAAGAAATTCCTTTGTTTGCATGTCTGAAAATTACAGCAAAATAGGCCGAATCGCATGCGCAGTTATCAATCAACAAATGCCATCAATTGAATTGCGAGCAATTTCTCGAAAAAAGGCTGCAATATATACAACAGCTCCAATATTTTTCGCTGGCTGCACTCAGTTTTCATACATTGTCTTCAACCATTAAATCATTCTCATCTCATCATTCTTGATGGATACTTGATAAAATACCTGCTATCTTGTTTGCTATAAATATTAATTATGAAGTTGATATGTAACCTGCCATCAGTTTATATCTGGTACAAGGTTGAATCGAATCGAATTCATTGATCACTAGCAAAATGATGAAGAAATTATTGCTGACAATGTTTCCTGCGCATCAGTTCGAGAGGAAGAAGCTCATCGCTACACTTGTGGTCCAAAACCTGATCGTCGTACAGCTATAATAATTATTCAACCACTTCTTGCTGACCATTGTTTATGCCCGCAATTATGCTGTTTGCGATACAAAGTTTACTGAAATATGTCTTTGAATTATCGTCGATATGCGACAGAGAACCGCCGAAACGCTTTTTCATACACAAGCCTACGACACGATCAGTGTTGCCAATCTGAAATCTGCAAAATAATACCTAACATTCAGGAATTAGTCGAGTTATTTCAGAGAAACGAATCCTTAATCAGTTTGTTTTGTAATTTTAGTATTTTTGGGACCATCTCAGTGTCAAAAAGTATTTGAAATCCTTGATTCGGTTCGCGGAAGGAAGATAATGTAACAATTTCTTAATATTCAAAAATTCCCACTTCTGAATCAGCAGTATCCGATTCATCACTGCGACTGCAGGTTTTGTTTTTATTGTTGAAATCATTTTCTACCAGTGATAGGTACGATGTGGCAAGTGACAGAATCAAGATGTTAGAGGGGATGACAATGGGGTGTTACAAAGGTCATGAAACGTTAATGTTTATTTCATCATGGACGTGATGGACAAGTGAAGGGAGCAAAAATAAATATTTCTGCGCATGGGCATAAATACATTTAATTGAATATCACCATAAAATATAAACATGATTTCACTCGCGGGCGATCAAATTTCCCGCAATGTGGGAAATTTCCCGCCAATTGGCAACACTGGAAACGATGGCCCCGATACAAGAGGTGTTCTACAATCGGCCAGAGGTGTAACAAGAATCTCCAAATGAAGGCTTTTCTTCTTGTTTTTACTCGATGGCGAGCGCAGAAAATTGCCAATTTTACATCATCGTGTAATCCACTTTTTTGTGAAGAATCTTTGGCACCTCACCTACGTGGTTGAATCAAGGGACAAGAATTGTTATTGAATATATGTATAAATTTGCCACGTTTGCCTGATAAGTTATGACAATAGAACGTTATATGAGATATCTGATAGTCAATAATTACTATAGCGGTGACAGAATGTGGAAGTTGTTAAAAACAACCATAGTATGATTAATTGAAGTAATTGGGTGATTTTACTGCTGACAACATTTTTTATCGCGATCAACTCATGATGTTTGTAGGTGTGAAGATCGTTAGTTCTAACATAACGACTAGGTAACATATTGTCGTAGGTCATAAAAAAACGCGACAATCCAATACTTTTCGATTTCAAATACTAGAAAAAAATCAGTTTTGTAATTTTATCTTGAACATTATGCAACAAGATCGATTTTTCCACAGGAACATATTTTTCTGTTCAGATGAATGAGCAGTGAGTATATATTCAGTATTTTCAATATTAGAATTCATCGCTATACTGTAGAGCCAGATATGTCCTGAAATAGTCGTAGAAGAGAATGATTGATATAGGACCGTTTTTTAATTGATGATATAGGTACCGAAATATATCATCGATACTTGACACGTTTTTTTATGGTTTACCACTCGCCCAGCCAGACCAATAGAATTCACTTCCAAACAAGATAGGGCTAGTCATCGTAATGCAGGAATGAATGCCAATTGGATAAATGACAACACTGCAATAAATCAGCTATTGTGTTTAGAAAATGATGAAATTTCTAGTGATCTTGCACAATCCAACGTTTTAAATGGCAGAGGAATCTTAAATAATTTGGTAGGACATGGTTGCATAGGATCTTGTAGGCCAGTTTTCTCAGAGATCGTTTGCAGTCCCAAGTCAGCTTACACCCACAAAGTGGATGACTTCAGAGCTTTCAGTGTTGCTTGGCTATCTGATAAATTTCAACCCTTCGGGCTTCTGGTGTCACTCTAAAGGCACTCCAGGGCTCATAATATCTCTGTATCCTTTAGAAATATCGCGTATTCTCTGATAACGTTAAATTATATTCGATTGGAGAAATACCAAAACCGTTAGAACATATTTCAGTTTGTATTAATTTTGCAATAAAACTTGCATATCAAAACATATATGTTTGACGTACTCGATCCTCGTGTATACACGGAGTAGATGTGCTGAAAATTCCTTGACTGTGGGCTCAACACTAGGGAATAAAAATTGCAGAAAAGAAGTAAACCAACTTATACTTTGATTCTGAAAACCTTTCCTGCTCGGTTCGACAGGATATTTGTATGACGAAATTATCGAGAAATTAATCTGGCATGGCAGCGCATGGCAGCATGGTACATCAAAATTTTCAAAACAAGAGCAACAAAAATTCTGAAAGGGGATCAAATTAGCATCCGGAAAGCAACAAATTCTGGTATAATACATTTTTAGTTTACATGTCAGATAACGAAATTATCGTGAAATTGATCTTGCATGACGGTTACAATTTAAAAAAAATCAAACAACAAATACATATTCTAAAATATGAACGAATCAGCAACAACAATTATTTCGGTATGATAGTTTTCCGAGTAGTTTTCAATCCAACATGTCTGATAGAAAAAATTATGCTTATGATGGTAGGTACAGCTGTATATCATTTTTTTTTGTAATAGAGAAAAATTCGATAATTTGAAAGGGGGAACAAATTAGCAACAAATTAGCTATTCATTTTGGTATATTCATTTTTCGATACAGTCGCGGAATAAAAAAGTTGCTGTGTCAGCTTATCGTGAAGCTGGCATGGACTCATTTTTTTTTGTAATGGGAAATAATGCGAAAATTTGAAAGAGGGAACAAATTAGCAACAAATTAGGGCTTTATATTGGTATATTTGTTTTTCAATACAGCCGCGGAATAAAAAATTTGCCGTGCTAGCATCCCGTGAAGCTGGCATGGGCCCATTTTTTTATATATCGGCACCAGCAACAAATTTTCCAAAATGGGAACAAATTAGCAACAAAAAAGCACTAAATTCTGGTATGATTTTTTTTTGATTTTGTTGAAGTGGTCGTGTCAGCGTTACATACATCAAATAAAGCTAGTTTCATCTCGAAATCAAGAAGAAAAGAAGGCGATAGTCGACGAGAAAGCACTTTTCCGATTTAGTCTCCATCCGTTTTTCGCATATCGATGGCGAAAGAGAGAAAGTCCGACATGAATTAGAACGAAAATCATAAATAAAACATGGCGCGTCAAATATGAAATTAAAAACAAGAGTCAGGACTATTTTATTTTTAGATCGCCATTGCAATTAAGGCAGCATTCGAGTTCCCTTCTCGCGTCAAAGAAAACTGAAACGTCAATCACCGGTTCTAGGAAAGGATTTCTAGTTTAAAATATGTGGCAAAAATAGACATATCCTTAATTGGACGGTCATCTACCACCGGATGGCTTTTCTTGTAGCGATATTCTTCATATTTTCCTAGG
The DNA here is from genome assembly GCA_029955515.1 of Chrysomela aeneicollis. Classification (NCBI taxonomy): domain Eukaryota; kingdom Metazoa; phylum Arthropoda; class Insecta; order Coleoptera; family Chrysomelidae; genus Chrysomela; species Chrysomela aeneicollis. The sequence goes on from JARUHQ010000007.1 coordinate 5,700,505, forward strand.
TCGAGCGAGATGGCATCTCGTCGACAAAAATGAGGACGTCTGAGAAACATTTCACAAGGATTCGTGTAACTATTCGAAGGAAGCGTTTCTTTTCGTTCGTTCGTGGAGCAGACATTTTTTCTAGTGAAAAAACACTTTACCCATCTTGTTGCATACCTACAATATTTTTGCGAAATACACCACCTTGGGTACCTCCTACTTTTGAAGCTTCTGGTTACTGTGGTTCAAATTGAATAGGGAATTCAACCCAAAGAAAACACGAAAATATTTCACAAAGAAATACTTATTTCGGCAGGTAAGTTCCCATTTTCAGTAGATCTGATTCTATAAAAAAATATGCTGACTTATTGGTATTTTTCAACACATTCAGAAATTACCAATTTTTTTCCACTCTTTATGAAAATATATACTATATTTGAATGACTGGTAGAGAACGAGCAGAAAACAACTAATTTCCTGGCTAACACCACACAGAACATTGTATTATATACACTCGCAGTACATGCGAAAATTCCCACTTTGAATACGAATTGTACATGATTGCTTCTTCCTAACATGTGACATTCGTGTCAATGCTAATAATAATAATAATAATAATATTTTTATTTTCCATTTGACAAATGAAAATTTGTATTGGATTCAATAATCCTTCAATTTTTTCTTAAAACATTAGATTGTTCCACACTTTTTTATTCCTTCTGACCAGTGGTTCCCAAACTTTTTCAGTGTGCGGCGCACTTACAGGTTTAGTACTTTGTCAAGGCGCCCTCACTCGCTATAATACACAGTCGTGTCCAAGATAGTGCTGCATATTCAGAATGTATAAAGTATGTGCTTTACAACTTGCCTACTACTTATAGTAGCAAAGCACAATCGTTGTACTGTATAACTTTCTATAGAACGCGATTGTACATATATTGACACTAGTTACAAAACACATAAATGAAAACAACCCCAATCTAACTTTCATATAGGTTCATTATTGAACTAACACACAAGAATACATTATCATTGAGGAAGAAAAAATCAATATGATGGGTGAGCTTGGTGATCTCCACAAATTTTTTCAAAGCGAGGAATAAGGCTTGACACTCTGCCACTCTTATTTCTTGCTCCACGTTGATCTTTTAGCTGAAAATCTACAATTTTCTTATGAAAAATGCGCGCGACTTTCCAATCATCGCAGAATGAATGGCATATTTTTGACAGCTAGACTTTTCAAACAGAGCACACGCACGTCACACGTCGGTCTTTCTTCATGATTCACTTCTACTTGCTTCTACGGAGTATTTAATCTATGCTTCTACTGAAGTAAAACCAAAGTTTGAATAGCTATCATCCTATTTGCGATTTTTCCTTCTTTTTACTACTACTACGTCACTTGTCGATGCTTGATCGCTCTGTCATGATTTATCGATTTCTTTATAAAACAAAAATCTTTCCATTTTGTGAGTAAATTTTTACGAAAAGACAGCGTAAGATTGATACGAATCAACCGATCCGATATTGGAACATTTATGTGTCCTGAGTTTGTAAATCACAAATCACAACACCTTGTTTCTATCACTACTAAAACTCTCTATTACTTCTTCTATTTATCTCAACAATTCAACCGCTTACAAATCTTTTCACAGTAAAATAACTTTACGGCCAAGGCTAATTCGAATTAAAAACAATCGATAATTCGATGATCGGGTTCGATTGAAAACGGATGCGTCGCCGGCGTTTACAAAAGTAACTCAAACTCTGGCTCATCAGGAGCGCCTGGCGGCGCCCCTGATTGCTCCTCGCAGCGCCCCAGGGCGCCGCGGCGCACACTTTGGGAACCACTGCTTCTGACAATAAATTATAAATTCGAGGAGCCATTGCACTAGTCGAATTGTAATGGATTTTTGTACAGCTGAAAGGAATATAAAAGTTATCTTTTTGGCGTGTTTTGTATTCGTACCTAGAATTGTTCGGTGTAAAGTTACTACGATTTTTATAAACATATAAGCAGAATTCAAAAATTAACGGTGATGGTAGCGTAAGAATTTTTAAATTCTTGAAGTGATCTCTACAGGATGAGCGTTTCGAAATTCCAACTAGAGTACGTATAATGCGTTTCTGTGCAATGAAAACATCTGATAATGAGGTGGACAGGCCCCAGAAGCGCACCCCGTATCTTAGTCTGGAATCTATTTGGGCATAATATAATTTCAGGAGTTGGTCTTCGTTGAGGACAAGTTTCAGATTTCTGAATTGATAAGCAAAAGAGTTCAGTTTAGATTTAGATGCTCACACTCACACACATGCTTCATCTCTTCTGGTGGAATTTTCATGATCTCTTCTCGATGATTATGCCCTGCACTGATGAGGACCCATACGGCCGAAACCGGTCTTCAGGTGGTTAGGCGTAACTGCCTCGATGTGGGAATTGTCACGTAGGAAAAAAGAAATATGTGCATTCTGTATTCACATTGTATTGGTTGCATGGACTTCGAGTGGATATAATTCAATGTTCTGCGTATGGCATTAGGCAGAAAAGTTGTTGTTTGCTGGTTGTCTTCCAGTCTTTCAAACTGTGTTTGATATTATATGAATTGGATAAGACGTGCTGAAAATAATGATTTATCGCAAATTTTTTCAACTCGTGTGTTGTTTCCCATAAAAGGAATGGTTTCTTGATGAAAAAAAAAATACAAAATAAAATTACGCCTTATTAAATTAAAGAAAAAGGCAACAATGAATGGACAAATCAGAATCTGAAACCACAGAGTGGTAAATCACCTTTTATATTTTGAGAATATATAGTTTTGAAGATTCGAATTTTATTCATGCCGATATAACACCGAATTTTCCAGGAAATGTTTCATTGTTTCGTTTTCACCATAGGATGACAAATAAAAACGTTGATGTTTTTAATATATTTTCAGGTTGGATGGTGGAGTACCCCCATTTAAGCAAAAGACCGTTAGATAGGGAAGGTTGAGAGAGACCAGAGTGCACATGTGTTGCTGGTTTTTAATAAAGTTCGTTACTCTTACTTCCTAATAACTTCTTGATGGATTTTAGCACTCATATTTCAGGTTGATTGGATGATTTTTTCGAATGAAATATTTTTGGTCACGATTTCGGTTTGAAATAATGTGTTTTCAAAATGAACAAAATAGCGAGCGGCAAACTTGACTGTGACTATAGATTTATAAAGAGTCTGTCGAGCCATAGCTTGATGAATGTGATAAATCTATCCTCCTCGTAAACAAATATACAGCACGAATAGAGGAACACAATAAGCTTAATTGCTGTAGTGCTTGAGCTCTGAAGCCCTGTTGTTATCTAAATCTATTCACCATTATTGCTATTCGTTTTGAAATACGTTCTATAAAGTCTAAAATCTCAACAGACTGTGTAAGTCCTATCCTGTTTCTCTTAATTAATGTCTACACTCAGTATTTCTAATTAAGGGCTATACTGGTAATTGATAAAATTTGCACAATTGGATTATGTTTTATAAACGATAATGATAATGCTGACATGATGTTCACTTATTTCTTGACTGTTAAGCGAGAGCCATTATATCAAGTAGACTGGATGGTTTTTCATTTAAATTCTTTCCTTACCGGTCTGGCTCCATACCAGCATGCATAGTTAGACTGAATCGTTCATTATCTCATTGATAAAAAAAGTTATGATGGAATTATGAAACATGGAAATAATCTGTTGAGTAGATTTTTCTGCAACAGTTTCACATCTACAATTTATAAGCTATGTTCTTGCTTGCATTCGAGTGATGACCGACAATAAATCTGTCCTGTATGGACCTTTGAATAGTTGAAAGAGGATTCAATTATGTTTTTTGAACCAGGAAGAAGCTGATTGTAGACAGTAATTTCGATTTATATGTATAATCTCATCTAATATACAATTTAGAATTCTACAGTTTAGTACTATTAATATTGATTACTTTCATTGGCGCCGAGAGGGAAGGGTAGGGAGGTTCGATTTCCCCCCCTTTCCTGAATTTCTGCCCCCCCTTAATTTGTTTCTGGCACTGCCCATGATTTCTTCCCGAGGAACCCAGTGAAGTAAGTGTCAATATGAAACATTTCACCAACTGGTCTAACTTATTATTTTTATAATTATTATTTTTCAAAAATACGTTCCTCGTAATACAAACTCGAAAAAACAAATTTTCTTTTTTATTTGTTCAAAAGTTCCAGAACCCTGTGTATGAATGTTATTGAAAAAATTACTTCATTTTGGACTTTCTGATTCTCTTTTGACCTTATTTTCTTCATATCTACATGACAGGAAACAATATGTCGTTGGCAATGGCTTCAAGTCCTTCGAATACTTTGCATCATCCGGTGTACCCCAAGGGTCTAACCTAGGTCCACTGCTATTCAATATATTCATAAATGATATTGTTGATGTCATTGATGTGAACTGTCTGCTATACGCTGACGATATGAAATTATACTGGAGCATTAATGAATTGAGTGATTGTGAGCGTCTTTCTAATAACCTGGAGAGAATTCAAAATTGGTGTCATCTTAATAATTTATCCCTGAATATTCCAAAATGCAATGTTATGTCTTTCACACTCAAATCAGAACCAATAATTTATAACTACGATATCGATGGCAAAACATTGGATAGGCCGAAAACATTCGTCGACCTAGGAGTGACTTTCGATCCTCAGTTCACATTTGTACCACATATTGACAACTTAGTTTGTCCTGCGTTGAAAATGTATGGATTTATAGTTCGTACAAGTCTAGAATTTTCTGATATGACCACATCCAAAACGCTATACTACTCGTTTGTCAGATCTAAGCTTGAATATGCTTCACTAATATGGAACCCTCACTATCAGTTACATATTGACAAAATAGAATCAGTTCAACGACGCTTCCTGAAATTTTTAAGCTTCAAAATAGATGGCTCCTATCCACCAAGAGGTATTGCTCAAAGTGATCTTCTGGAGAGGCACAGGGTGAATGAGTTGAATAGTCGGCGAGAATGCAATTCAGTGATTTTTTTATACAAAATAATCAATAATCGAATAGATTGTTCCGCTTTGGTAGAAAAACTTGATCTTCATATTCCAAGAACTGCATCACGAGTAAACAGCACTTTTTATCTCCCAGCAGCACGCACAAATATCCTTAAGTTCTCACCAGTACCCAATATGTTGTCGATTTATAACTCAAAATGCTCTCAAATAGATATATTTAACTGTTCAATGAAACTTATGAAGTCCGAATTTTTCAAATAATTCTATACATGTATGATTCCGCAGAATTATGTTATTATTTTATTTTATGTAAATTTATTCCTGCCTACATTCCTGTTCTGTAGATGGGATTTATTCTGTAGAACAGTGTATATAAAATAAATAAATAAATAAATAAATTATTGGTGATCCTGCACTTACGAACTCTCTAGAACATCGAGAAAAAGTAGAAGCGACCTATCCATTTTCTAATTTTCATGGTCGATAATCATCAAAAATGACGTCTTATGTTTCATCGCACGAGACTGGACGAATGCTCAGACAGGTCACCCTTTCATTGTCAATCTCGAGATCTGTCAAACTTCCCTCTATCAGAATTATTTCTTTGACGGAACTGCGAAATTGTGTTACTCATTCTAGCAGGTCATTTCCTAATGCCTATAACCTCCTAGCTTTAACCAAATGTCAATTCCTCCAAGTTTATGCATTAAAAAAATTTACAATATAGAACACGTGACCTTGCTGGACCATTATGGTGCCTATAATAAATTCAATGAAGTTGCTGATTTTGTAGATATTCACCGACTCAAGAGTAATTCGCTAGGACTTCTAAAGGAGCTGAGGTAGTTCCGAGATTGTTTATTTTAACAGTTCTTAAGGCGAATAATTCGATTTGAAAATTTAGGTTTCGGCAAAATCTAGGCAGAATAAAAAATGAAATATTCTATTGGAAACAAGTTTATCTCTATACTTATGTTTCCGGCCCATTTCTCATTTCCAAGTTCATAAATTATATATACCTAATACATATTTACTTGTGTTGGTGAATACTCATTGCATAGGATAAAAAATCAAGATGACAAATTCATTTTTTTATTGCTATATCAACATCAAATAAATAATCTTACAAAAATAGTTCATAATTCGAAATACAAATAAATCATCACAATAAAATCAAACTTTCAACTTCCTAGCCTCTTCGACGATACCTTTGTGGTATTCTTCGGAAAACCCTTCCTCTTCAGCTACTTCGTAACCTCCCTGCACCTCAGCCTCTTGAAAATGCTTCTTAACCGCCTCTTCCAAGTCTGACAAATTGATGGCACCGTACCCCGTCTGCACCACGTGCTTCAAAGTCTGCAGGTTACCGGACCTAGCCATCCTTGGTTCCACCAACTTATCCATCTGGAACCCATGAAGATGCTTCACTTGAAAAAACCCATCGTCGCTGTCTGAAATCTCGTTGGTTTCCTGGATATTTATACCGTGCAGTTGCTTGGTGGGCCCGTAGGTCTTCACCTTGGAATGACCTTGGATTATGAGATACAGAGGTCCCTTGATGGGCTCCTTGGGTTGCTTGTAATGCCTGAACAGGGGGTCCGTAGTCAGAGAGCCCACTGTGGTCTGGACGTCCGTGGCTTCGATAGTAGCAGTGACTGGCTCGCTTAATGGCTTCGCGGTAGTTGACAGCATGGTAATGTTCACCGCAGCCGTAGTTGAGCTGTTCGACGTAGGTAACATGGTCATGGCCACCGTCGATTCCACCGCCTCAGCAGTGCTCTTGGTGTACACTGGAGTCTGCGTAACGGGAGGCGGGTGCATCGTCTGCATCTCTTGCAGCGTCTGCACAGTCAGCGGAGGCACCTCCACCTTCAACACGTGCGGAAACATCACCAGCTCGTCCATGCCGATACCAGTCGAGTGGACCTCCGCTTCGGGCTTCACTATCTTCACGTAGGTATTCGAAATATCCAAGCTGTCGTCTGCGACTTGCCCCTTGAACATGATTTCGTCGGAGTGGACCAACGGCGGAGGAGTGACGTAGTTGATAGTCTGGCTCTCCGCAGCCACCAGGGTGCTGTTCGAGAGGTTGTGGGGCGCAAACTCGACGTGGATGTACCTCTCCGGAGGGGCCTGATGGGGGTTGTACGCCAAGGAATCTCTGAAGTCGGAGACAGGCTGCTTGGTGGACGGTAGGTGCTGCTCCCAAGCGACGGAAGAGTCGACGGTAACATGCCTATTGCTCCAGTCAGTGCTGCCGATGACGCTACTGGATTGGTAGATGAGATTGGAGGGTTGGACGGTCACACTAGGGGCAGTGCTGGAGGCAGCCGGGGCAGAGGAGTAAACCCCCGGTGGTTGGGTGCCCAGCGGTCCCAGACGATCGGTCATCGGAGGCGGCATCAGCATGGTGTAGGGCACTCTCTGCTCGTTCGCGAACGCAGTTCTCACCGTGTATTTGTTCTTGGGTGGAAAGAACGACGGGAAGAATGAGGTGGCTACCGAGGGTATGAAGGACGGTTTGGCGATCCTCTGATTGGGGTTCTGGACGAACTGCACGTGCGAGTCGATGTGGTCCTGTCGGGAGTCTGCGTGCGATGAGGGGGTCTTTGCGGGCTTCTTCGACGTCACTCCCAGCAGCAGTATTTCCGTCTTGGGGTTTTCGCCGGCCTTTGGCTGGTCTGGTTTCCAGTAGAGGACTCTGTCGAGTACTGGCGGGACGTAGTCGTAGGTGGGATCGTTTTTTAGAGGGTCGCCTCTGCCCAAGGGTTTCCATTGGTCGTAGTCCATACGAGGGGAGAACGGGCGTTGGTCATTTCTATCTTCTGGAAAAGAAATAATACGAATGTTGAAGGAGATCAAATCCAGGAAGAAATATAACAGCTAATCTATTTTAATTCACCAGAAAGCTAATGTTTCAGATATACAGGTTTCAACCCCAAAACAAATTATCTTTCATCGACCGAACTGTACACCGAATAATCGGACTGAGATATTTACCATTTTCCCTATCTGGATTATTGTTGGTATTATTTGCTTCATCTGATGATACCAGTTGGAGAATTGGAACAAGGTACCAAAACAGTATCCATCTCCTGTTTCGATTCCGCATGATCTGAAACAAACAAAATATACAGGGAGAGTCACGAGTAATGGCACGGATTCTGACGAGAAAACGGGAACATATACAGGGTTCACAAAATTCAATATTTTAATGGCGTATTAAAGATCAAGATAACAAATTTTACTATTTTTCCTGTAATTCACTACCTCCCAGCTACAGACACCGCAAGTTGAGAGAAAAAAATTGTAAATTTTGAATTGTGGCTTCAATTATGTATCAAATGTTGAGAAATTTTACAAGTCAGGAACTTTAACAAGCTTTATTTATTTCTTGTTCCAAAAATGAGGTCTAATTCAAGGGGGTGAATAGTGGTTATCTGTAGCTTGGAGATAGTGAATTTTAGGACACGTACGTTTATGGGAGAAAACGTCTTATTTTGCCCTTTAAATGTTTTGTTTTGGAATAGATAACATCCTGTGTAATGAAATTTCATTATCTTGTTTCATAGTGTATGGGTAAGTACTACATTTTGCAACTATTCACTACATGGTGCTGTTCAAGAATGGGGCATGTGAAAGTAGCATTTTTTTCCTCGCAAACAAACATTTATTATCTTGCGTTTTTGAATTCCACATAAAAATAATATGGACTTCCTCCAAGGTTTCCTAAACCTTCCTCTAATTATAGGTACTCAAGATAATCCCAATTTCATAAAAATTTCTTGGATTTGGAAATAAATCGCAAAAGTTTATCGATTTGGTAAACCACCATTTTCCTTTCAAATCACGACATGAAACTTTCATTCCTAAACGAGAACACCCTGTACAACGTTGTCAGAATCGGGTCAAATTGACTAACAACAAATCACCAGATAGATCAGAAACGATACGGTCACCACAAAGAAGGATTTCTCAAATGCGGCAGTCGGAACAGAATGCATAACGCACCCAGAGGCGCAACACATGCGAACGCACGAAGAGTCGAGTATCCATTACTGAGTTTATAAGTCATTGTCATCATTACTTGTCGTTAAATAAAGGTGTAGCGCGGGTCTCTTTGGTCTCTCATTCATTTGTGAAATTCAGTAGATACTCGCGTTAGTCGCGTCGTAGTTATTCAACGTACGGCGGATTGTAAAGGCGGATTTCTACCAAACGCACTCGCTTGCGACTACACCTTTTCCAATTTAAGTTCAAAAATGATCAATTGTATTTCCAAATATGTAGTCATTTGGATTTCAAAAAGGATCAATTGTATTTCAAATCAGTCAATTTAATTTCAAAAAGCATCGAATGTATTTAAAAATTATCAATTCAATTTCAAAATGCATCATTTGTATTTCAAATTAGTCATTTGGATTTCAAAAAGGATCAATTGTATTTCAAATTAGTCAATTTAATTTCAAAAAGCTTCTGCTATTTTCAGTGGAAATACATGGTCCGAAACAGAAAATTATGTCCAGTTGAGTATGGAAATAATCAATAAATGGTTGAGTATGTATCGTCTTTCGTTAAACGCTAGTAAAACACACTATATCTTTTTCCAGTATTAAAGTTCCAGGTATGAAAAAGGAAATCAAAGAGACAAACGAGGTTAAATACTTGGGCATAATTATTGATAAAAATCTAAAATGGAACAATCATATTGATTACGTGACTAAAAAAGTGAGGAAGCTAATTTATAAATTTTATCAGCTACGGAAGTTTTTATCGAAAAATATACTCATATTAATTTACAAATCTCTAGCTGAATCACTTTTTCGTTATGGTATTCTGGTGTGGGGAGCAATGTATAAGAGTTCTTTGCAAAAACTGAATGTAATACAGAACTATATTCTGAAAATGATTCTGAAGAAAAAAAATCCTTTCATACTAACCTTATATACACAGAAGATCTTAGTAATATTCGAACATTATATTTTCACAGTTTATGTATGTATGCATTCAAAAATAGAATACTTCATAATCCTTCTTATACAACTTATATAACTAGAAGCACAACAAACGAATTGCTACCCACTCCAAAATTCAACAAAAATATTTGTCATCGTTTTTTAACTTATACACTACCTAAAACTTGTAATATCCTACCCCTTAAGATAAAATATATAAATAATCATAAGTCCTTTTCGAAAGATTCAAAAAAATTTATATTTGAAAATTACTTTGAATTTAGCAAAATATTAGATCATCGATAGTAACATGTTGTACCTACCACTAATTTGTTTCCTTTATTTTTGTTCACAACTGTGATTTCAGACTAATTAAATTTGCTCTGTATAGCACAACACAAGTGTTAAATCACTTAGATGCTATTTTTGTACACAACCTAGAATTCAAGTTTAATTTCCTTTTTTCATTTAGCATTTAGTTAGTTATTGTATTGTATTATTTGTATTATTTGTATTATTCTTGTGTACCCAAAAAAAAAACATTTGGATTTCAAAAAGCATCAATTGTATTCCAACATTATCAATTCAATTTCAAAAACTAACACTTGTAATTCCAAAATGGTCATTTGTATTTCCAAAAATATCAAATGTATTTCATAATGCATCATTTGAATTTCAAAACTGAAAAAGCACAGGCAAAGTTTAGGTTAGGTGTAAGGTGATATTTTCATTCACCCTACTATAGGAACGTTTCTGGTTCCTATCATTTATCACATATTAGATTGTAGAAGACTGATTTTGAAATAAAAATGATAAGATTTGATATTGAAATTATGGATTTTGAAATTCAAATTGATTAATTTGAAATACTCACAATTGACGCATTTTGAAGTTGAATTGATAACTTTGAAATACATTTGATACTTTTTGAAATTAAATTGACTAATTTGAAATACAATTGACCCCCATTTTGAAATTGAATTGATAATTTTGAAATACATTTGATACTTTTTTTAAATTAAATTGACTAATTTGAAATACAATTGATATTTTTTGAAATAAACTTGACGTTTTTAGTACTACAATTGGAAATGATGTAGTTTGAGTTTCAAAAACAGAGACAAAAACCTTGTTGTAGTGTCGAAAACAAGCTAGAAACTCGAATTCCACCAAACAAACAAACAAACAAAAATTAGTCTGTCGCGTGTTTTGTATTGAAAATGTTTTCACTTCACGAACAGTTTTCATCATGCCATCAAAGTCATACGAGAGCAATCTTGCTTTCTACAAAATGGATGGTCTCTCAAATCGCAGAAAAATGGCCTATGTAGTATTTCTCTATAAAGTTTTCAACAATTTGAATGATGGTATTATTCATATAAGCAGCTACATATTATTCAGTATATACAATTTTGTTCCTAGAAGACCCCTACAGTTTTTCATAGAAAAAAGAAAAACGAACTATTGTTTGAATTCTCCAATAGATAGACTATTAAAAACATACAATGACGATTTTCTGGAAGTAGATATATTTCACTTATCCTTACCATGTGTGCGGAAAAATTGTTTAACTAAGCTAAGACATAAGTCTCTTGTTAATACTGTTAGTTAGTTTTTTTTTACTATTAGTTTATTACTATTGATTAAAAAAAAAAAAAAAAAGTCAAATACTGTCATATACCACTACCTGAACAGAATAGTGAACTGTTGTCGCCAGCCGTTTCCACATATCGAACTCTGTTTACAAAAACAGAGACAAAACAACGAAACCTTTTGATTTTTCGGCCTGGCGACGGCAATTTTTGTTTGTCAACGAAAACACGAACTCGCGACACAAAGTCTTCAAAATGTTTCTTATTTTTACAACAAAAGTTTTTGTTTTGTCGAACTCGACACAGAAAGATAGAGCTCGCCGTTGTATATCTCATTCTTCTTCGCACGACTTGTTTCTTTGAGTTTATCTCTCTGGATCAGGATTCAGTGATGCAATCTAGCTCACTACTTTAAACCATTTGTTCCTCAGAGATTCGTGAATTTTCTAAAAAAGTTATTGGAATTATGTAATTGTATTTTGAATCAAAAACGCGGGAATGTTCTCGATTGAGCTATACGTACTAATCATTTCTATTCATTTCTCATCAGGATTTCGGATTGAAGCAACAAGGGATACCTACCCTTAAGTCGTTTTTATACTGTGTCATAAGGGACTCTCATATATATGATAGGGTCATATTGAAAAGTGTTTAAAGTGGGAATTCAACTATGCGGGTCAAGGCCATTATTGGAATTTGGCTTTTTTAATTCAAATTCGGTTTCAGATCCATCGTGATTTCCTACTTTCATATTTGAATTTGGACTTTATTAAATATTTTCATTGTATTCGGATTTTTTTCGAATTTAAAATTTTATGATTTCATAAATTTCTCATCAATTTAGAATTTTATTTCCTTGCAAATCTTCGAATTCAAACTTCTTTCTCTCATTTTGAAGTTATAATGTTCTCTTCCAAGTTAGTTTTTTAGAATTCCAGTTTTTTCCCCTCAACCTAGAATCTTCCATTTGAATTCGAAATTTCTTATTTTCAATTCAGACTTTTTTCCTTTGAATGTCGTTTCAAAAGAGGTTTGCTTTGAATATCGACTTCTCTCGCGACTTCTTCCTCAGAAATCATATTAAATGGTCTCTTCGATATTTTAGCTTTAGCATTGACAGTTTTTTCTGCAAACCTAAGGTTGTATACAAATTTCAGGACTTATTGTTCATTTGAATGTAGTTGTTTTGTTCGATTTTTTCTCTCTGAATTCGAACTTTAGTCTCCTGATTCTGATGACTTCTCTGAGTTTTTATTTTTTATATAGGATTTCTTCTTCACATATCCAACTTTGAGAATTAGCTTTTTTTCAACTAACTACATTTTTTTAACTTCCTTCTTTGAATTTTAATTCTTGGGACGCACAGTGAACATATACAGTGTGTTATTCAAGTGGGTAATAGATTTTTCGTAGCTCTGTTCTTCAACAAGAAGAGTCATACTAATAAACAAAATAAAGTCGGATGAAGGATATCAATGATATCAAGAACTTGTGAAAGAAGCATAATCAGACCATGCATTATTTTAGAATCTACGTACCTGAATAAATATGCGCCACTCATAACGTTTGGTCAAATCTAAGCAAAATCGTTAATAATCATAATCAATGAATCGATTGATTTCTACTATTTCGACAGTCTGCAGCTAGCAGTCCAATTAAAAGGCCATGCCTGCAAAAGATTTGATACAAGATCACAATAATCACTTCTCCATGAAAGAATCGAGCACGAGCATGATGATAGCAGCGATGTAGAAGGAACACGCTGTATATTCATCAATTCATCGGCAATCTACCTCGACCCATCAACACAGAAATAGAGTTACCTCGAAAAGCGACGTATCGATAACAATCTCAATATGGGAAATCACAATGGACGGGTCGGAGAGAGTACATATACGAGAGAAAAAAAAAGTTGAAAATCGGCCGAAGACCAATAAGACAGAACGACAGTCGGTCTCGTCAGATTTCGGCAGAGATTCGTCGGGACACCCATACTTGCGGGCACCCACGCTTCAAAGACGTTCTCACGATGGTCCTCTTTGGGATGCAGCAGCGGCGTATGTGAAGAATCAACGCACAAGGGGGAATTGTGACACTTTAGCAAACTTGGGGGAAAACTATACTAACGGCCGTATTCGCCGTATACTTTTAAGCTAAGCTTAGGATTTAAGCTCGATTTACAATACGAAATTGTATGCTTTTAAAACGACCTTGAAGTCAAGCTTAGCTTAGGCGAATACGGCCGTTATTGAACACTCTACACCTTTTCCAGTTGTAATCCAGAAACCATCAAGTTGGTTTCAGAAAGCGTCAATTGAATTTAAGATTGGTTAAATTAATTTCAGAAAGCAACAATTGTATTTCAGAATCGTCAGTTCAATATCAGAAACCATCTAATGAATTTCAGAATAGTTAATTGAATTTCAGAATTCGTCATTTGTATATCAGAAAATATCAGATATATTTCTGAAAGCGTCATTTGTATTTCAGAAACAGAATTCGGTCTTCTTCTGCGAAGAAATAGATAAATAATAGGAAATAAATGATCCTATGCAAGAATGAAAAAAATCTGCCTGCATACTCAATTTTTAACTCAAATTTTGAAACATTTCGAAAACAGTTACACTTGGGTATAGGACATTTTGCATGAAATATATCGAAAAATTTGCGAAAAATCGATTTTTTTTATCATATATAGATGGTCCTATTCAAAATAACAAAGTGGCGGTCTATTTCTGGTACAATCGGAAGTGCTACCTATACACTCTTGAGAATAATATGTGAAATTTTCTGATTTGGTTCCCTTTATGCATGGATCATCATGGGAACAACATAGGAACAATGATGTGGCCTTCTAACTCCTCTCAATCTACATAGTTATCAACTAAGTACATAATTTCTCAGAGAGGAATGGAAAATAAGACCATGAAAGACTTTCACCATATATTTCTGTTTTCTGAAATACAAGTGACTATTCTGAAATTAAATTGACGTTTTCCTTTAACGTCCCCATTGCTTTACGTATGGTCGTTTTTCTAGCACCACCACATCATGATATTCATTCATCAAAGTCCCCGGTAATCCACGTCGTTAAAGAATACTCACTTTCTGTACCTTGTTTTATAGAATGAAATACAAGCAAAACACATAAGTACTGAGTGAGTGATTTAATCAAGAGTATAAGAATGTTTACATTCTTAAAAGTGATTTTGGATTGTAGAAATGATTGATCAGGAAAGTAACAAATATATAAATACTAGGAGAGTACAACATCAATGCATAGCTGTTTATTTTATATTTTAGAAGAGACGTAATATTAGAGTCTCTTGAGATAGATTCTATAATATTGTTTCGTACAAACTTTTATGGTGTTCTCCTGATAATATGTTTATTCGACTTCGAGAAGTGATCTAAGTTGATAACTGATCCATTAGATATATTAGAGTGACCATTATACAATAATTGTGAGATTTTCGTTTTCAGAATTTTGGTAGACATTAATTCAGTGGAGTAGTGCAGCTATAGCTGCTATTGATGTATTACAATTTAACAATAAAGTGAATCGCCCGAAGAAAATTTTGGATTTCTCTTGACTGCATGAAAGTACCCCAATATATTGGGAAAGGAAATAGTTCTTTGGAACTGTCCTTAAGAATATTTACTAATTAGCACTAAGTTTATCAACTGTATGATTGGCAACAACTTCATTAGCAGCAGATTTATAACAATTTTAAACTGAATAAAAATTCATCGGCTTGGAAGATCAGATGGTGACACTATAGCCTGAATTGTAGAATTAAACTAACACACTTGGGATGATGTAGTCAGAAAAAAATATCAATGGATAATGGGTCAACTTGATCAAAATGTAGTTGAAAGAAATGCTATATTAAGTTTTCCTTTCCTGTATAGTCAGAAGATGAAAACAACTTGTTAGCCTCTTCAGTTTTGATATTATCATAGTTGTTAGAGGTGATAAAAAATATCGGTTTAGTGTGTGGTAACTGATTTTTGATTTGTGATTAGGGAAGTAAAGTTTGCTATCTTTATGTTCCTGCACCTGCAGCAAATTTTCCTCGGTTACATTTGAGTTGAGCGAGCCACTGAATCATGAATCGTGCATAAAACGACTCACTTATGGCGTCTTATGGTGAGACACGATTGTTAAGTACTACATGATTTATATTGTCGATCCGTTTCCCATGATCTTCGCTTCAACGATAGAAAATCAGGGACGGACTGGGTCTTATTCGAACCGGTTCGACTTGAAGTTTTGTGGGAAAAGTGTAAATAATTTGTGTTTACATGTTCTTGAATAAAGAAAACATGAGATTTTCATCGCCTTAATGAGTGATACCATTGTGCAAAATAATGACTTTAGGGTGCCAAAACGCTTGTTCTAATTTTTATTACTGTCTAGCACGAAAATCTAAGATAGTATTGTCTAGTATCAATAAAATTCCATTCTGAATTCAATCTTTACTAGAACGATTCAAAACTTTTACGTGTCGAAATCCAAAACCAAACCAATATCCATCCATAACGAAGCCAACTCCAGCAAAATATATATTTCTTAGAGTAAAAACCTGAAATATATATTTTTTCATTTTCAAATGATCAAACAGAAACCAAAAATGAGTCCATACAGTTTTGGTTCTGAGTTTGCATAACTAAAACAAACGACAATACTGAATAATAATTATAACCGACCTTTACGAGGCCTCTCCTTTCAATAACATCTAATTCTTTTGTTGCGAACTTATCCCGATAGATCATTATAAATGACCGATCATGACCCAGCAGCGGGCGATGATTTGATCATTGTGAATTTGATTATGGAAATTTTAAAAATAGCATAGAACAACCTCGTATAAAATGTGATAGAAACGTATAATTATTATGGATAACTGTTCTCCATCAAAGGCCTGATTAGTGCTAATCGGTGAGAATGAGCTATGATAATACCGGAAGGATCACAATACAGAGTGTAACAGTGAGGTTATACTCAGATCAGTGCTTCGGCTATTTGGAGCAGATCATGAAGTATTGTGAGATGTATCAGGAGTTTCAGTGGGTAACTACATAATTTGAAAAACAAGGAAGGTACAGTTGCAAATTCGGAAATTCATTAAATGCGTTGTTATCAAATATGTAGGTCAACAAAAAAGGGTGAGCAGTACTAATACTGCTGTATAGTTGCTCTCATCATGATCGCAGCCTACCAATCCTTTTAAGCCAAAACGCAGGTGAGAAGAAGAAGAATATATAAGCGAAAAACTTGTAAACCTTTTAGTAATATTTCCACGACTTGAATGAAGATGGCGGTAAGATCGATTTGCAAGGAATATTTCTGTGGCTTATGTATTTCTGTGGTTCCAATCTAACAGGCGTGAATTGAAATGACATTGAAACACCTTATTTTCAGTAAATCTGGAACTATTATCAATATTTTTACTCTTATCGGTATTTTTTTCTACTAGAACGGATGACACTGACAGAAGCACAGTTTATGTTTTACCGACACAAGGTATAGCGCCATCTCTGGTAATTTCAAGAAATATTACTACGGTATGAAATCAAGTAGGCAAAAGTCTACAGTTCATTCTAGTACTTGTTAATAGGAAGCTGTTTCACCATCCTATATCCACCTTGAGACCAATAATCTTGCTGGTATGGCTACTATGTTTGTGGATCACCTATGTTCAACAAATCGCGTCAGTTATTAATATTGTTGTAAATAAACCATAATTACGATGTTGGAGGAATATGCATTTGAAATGGATAAATAGCCTAACCAATTTCGCGAAATGACTATACTCAAAGAGAGTGAAGATTGAATATTGAATTCAGTATTTGTTAACTTTCAATAAATGGCCATTTATATCATGTCAATGATCTTTTTGGAAGACATATTTTCTCACATTTGGCTACTTTATATAGAAACGGAATACTTGATGATTCAACTACACCTTTTCCAGTTGTATTTCAGAAAGAGTCAATTGAATTTCAGAATAATAATCACTTGTATTTTAGAAAGTATCAATTGTATTTCAGAATAGTGAGTTGAATTTCAGAAAGCGGCAAATGTAATTCAGAATAGCGAGTTCGATTTCAGAAAACATCAATTGTATTTCAGAATTGTGAGTTCAATTTCAGAAAGAGTCAATTGTATTTCAGAAAAGTCAACTGAATTTCAGAATTCGTCATTTGAATTTCAGAATATATTATTCTCGATATTATTTGTATACAAATAACGAATTCTGAAATTCAATTGATTATTCTAAAATACATTTGATGCTTTCTGATATTGAACTGACTATTCTGAAATACAATTGATGCTTTCTGAAATAAACTCGCTATTCTAAAATACATTTGACGCTTTCTGAAATTTAACTCACTATTCTGAAATTCAATTGACGCTTTCTGAAATAAACTTGATGGTTTCTGAAATACAACTGGAAAAGGTGTAGAGCAAGGATTCTCAAAATATTCTGGGTAAGAGACCTCTTTTCCATAATGAACTAATACTTCAGAATCCCATAGCCTAGATAGAATCTAGTGTTTTTCCTATTCAATGTACAAAATACTTACGAATTTAAAAACTTTGTGGTTGGTTAAATCAGTGAATTTTTTAAAATTTAACAAAATAAATAGACATATATTTCAGTGCATACCAAGTGTAATCAATAATTATTAATACAAAAACGGAAAACTCGTGTATAGGGTTCGATTTTCAGAGCTGATTGACCCCCAAAATCAATTTTCGTTCATGTGAAGGTATAGACCCGTGTGAATATCGACCACTATGGGAATCCCTGAACTAAAGGATCGAATTCTCACGCCTTGAAACACCAGTTTTTTTCACAAATAATAATTATTGAGTTTTTATTGAAATAAACAGCGTCCTTTGTGCTGTGTATAAGATTTTGTGCCACATAACTGAAATCACTATTCGCTAGTATAGCGTATAATATTTATTCAGTACCCCCCGTGAGTGATAAACGATGTTGGCAAAACGCGACATTATAGCAGGCTGTGACCCGTATAATGCGCTTAATCATATTTTATGGTGGTTAATTATACGGTTAAAACCACACAACAAGAAACACGCCTTTCAGCTACCAATAACACAATTCTCGGATGATTTTATGTCCGAACGCACCTATCATTATTTCCGACGTTTGCGGAAGATTTTCCCACGACATTCGCTTTTCGGAGATACTGATGCAGCCGATTCAAACGGATTCACGGATTTTCCCTCCGTTTTTTAAATCTATAAAGCTGTTGAAAATATAAAATGTGCATACCAAAAATTACCAAACACAATACCTACGGCATCTTTATCATGCATTTCAATGCAGAATTTTTGCTGTAGAGTGCTTAAAAATTATTCAGATTCACGAGATATCGATTGAAATTTTGACAGCAAAACAAGAATGTTAAACAGTGCATTATTCTGGTAAAGTATATTGGTTGAAACAAAACACTAACAGTGATTTCACCATCTTACTTCCACTATATACAGGGCTAATCAAATTCGAGTCTATGCATGGGGATTTCGATAACGGTAAGAGATAGAGGTTTGATTAAATGGGGGCACAGTAGCGTATTTTAGAGGTTAATTATATGGATGAAAAAAACTGACCTAGCTTCTTCAGTTCTGGAGTTATACAGGAAAAATCGAAAATTTCGAAATTCTTCTTTTGCCTATATCTTTTTATTTTACAGAGATTTATTCAAAATTTTGCCACTTTGCCATAGCAACTTTTTGTAGCCTTTCCAAATATCTGAATTAAAATTATATACAGGGTATCGTATAGATTGGGCCACCCTCAACTATTAATTTTCAAATACGGACCTGTATTTTTTCTTGCATTTTTTGAATGCCAAGAGTCATGTATTATACTGACGTAGTATTTTCATCTGAATTACAGAGTGTTTTGGAAATATTGAACTATTACCAGCAAAATTTCAACAGTTTTTTCAATTTTTCCTGTATAACTCCAGAACTGAAGAAGCTAGGTCAGATTTTTTTCATCCATATAATTAACCTCTGAAATAAATACGCTACTTTGCCCCCATTTAACCAACCCTCTATCTCTTACCGTTATCGAAATCCCCATGCATAGACTCGAATTTGAATAGCCCTGTATATGAAATTGTAGAATACATCCACTAGAACTATAAGTTGAATTGAACACAGCCTATACATTAAATTGAAGAATCACTTTCATCTGAATATGTTTTAAGAACTTACTGAATTTAAAAATTTAAACTCAGATGTCTGATATTAAAATTTTTTCTAGTCTCTCCGCCTTCGTATCAGTAAATATTTAATCTCTTGTTTTTTTTACAATTTTCCCAAATCATGAACAATAGAGTAACCTTGAGAGTAACCTCCTAAACTCAATCAATTTATTGTCATGAACGGAACAACCTATTTTCTCGCTAAAATGACAAACAATGGGGAAGTTCCATCCAACCTAGAAATAGGTCTACCAATGGGACAGGAATGAGTTTTTTTCGAGGTTTTTTCGTAATGATATAATATATTAAAAAAATCCTACTGATCTCTTTATAATGTTTACTAAATATGATTTTTCATTGATGGATCAACCTCGGTATCAACCGTTATTTCTTTCATTTCTTCTAAGCTTCACTCGAGGCTTCACTCATTGTAAGCACTGTGATTGGTTTCTTCTCATTTTAGAAAACTTTGTACTTTTATTTTTTTGAGAATCGCTCTCACATTTCTTGTAGAAATTTTTTCGTCATTCCAACCAATCATAAATAGAGTTTATGAAACTCATTATTACACACGATACATTCTAGAGAGCTCAGTTAATTTCTGGGAATATACCTATATATTTTGTGATTACGAAAATAATGAATTAGATTTCGACCGAAAAAAACTCTTCTGCGTTGGTATATATTTTTCTAGATTGACAACTTAGGAGACTCCAAAAATAACAAAATGGCATTTAGATTACATTTTCCGATGACTGCTATTAATTTCAAAAACTCAATCATAAACTCGCGTTTAGTGTTCAAGGCTTTTCCAGGCATATGTTTTATGCCAGGAAACGATTGATGTTTCGTTTCTCAAAGATATAACATCATGAGAAATAATGAAATGATTCAGGATTAATTGATAAGAAATACACAATCTCACCAAATTATGCATCCGATTCGAAACGCCAAATTTCCTTTTTCACCTCTTCATCTTCAGCACCACCAACGCGAAATACTGCGTAAAATCAACAAAAACAATCGAACAGGAGAATAATAAACACTGTTCAACTTGCCGCCGTCGACAATGTGCGAAGACTGGCCGCCGTCGAATAGGAAGAAGATCGGCGGCGCTTACCGCCCCCACCCCTTCCGATTTTCCTTTATTTTCTCCGCGCCGGCCCCGCCTACTCGTTTTCCGGCAAGACAATATCGTCCTCGCCACAGAACATCCAGCCAACAGCAGGGTAACTCTCTCTTCTTCGGGAGGTCTCTGAGAACGTCATGAAGCATGTCAAGGCATTTTTTCTTTTAATTTTTTTAACGCAAGCGAGGAGAACCCAAAATGTTTATGAAGGAACATCGTGCAAACCAGTCCAATTAAAAATATCAAACATAATTTGAAATTTACTGTCTGGTAGACTACGAGCAGAAAACAACTACTTTTTTGGCAAATACCACGCAGAACATTGAATTATATCTGTGCTCGTAGTTCATGCAACGATCCACATTGTGAATGCAGATCTCAAATGTTTCTTTCTTCCTAAGACGTGACAAATTCACATCGAGACAGGCACGCTTAACAACCTACAGATCGGTTTCGGGCTTATTGGCCCTCATCAGTGCAGGGTAATTAACCGAGTAGACACTCTTCGATCTTAGATCTCCACCCGAAGCGATGCCTGTCCTAATGCATTTTCTTTGAATCTATTTCAACGCACGTAGACGCGTTCCAAGAGATAGTTGGAATTGGCGACACCATGCGGCAGAAGAAAGAAACATTCCAGAAACAAATCTCCCAAGTCACAGAACTTGGAAGCGGCTGATAGTTCGATTAAGCTAATAAATGTAAAAATATCGAACATTAATTGCGATCTGCATTCACAGTGTGAATCGTTGCATGGACTATGAACAGATATAATTCAATGTTTGCCAGGAAAGTAGTTGTCTTCTGCTCGCAGTCTACCAGCCATTCAATTCCAAACTATATTCGATATTTTTAATTAGATATACTATTTTCTCTTATAAATTTTTGTCGAATTCATTTTAATTTTTTGCTAAAATCTTCTTCTTAGCGTCCAAATGATTTGAAATTTGGCAGGTGTACCTACCTACATAATTCCCGTGACAATATATTATGAAATATTTGTTAAAGAAAAACGTTATGGCAGATCCAAGATGGTGGACGAGATTTGTAATTATGTTCTGGATCGAATGAAAATTTTGATATGAGGGGTTTTCGCGGTTGTAGATTATGATTTTTTTGGAAAAATTTATCAATTCATGATGGCGGCTTCAAAATGGCGAACAAGTTTTGTAAATATGGTCCTATCCAATCGGAAATAAGTATGTGGAGTTTCGTGGATAGAATAAACGTGAAAAATATTACGAACGAAAGTTTTCATACTGTTTTTAATTTAGTTTTAGTAATTTGGAATAATTATAGAGAATAAGGAAGGGAAAAAATAGTTTGTTGTACATTTCGATGGGTGCGTATTCAGAATTCCAAATTCTTTATATTCACGTTTTTTCGTGCTCATTAACAATATTTTGAAATTCAAGATCCAATTGAAAATTACGAAGATGCAACAATTTTTCAACCTGTCAAAGTAGGGCATCAGGAAAAACTTAAATCCTATTATCAATTGACGAACGGTTATAGCCTCGGTTCAAGCAGTTTTCAGAAAAGGCCGAGAAAGACACATTGGACCATTGGAACTTACTCGCCACAAATCGAGATATCCCTGTATATCCCGAATCGAAACCAATTCACATCGATATTAATCATATGCAGTATCATGACCATACCCTACCAGAAATATTTAGGAATTATTTACGATCTATCGCATCAATAATACATGTATTGTGTAAGATTGTATCTCGAGCTGTTAGATTTTACAGTTTGAGGAAATATTAGCGTAGGAAGACCCCACTAACCCACACCATATATTTAGTATATTTCCATATCAATCACATAAATTAATGATTACTATTCATAGGGGGTCCCGGCTGAGAATTTTCGGTATGTGTTGGTTTTATCGCAACTGGAGAAAGTGTACAGTGAAAGACAAAAACGGAATGGAACAGTAACGGACCATCACGGCCTTCCACAAAAATTATAGGTTTTCCATTCGTGCAGTCGAAAATAAACAGAATCATCAGAACGAATTAAGATTTCGAATTTTTACGCTTCATTAGCAAATCTTCAGGAGGGATTCATGTAAGAAATTGGCATCAAAACATGCATCAATACAGATACAAATCTGATTGCAAAAATTAACTAAGATCCAAACTATTTATTGAATGGAGAAATTCTCAAATTTCTCCATTCTCTTCCTCTTCCCTTGGAACACAAGAAAAATGATTTCAGTTTTGCGAATAATACTGCTATATTTTACAGAGGCAGACATGATCAAATAATGGTTCGATACTGGATAATTGACTATAAATTTCAACAAATTATTGTTTTCACCCTGAGATAATCATATATGTCTGCTAAATTTTCGATATATTAATTAAAAATGACTTCAAACTTTATTTGCTGTAGTTGAGTTTAAATAAAGAAACATGTGGAAAACCTTCTTTACAAGTATACAAAGTTCTAGATATGAAGTAAGTATAGATTTAACCTCAATATTTTCTGTTTATTCATTCTAACAGCACGACTCTTTGGATATAATATCTTTGGCAGCCCTAGAGAAAGTTATAGAAAATGATGAAAGGTGGTACAGTTTCCGTGCGGAAAACGCAGAAAAGTAATAATGCACTGTTCACAATTATCAAAAGTTCTTATGCACCTATGCCATCCAAGATTGAACTCGGTGCTTTATTTTTCGAAATCGGGTGAAAAATGGCGTTATAAGTTAATTATACTTGTCTTATTTTTCATTAGATAGCCTGTGTATACAATCCTATGTAGAATATTATGAATCCAAATCTTATCTGATGATGGTTGCAATTATTATTTCACTATCTACAAAACAAAATCAATCCTTGTCTTCAGAAATGAAATAACACAATCATATATTTCTAATGGTATTAGAGAAGTTGAACTGAGCTTATAGTATATTTGCCGATCAACAATTTTTCTGGAGCAATTATTTGTTATTCATCGAAGGAAGTTCTTGTTCTGTAACGGAAATCGCTCCTTTGAATCATGCATTTGAAACGTTATAATTTCACTTGACGAATATCGGAATTCAAAGCCATGCTTGAGGAATAGTTAATAAAGTAGGAAGTATAATGATAAGACTAGTGAAAGTTACGTGCGATATGCCTTGAATACTTCTAAGAAAATATTAGGGGAGAGTAACTAAAGATGAGGCAGTGTTTACTCTTGAAGGTGCTAAATATCACATAATCCATTTGAACATTGATAACTGAAGATATTTAAATTTTTTATTGATAATCATGAGGCCATTCCGAACAAACCTCCTACCTACTAACAGAATATTTGGATCCACAGTCAACACATGAGTATTTTCGACTATGGTCAACATTTCTGTTATGCCCTTCTTTTTCACTCTGACGTCCCATATTTCTTCACGTCCCATTTTGAGCACGATACGCCATTTGTATTTTACTTGACCTCACTTTGGACAGTGGAAAAATCATTGAAATAATATACAGCAGGAATATCTTGTGACGATCCTGACATTAAATTTAAATAATTCCTTGAATACTTGAATCATTTATTTATACTTCAGACCTAGAGATTATGCAAGCTTGAGTTCTGTTTGCCTTAAACTTTGCTAGATTATCAGATCGCTAGTTCGGGAACCATTGGAAGCATTTCGTCAGTTCCAAGATCAAGCAAAAAGTCTCTATATAGTTAAGGAAGTAAATGAACTATTTGCCTTGACGAAGGTCCAACACAAACAGAAATCATTTGGATATTCAATGATCTTTGATCTTATCTTATCTGCGAAGTCAGAATAAATCCGTGAAAACATGCCCACACATTTGAATACAGTTATTCACGATTATTGCAAGAATTACTGAATTCTTGATAGGGTAATGGCTGAGAAAACCAATGGAAGCATGTTCTCAGTAGAATCTAAATAAATTATCACCTCTCTGCTTCATAAATCTAGTATTTAATGAACTTGAAATAGATACGGCATATAACGAAAATATATCTATGAAATACTGCGATAACATATACTACTTCATTGTAAGAATTAATCAAGATATTCAAATACATGATAAACATCGATATGGGAATGGGAGATTATAAAGTTTATCGAAACTGAACGTCATTATATTGCACTGACCTAATATTAAAAGAGTAGAATAAACTGCCGTAGTAATTAATATAATGTACTATTGTTCTCAACAAAATGTTATTCAAAACATACATTTGATATGTTATTCACAACATACATTGAGGTGAGTTTTTAACTCAAACTTTCAAGATCAATAAACGAATTCAAATATCGAAAAGCAATTATTTTAATTCAAATGTCCTGTAATCAATTGCATCCATAGTAAACCCACTGAAAAATCGTTATACTATCTGTAAAGAATGGTCTAACTAAGCTAAGGAATCTAAGGATCTTATATGAAATATTTCAGATATTTGGTGTTCCTCCGTTATCCATTATAGGTTCTTCTATTATTCATTAGATTCAATAACTAATCATTATTGAACAACCTACATCACCATTTTGAGAGTAATTATTATGATGCATCGAATTTGGAAACTTAGGAGAACATTCCAAGGATCCATCTACCGATCTGGAAAGTCGTCCAACGATCCAACTAGGTTTTCGCTGGTCACAACTAACTGAAACCTCTGACCAATAAATTACATAGACTGGTCCTCTCTGGCTCTCTATCTCTAAAATGCATTACATTGTTTGAAAGCAAGATCTAACTATCCCTTTTGGTATCGGAGAGAGAGGATGAGAGCAGGCGGTAATGTTGGCCCTTCTTGTTGATAGTCGTGCGAAATGAAATTCATAGAGGCAAAAATTCAGACGGATAAAACCACAGAAATATAACACAAATTGATTCTTTGAAACATATTATATTCATCATTGTTCATTTGTATTATATACTACATGGAGGAAATCTGTAATATACAACTTCGATCAGCTGAAAATATTCATCATCTTGAATTGAATAAATATCCAGGCATTATTCCACATTATTCCATTTTCGAACGTACGACTTTGGCACTCACCAATGGAATGACACTATTGGCACTTTATCTCTGAGACCTGCATCAAACCACAAATAAAACAATGTTTCTCCATTTTAAGTGAATAGCAATACATTTAATACACCGATAGTGAATTAGTCGAGAAAAATCGCACAAATCAACGCTTTGAGAACGAAAACACGAATGACCACGTCATAAATCATAAATAATCTGAGAAAACCGTTCGAAAAACGAAAACGGCGAGTTGGTCCGACGAGGCCCGAACGATAGATTCTTATCGTGGAAAAAAGAAGGTTTGACAGTCGTGTTGGCATCATGAAAAGGATGGAAAATACCAGTCTATGTTTTTTATTCGTCTGAGAACTGAACCTTTCAGATCCGCCGCTGTCTCAAAACGAACACAATGCTGCATCCGCTCAGTAACTGCATGCATTGAATTTCTGAACTCGTCTGCAATTTCACTTCCACTTTTGTCAGCTTTTCGCGCAAACGTGCTTGGACCGTACAAGGTTGCAACCGGGTGTTAGGAAACTTCTAATTGTCCCCCGTGAATGTGTCATACGCAGAAGCATCCGCGGCCTCTCAGATTACCCATTAACCTGATTAGATACGCCTCTTTCGGCCTACGGAACGATACCGTAGTCTGTCCGGCTGATATTTTCTTCCGCTCTTTCTCCATGCGCGTATCCAGTCACGTGAACTGGGGCTGAGCTTCTCCGCAAGAATTCATATCCACATGAATACAAGCATAGCCATTAAAATCCAGCAATCAGAACTATTATATTTGCGCCGCCTGCGTATTACGAAGGATTTGAGACAACAGTCCGATGAAAAA
Source organism: Chrysomela aeneicollis (assembly GCA_029955515.1). Lineage (NCBI taxonomy): Eukaryota > Metazoa > Arthropoda > Insecta > Coleoptera > Chrysomelidae > Chrysomela > Chrysomela aeneicollis. Next base: position 5,727,278 of record JARUHQ010000007.1, read on the forward strand.
CGAAGCTAGCAGATTTAATATTACAAGCAAGATGGACAGAGTATCATTTTAAGCTGGCGCCCAGGGTTCGATCCCCCATAATAGTCTTTTTTTTTAGTCAAAAGTTTCAATAATATCTGACCGGGCACCCAGTAGTTGGAGATCACATTTTTTAATCAAATTTTCCTTCCTCAAAGGTCCCGAAAAATAGTGATCTAGTGATAGGTTAGTACGTTCAGGTCAGCTAAGTCTCAAATAGCGCGATAGCGCGTTCAAATTCGAATTTTTCCGTTCAACTTTTCCTTCCTCAAAAATCTACTGAAAATAATGATCTACTGATAGGTTAGCACGATCAGGTCAGGTAAGTATCATTAGATGAATATAGCGCAATAAAATTTTCCTTCTTAAAAAATTTACTAATAGTAATGATCCCTGCCTTCACTGATGTCAATAAACCTTCCGCCTTTATCGATACCAACCATTTCGAACCTACCGCCAAAACGTAAATGGTTGTTATTGGTGAATTTTAATAGCTATGCTTGTATTCATGTGGATTTGAATTCTTGCGAGCTTCTCCAGGATTCGGAACGCAGCACGCCCAGATCCAGATAGACCTCCTGTTTTAACAGGCGATCTACTGTTTTCACTCCAATCTACTGTTCCTACTGTTGACACCTAAATCTACTGTTTACAATAATTGATTCAACAAATGTGTATTATTATCAACTTTGGTTCATATTTGCCGTAAATTTCGAATTTCGTTCTACAGTAAAATTCATTAAATCAGTCATTTAGTTTGCATTCTGGGTTGCATGAAAAGAAAGGCGTTTGGAGACAACTCTTCAATGTTTCCAACTTTGTCGCATTTTATAATAGATTTATACGTTGAGCGAATATTTTCACAGGTGAATTCATTGAAAACGAATCAGAGAAATAGGTTATCTAGGGTTGCTTCATACTAAAAGATCTGTTCTTATAATCTAATTAAGCTACATAATGCAGAAAATATAAGAGTTTAAATAATGACTTCGGGCTTAGAATACATGATTTTGTTATTTTTTACGATGTTATTTCCTTTAAAAAATTATCTACTGTTCAGATAGGCAAATTTCCTGTTTTATTTAGTCCTGTTCTACTGTTGAGCAAAATATCCATCTGGCAACACTGGTTCCACGTCTCATTTCCAAGACGAATCTAAAACACTGAGGGCCGGTAGCATATAAGATTTAACAGACGATTAAATATTTAATTTGTTTATAAAGGCGGATTCAGCTGATGCATAAGCATAATTATTTTCATAAACATAACTTTAAAATGTACAATTCATAAAAGTTGAACTCTATAGTTGCAAATGAAATGGTTTATCTAACTCATAATAGTGCACAATGCATAACGCATAACCTTGAAATTCCCAACTTTTAACTTTTATGAATATCGATACGTCGAAATAGATTATGCGCCTGTGGGCGAATCAAGATTTTAATGGCGGCATCTTATTTACTCCCAACTGTCACTGTCATAACTTAGTATTTTTCATTTCACCATTGTGTATTTGTGTATTATCCAGTGTTAAAATGAGTTTAAACGAAAGTTTTTTCATTGAGGCCTCAATCCCCAACGTCTTCTTTGATTTATAGCTGTTAATGTGTGACTTGCTACTCGCACATTTTATGTTTATGTTTATGAATTAAAAAACCAATAAATGACCCAAAAGTTATGTATTAGAGAAGTTCCAATAGTTATGATTATGCATTGATTAGCAGAGTTAATCCCACGTTAAGTTAACAGAAGCCTTGACGGGCTTTCATGCAACCGGCACTGAAACTGAATTTGAAAGAGTGTGTTTGAAAAGTGTTTTTAACCGCCAACTTTTGTTGCAAATCAATCCTCGTAGGTCTGGGACCTTTACTATTTAAGTGTCATCCTAAGCTCTAACGGCCGTATTCGCCGTATACTTTTAAGCTAAGCTTCGGATTTAAGCTCGCTAAACAATACGAAATTGTATGCTTTTTAAACGACCTTGAAGTCAAGCTTAGCTTAAAAGTATACGGCGAATACGGCCGTAAGTAACATCCCTAAATCTCTCAGATTGTATAAATCAATAAATTTTTCAAGTTAATTAACTCATTTTCGTCTGATAATCCAATTTTTCTGTGAATTCAGACAAATATTTGGTGAACTTTTGATACCACGTCAATATCGATCAACCTGGTTAAAAATAATGTCTATTGGATTAGGATGTCGGTAATGGTTCATCATCAGATAAATTGAAATTATGTCAACATTGTGACTTTGTTTCTATATTTACTAGATATTCAGGAATCTCGTATCAGTCGTATCCTTATTATAGAAGATTCCTATTTCCAAAAGTGTATGTATAGTACTTGAGATTGATTATTATCAATAGCATTGTCGATAATTTTTGTAGAGCACATCAACTTGGTGATAGTTAATCTATTCTTAGGTACTATGTGGCAATACATTCTGAGCTACGATCAAATGAATATCTAAAAGTGAATTCTTCAACCCCGGTGTTCAAAAAATACATTCACTTCCATCATTATCATCAATGATATTCTCGTAAGATCATCGAGTAACAGCTGCAAGGCAAGATCGTTTTTGCTAGTTCCTCAATCGAAATTATATTTTCAAAATCTGGTTTTGTATAATACTGAAATACCGTTGTGGGTAAGATATTGTACGAGCAAACAGACAAATGTCGTTGGACTGTATGGTGATTAGATGCCATGTCGATACATTTTAACTGATATTTACGCGTAGAAAGGCAGTTTGAAATCGGAATTTTGTATGCAAAATGGTAGCCTGCTCTTCGTTGTGGTACGACATATGGTTATACCTTTGTTTCTGACAGTTATTGGATTTTGTACACATGATCATTTCTTGTGACCACGCATCTTGTTCTTTGCAGCGGAAAAACATCGTAAAATTTTCCTTGATCAACAGGTGGAAATCAATGAGTTTCATATAAGAAGAGATATCTTAGTCTAGTTACGTCTTCACTATATTGAATTGTTGGCGCTATAGTTTTAGTAGTTTCAAAATTTGTGAATAATTGCTATAGATTCTTGATGAACCCTTTTTCCTCATTCCTGATGGCTAGTCCCTACACCATATTTGTCGCGATTGAGAAGATCCAAAGCATTTTTCTTTAAATTATAAATTATAACTTTCAGTTCATTTCCTATGCAAATAAGATGCGACATATATATCTACATCGAATTGGTAAAAACATTGTTTCATTGCGGATATGTGTATACTTGACTCATGTATAATATGGTAAAATCCTCCTTCAATAATCCCAAGTGAAGGTAATAATGATACTATTCATCATTATTAGTGATGCATGAATATGAGAATTAACAGAGGAAAATTAATAAGCTATTAGGGTTCATTCATGCATATAATTTCTATTCAACTCTAATAGTTTACATTAAGATGAGACATTCTCTATATTATCTCATCATTTGCAGCTTCTACGGCTGTATACGGTGAATTATTATATCCGCAGATACACACTCGATTTGGATATCTGCATAGATTAAAGTTTGAATTTCCATTTTCCAAGTGTGAGAATAATGGAACAGTCATCCAATGAAAGCCTAATATGGATTTGATCAAAATTGCAGAGCTCAGAAGATTGGACATGTTGTTGAGTTTTTCATCAGATGATAATTATAATGTTAACAGTGCCATGTGATCTGAACGTGTGAAACTTCGATATCATATTTTTTTCAGGTAATAATATACGCTCCTAGATTATTGACAAAAGGCACACGTTTTAGCTGGAGCCACACAGAAGGCCGTCATCCTGGGATCATTGCGTTTACTTAGGACACACGATACTCGGTCCCATCAGTGATCACTCACCTCATGGCATGAGGAGTGGTCACTGGTTATTCTCCAGCTCGACTCTGCGAGGTGTCGGAACCATAGAGTCAATCTTTAAATAATAATGTTTATTCATTCAAACAACATAGATAGATACATACATACATTATAGATAATAACAAAGTTTACAGAATCTATACATGTGAATTGAAAGTTATTGTGTATGTTGTACGAATATATGGGTATATAAAAACTTATATCAACAAACATTTCTATTAATGATAGTTGTTACTGAGAGGGTTTAGTTTATGCGAAAGAGGACGAGGGATCAATAATTAATTGATGAACAGTGAGTTAATCTATTTCTGTATGGATAAGATATTTCACTTGATTTTTAAATGAAAATATTGTCGATGCGTTCCTGATTTTAAATTATTGTTTTAGTGGAGAGCACTGTTTGTACTGATGCATTAGCCTTATGTCTTGTGTGATTTACGTTACTCAGATTTCTTCGGTTTTTGTATTGCTCAGTAACCACATAATCGCAACAACCTATAGTGGTTAGTAGCGAATAGTACCTACATGATCATAATTTAGTTATAACATTGATACATTTGAATAGTGCATCTGAAGAATACCAATACCTCAACCAAGGTGGATATAGGATGGTGAAACAGCTTCCTATTAACAAGCACTAGAATAAACTGTAGACCTTTGCCTACTTGATTTCATAACGTAATAATATTTCCTGAAGTTATCAGAGATAACTTCAGGAAATAACTAACCTTGTGTCGGTAAAACAGAAACTGTGCATCTGTCATCTTTTTATCAGTTTCATCTGTTCTAGATGAAAAATGATTGAGAAGAGTCAAAATATCAATATTCATTCCAGACTTATCGAAAATATATTGTTTTAATGTCGTTTCAAGTTACGTATGTCAGATGCGAACCACAGAAATACATGAGCAACAGAAATCTTCTTCGATAATCGATCTCACCGTCATCTTCATTCAAGTCGTGGAAATATTAGTACCTTCTCAAACGGTCTACAAGTTTTTCGCAGAAACAATTGAAGAGCTGTTTCACCATCCTATATCCACCTTGACCTCAACGATTTATGTTTGGTATAGGTATAGATTCTATAGATTCTATTCCAGGCTTATAAATGATTCTGTTATAACTGCCATGGAAATGATTTACATAATTATATGAAATATTATTAAAATTTCTCTCACTACTTCGTGTTTGATTTTTTCGTTTTTGTGGGAGCTTCTATTCACACTCCTTTCTTTGTTCTTTCCTATCATCTATTGTGACACAAATCAAATCGGAATGTCTATCGATGTGGCTGAAGTGAAGATTGCCAACGCTGAACCAAACCAAGAACCATACGAACCAGTGGTCATTATTTCCCCCACTACATCAAAACGTATTGACGATTTCAATTTCCTTTTATCACACATTAACACCACACCACAACGCTTGTCGTTCGAGACGAACGTTAGGATTGGGAATGAATGAAACCGAGTAAAATTCTTGAATGAAATGAGTGTGTCAGTGTGTCAGATTGTCTAGCATTCTGAGCACGATTATATTTATAATCCAGTTCCAGTGTGTCTACGCAAAAAATAAATGGAAACGGAGGGATATTATTCGTCCAATGGAGACAGCTAGTGAAAAGGTTTTATCAGCCAACCATATGAAGGCTATAACAAAGACTCCAAAGAGTTCTATTTTTATAATTTCCCATTCTTGATGCCAGCATCAGTGCATTTTATGCATGAGTATCGGTCTAACCCTTGATTAATTTTATCGCGAAAAGAGGCAAATAAAACAAAAAAGTAGAAGAACTAATAACCTATTGTAGCTGTTGAGTGTTGACAATCACGATTATTAATAATTTTCAATTATTATGTTATCACTTATTATAGTTTCAATAGCAGACTCGATTATTTATATTAGAGTATACCTACTATGTTGTTCATTCTTCTAAAATAATATTCACAATCTTATAACAATGCCACACTAGGTACATAATTTTTTGTTCCTGAAAGTTGAAAATCAGCTTTAGCTGTTAGACACGTAAAGAATTAGCTAATGTAGCTATTAGCTATAACAGCATATATATATATATCACAATCACTTCATTGTGTAAAAGTCAGTATAAGAGGAATTCGACTGCAAGACCTAATTTTACTTTAAAAATGGGCGGCTTTTCGTCCTTTTTGTGGTCCTGTATAGTGAGTATATCATCTTCATTGGCATTTTGAACTGAACTTTCGTTGAAAATTGAGGAAAAATCCTTCATACTAAGTATTTCACTTTTTTCCATTGTAGGTGTGGGCATTTATCACACTAATGAGTATCTGATTCTGTCCTTTTCATAAATTTCGCTAGGGCAGAATTTGATTCACCTGAAAAGTAGTTCCTGATTAGGTAAGTAACTATTCAAAGTTGGAACTAACTACAATTGAAAACGAAATATTCAGGTATATAGGTGTACTCACATGTCGAAAGGACAATGTTTGTTGCCGAATGTTAACGTTTTAATCGCATCTTCATCATCATATTTGTTTGCGCCTCAAGCGCGCCATTTATCGTAACTGTCATTTCCCAATAATCCCAATACCCGTTATGAATAACATTCTCAACTCGATGGGTGCCATCTACATTGGAAAAGCAGTGCTACGAACAAAGAATACCATAACGGTCAGGTGACTCTGGAATTCTTAGTAGGAATCTGTAAGTAGTATTCGTATAGACATTACAGAGACCTTAAGTATGCAACCAGTTGTGTACAGATGTCACTATAGGTAATGAGGCTGGGTGATCGAATGATCTCATAATGTAGTATAAATAGGGTATAATATTATAGGTATTAGATCGTTGGGATGATCAAGATAAGATCAGAGTGTATGCGTAGATATTCTTTGATAAGATATTCAAAGACGATTTTGATATTTGTCTAGTAACTTATATTTACATTTTGACAGTAGATCTGGCTTGGTAGTAGGGTTCATACACCTGTTATTTTTCTCATTTCTCTGTATATTTTTTTCAATTTTCAATCATGATTAGGTGAGATGACCTAAAATTGTTCAGGGTTGTAGATTTTTTCAAAAATATACAGGAATGCTGTCTTGAAAAAACAACGCAAGCATAACTTCGCCATTTTTACCCGATATACTTATACTTATCAAAAAACAAAATGAATAGGCGAAATATATATTTTTTTCAAATATGCGGGTATCTACGATTTCCATTTCCTTGTAAGATTCAGCTTTTTCTTCTGAATCCTATGAGGTATGAAAAATTGATAATAGAGTAGATGCTGTTTTTTTGAATTTTTCTCAGTTCTTGTGGGTTGAAAAATTAAAAACGGTTATAAAGGAAAAATGGACAATATTCGGAAATGAGTACCTATCTCAAATAGTTTGAAGAACGATACAAAACACAAACGATCGATCCAAATAACTTGTAAATTCCGTAACACACTAAACCTACCTATACTTATTGCATAGACATTCAAAATATTCGCACGAAATGATACTTGTTTGTATCGATCATATAGCCCGCCTATCATCACTATGACGTCGGTTTGTGTACATTCATTCGTGTATTTCGTTTATTGCGGATACACCTTTCTTTTTGCGGTTATGGGGATCTCATGAAGTGGGTGATGGTCAAGAACTTTCCATGGATAGGATAGGAAAGGAAAATGGATTCACCAGCGGCAGGTTCGGTGACAACCGGAAATACGGAAGAGCAGGACTCGCATAATATTTACGAGGCGCTTTGTAAAGACATGAACGTGAGTAAAGCTCGCACACATAGAAATCATACAGATTTTTCAACGACGCCTCAACAGTTATATTTAGATTAAAAAAAAATTATTCTTATTTTGAGCCAACATTCATGGTAAGATTTTTCAGTTTATTTTTATCAAAATAATGAAAAATTTATGTTGATATGATGGGATTATACGGCAGTCACGTATAATGAACTATATTATCAACAATAATGTATCTAAAATTGATAATACAGTCAGCAAATCAAGATTGGTTTTGAATTCGGAGTTCCTCAATAAGTCACTAGTCTAGGCCCTATAAAATTCCATCGAAGATTTATGAAAAGCTGATGAAAATTTTAAAAAACATTCTGTTCACATAACAGTGGAATACGAAATTTCAACAATAAAAAACTGGCAAAACTTCGTTTGTCGCACTTCTAAGAGTTCAAAAAAAAATTTTGGTGGAGCTTACGTATTTTCACCTCATGATCACGAATCTGAAGTCAAAACGCGGCGGTCTAATGTATTTTCGGAGATATGGCCCCATTTTGTCTCAAAAATGCAACATTTGACATCTCAAATTTCAGCTATTAAAAAGACACAAAATTCACCATTCTTTGAACCAAAACATCACACATCACAAAACAACAACATCATTTACTTGTTTCCACACTTTTTTGCAGAAAAAACTGTTATTTTTACAAAAATTCGCCCTTCTTTAAAACGTAAACAGAACACCAGACTCAACTGATTTTATGGTAATTTGTATTTATGATGTTGGCAACGTGATTGTTTGGCTCATGGCTCGGAAGAAGGGTGAATATTTGTAAAAATAACAGCTTTTTCTGCAAAAAAGTGTTGGAAACTAGTAAATGATAGCGTGTGTTATGTTTTGGTTCAAAGAATGGTGAATTTTGTGTCTTTTTAATAGCTGAAATTTGAGATGTCAAATGGTGCATTTTTGAGACAAAATGGGGTCATATCTCCGAAAATAAATGAGTCCGCCGCGTTTTTTTTGAACTCTTAGGAGTGCGACAACGAAGTTTTACCAAAAAACTTAAAACAGACCAATACACTTACTTTGATGGGATCACAATATTGACAATGAAGCATTTAAGTTTTAGAAGAATATACTTGACTTACCCGCTTGGGTAAGCATTTGCCCCAATTCATTCAAAAATAAATCAAGAAATATTATTTGTTAACTGTATTTCTCCGAAATATATCACTTTGTTATTTTAACATATACATAAATAGACACTTATTGATAAACACGATATATCATGATTAATCCACTAGAAGTAAAACCAACTACATTGGACATAGAGTATACACCGAGGTATACACATTTTCTCAAAACTCAGTATATTTTTTTGAAATAGTACCTATTATATGAACAAGAAGAATAAGTAGTAAATGATAGTATACATTTGGGATATTTCCTATAAAATATAAAAAAAAATTGTTTTTGAGCTGTATCCTCAATTATATTCATAAATTCAGATGAATCGTGTCCTCTAATCAAAATCAATTGGTCACAAATTTACGAAATAGTTTTTTTTAAGTTTCTTAAAAAGTTATCCTTCTAATTCACACAGCTACTCGTACTATTAATAGAGATTCTAATTATTCTATGTGACAATATGATACAATATGAAAACGTTTATTTTGGGTCAAATCGTTATTTATTATCATTGAAGGATCCTGCCGTACCAGGATGAGAACGCTCCTATCGATTTCATACATTTCAAAGTATTGTTTCTCGGGTATATAGTTTGTTTGAACAGAACGTGATATGTTCCTTGTGAAGGCATCTTCGAATATCTAATGAGAATGAGTGAGTATTTCAAATGTGTGGAAGTTTAAAATAATATGGTATCCAAATCGGATAAAAATACACTTAAAAAACATATTTGAAAAAAAAATAGTTCATCACATTTTCGAAAGGGACTGTAGAGTATGAATGTTCGATATTTATGAATCGTTATGAGTTAATAGTTTTGAAAATACTAAGCACGACTCGATTTTTGTTATTTGAATAATTTTTCATAATTTTTCTCTCTTCTTCCTTCAATTCAATATAATGATAATGATTCATTTTTTATCATAATTCTGGTTGATTTTTTTTTCTGTTACTCTCGCTCTGTTTCTTTTAAACACTCGATTCTTCAATCTGAAACCTGTTGTAAACTTTCTTATTGTTTGTTTGTCAATCAATTCTGAAATAAGCTGTCCAAAGTTTCAAGTCTCTAGAGTCTAGAGTCTAGATTATCGGTGAATTAAATCAAAACCGAGTCTATCCTATATCTCCAAGAAAAGCTTCATAGTTCAGGAACTTAGCTCGCAGTAAACTTATGAAACTGATAATCTAGATTGAAACCTATAGCATAATTTGCCGTATAAACAAACGAACAAACAAACAGATATACTACCTAGAAACCGAAGTATTATTGCATAGAATACTTCTATAACCCCATCATCACGAAGAAAGTTGAAAAAAATTCTGATCAATAAATTGACCCAAAAATCAGATATAACTTTGATATTGAACAGTTTGTTCTCCAGTTGTTACTTGTGCTAGAAGTCTGAAATAATATTAAGAATTCTGATTTAACGTAAAAATCTGATTTCTGAATATAAACAAGAATCGCAAATGTGTATGTTAAAATTTTGAGTGTCTAGTCTACTTCATCGGGTAGTCAGTTTAGTACTGAACAGAAGTAAACAGACAGGAAGCGAATTAATGAACATTTGACAAAAAGGAGCCATTGGTCACGACAATTTTTGTTTCACAACCGGTCAACCTGCTCCTCCCAGATTCTTAGATAAGGAATATTTTCATTGAATATGAAAATGGAGAAAAAAGTAACGTTGAAGTTTTATTTATTTTTAAAATTGATACATTTACATGACAACATACACATATATAAACAAAAACATCATTTATACAGGGTCACTCACGGTCGATGGTACCTTAGACGTTTACGGAGAACGAGAAGTAGGATTATTCTGAAAATTTGGTTTATTGGGTAATCAGTTTTATTCTATCGATCTAAAATACTTTCAGCGTTGCGGCGTTGCCGCTTCTATCAAAAAGTAGCAACACTTTTGTTATTTCAAATGGAACACCCTGTATTTTATTTCATTTTTAGATTCTTCCTGAAGAGCTGATTTCGTCGATCTATCATACTTGGGGTATAGCGCGAAATATTACAGAGATATAGGGTGTGAAAAATCGAGATTTTTCAACTTCAGGAATTTTTTTTTGTCGAAACTAATTATTTCTGCTCAAAACGGCTTGCATGTCCCTATCTTAACTTTTCATTCACTATCTACTGACATTTAATAGAAACAAATAGAGGGTGATGCAAAACTAAAAATTTTGATCCACCCGTATTTGTTTCAATTAAATATCAATCGATAGTAAATGGAAAGTTGAGATAGGGACATGTAAGCCGTTTTGAGCAAGAATGGATAGTTTCGGCACAAAAAATTCCTAAATTTGAAAAATCTCGATTTTTCACACCCTATATCTCTGTTATACTTCGCGCTATAACCCAAGTATGATAAATCGACGAAATCAGCTCTTCAGGAAGAATCTAAAAATGAAATAAAATACAGGGTGTTCCATTTGAAATAACAAAAGTGTTGCTACTTTTTGATAGAAGCGGCAACGCTGCAACGCTGAAAGTATTTTAGATCGATAGAACAAAACTGATTACCCAATAAACCAAATTTTCTGAATAATCCTACGTCTCGTTCTCCAGAAACGTCTAAGGTACCATCGACCGTAAGTGACCCTGTATATAGAGTGTGGATACAAGATTTAACTTCAACACAGATGGACGAGCCTGAAATCGACGTTGCCACGTCTCTGCGCAGCGAGATAGCTGCGCTGCAGTACAAGCGCGATCGCCTCAACGCTGAGCTGGAAGAGATGCGGTCACAGGTGCGCATGCGCGACCAGCACTGCCTCGAGCTGCAAGCTGAGGCCGATCAGCTGCGCGAGCAAGCCGCCAGGCAGGGGGCGATCGTCCAAAGCCTGAAGAAGAGGGTTCACGAGCTGGAGGAGAGAGAGAGGACGCTCATAGCCTCCCAAGGAAGGCACGAGGTGGCGTTGCAGACCGCGCAGAGAGATGTGAGGTGAGATCGTACGAGTTTTTTCCTATACTAGGGGGGTAGTGGCGCAACTCCCGCGGCACAGGATTATCCCAAATGCTGTAAAAAAAATCTGTGGCCCAAATGCAAAAGGTTATAACTCGATAATTGTCAGGACAGTCGTTCAAAGTTTTAGAATGTTTTTGGGTCGTATCTTCCACATTTCAACAATTATTTCAATTCTGAATGAACCAATCGATTTGTTTTCAAGTTGTTTTGTCGAGTTTTTCTAGTGTATTTTTGATCAATCATATTTTATCTGACTGATGAAGTGGTGAATTGAATTTCGAAAAAAAAGGCATATTTTCAGATATGATCGGTTTGTTTCGATAAGGTATAGGCTTATGATCCATTCGTCAATTGACCCTTCCCAGAATAGGAAGTTATCATGGCGGATTTTGACATTTGACAGATTTAGGGAAAAATCTAGAGGAAAATGTGACACTTGACAGTTGACAAAATAAGTGATCCATGTCAAAATTGAATCAAAATGTGAAGAAATACAAATTCCAGAGGAATATCCTTTTTCTTTGTGCCTTTTAATTCTAAGAAATATCTATATCGATATTCTGAAATTTGGATTCGTTTCCATTTCAATTCAATTTTGACATAGAACACTTATTTTGTCAACTGTCAAATGTCGAAATCCGCCATGATAACTTTCTATTCTGGTCAATTGTGCTTAGTGAAATGTTCCAATGTATATCTGAAGATATACCTTGTGACCAAAATTCAATGACTAATTGTAACGTATATCTTCAGATATGTCGGTTTCTTTCATCCAGATATTCAAATATGATCCTTTTTAACTAGGCTTATAGCCATATTCTGATTTGTTTACAATTCATTTTGTGAAGTTATACCCTTATTGACGATTATATAATGGTTATTCTTCCATCTGGCCATATGTCGTTCTGCCAAGATATAGAAGGCAAAATTAATTCTCTATCGATTGATATAAACAATTCATTTTGACAAAAAAACGAGATATGACCTTTTGCCTTTCTGCCACAGAATTATGCCCGATGGTCATCTCGATTTGATACGGTATCAGCACTTACAATTTTGCCACTGACCACAATTGTTTCATGAAGATTGGGTTGATGTCAAAAAAAAAAAGAAAGCGAAATCACTGCGAGCTAAAATGGAAAACTTCGACGTCATACTTCACTTAGTCTCTCAATCCAAAGTATTAGGTCACATAAAATATGTCGCAAATCTTCTGCAACACGAAGACCTTAAACTGGACGAAGTTATGATTTTTTTTGAGCGTGCGCTTCGAAACGTTTGCGGTCGAATTGATAAGAATTTTTATGTGAAGTAAAATCGATTGCTGTTAGGTACGTGGAATATTGACACGCAATTCAAAGAAAAAATAGAAGAAAATAGAACTACCAAGACCAAACGATTCCACGATGAGTTATCAGTTGATGAGACACTGTCGGATCTTGAATCAAAGCGACCACGAGCTAGTGTTATCAGCTAAGAAAATAGCCGAAAAATATGATGACGATTTAGAAGAAGATACTGCCATAGAGATGATGATTTTAAAAAACAACGTGATGACGGATATTGTTGGCAAGATTGGACAAATTATCCTTTCGTCGAACATTATATTTTAACAAGGAGTCTACCAAACTCATGCACAGCTTATTTATCATATTCAACTCTGCCAGTCACATCATCAAAGATCATTTTCGGTGCTCAAATTGATACTCTTCTACATAATTGTCTATGGTTCAGAACAAAAATCGGCCATTAGTTTCGGTCGCGTTCGAATCGTCAGTCTTTTGAATATAGCAGCTTCTAGGGTTCACTCAACATCCCTTCTGAATATCAGCGGTCGAAAAATCCTTTTTTTTTTAAATTATTTTCAACCCCCTCATACGGCCACCCCCACCACACAAATCGGCAGATTAAAATTCCTCAAAAACAGTAAAAAGAGTAAATCCCCATTCACCCTCTCGGCCTCCCCTACTATAAAAAACCGACATGGAATATTTTTCGTTGTTCAGGTACAACGAGGAGAAGGTGAAGGAACTGGAAGCCAAAGTGAGAAATTTGGAAATAAACCTCACCGCTGAGGAACAAAAGAAAGAGTCAGCCAGGCAACAACTGCAAGATTTCGTGAGGAGACTCTCAGTGGCTCTCGGGGCAGATATAGCAGATTACTCACACGTATCTCCTGAGACGTTAGTTCATAAAACTACTGAATTAGTTCAGGTGATTGATGATGATATATATTTGGAATAGTATCCACCAGTTGAGGGTGAACGACACTGGCTTGTTGGTTTCAGGAGACTTCTAGACTTCGCTCAAAGGCTTCCAATATCAACGACACGCTTGGAACTGTAGAGGTGGACTTGCGTACCTGCAGAGAAAACCTAGAACGGGCGCTAACAGACAAGGAATGTTTGCAACGACAATCTGCTTCTCAGATCTTAGAAATCGACAGGTTAGCTGTGATACAGAATTCATTATGTCCCTCTTACAAATTAAACATATACAAATTATTTATATTTTTATTTACACTTCCCCAACAAATTAACGTACCAAAAAAAAACAGGCTATAATTGCTACACCCGGTATTCGTAAATTATATATTTCTATCGGAATACAGTTAGTATTCCAACATTGTGGAATGACTTGTTATTCAGAACAAGAAACGTCCAAGTTGAAAAAGTGGTTAGGACAAAATATTATTTTAAACTTTTGGTTAATTTGGTGATGTGTTGATTTCTTAGGGAAGGGTATATTGACTCAATTAATGAGAATCGAAACTGTACCTGTTACAAATTATAGGTACCAATTTCGCAAATGCGCACCCACGATCAGTTTGGACTTTTCACACAATACTTCCGATCAATGCCACTACTATTCCAATGTAGGTATGTATATATACCGGGTGTAACAGGATCATGGTACACCCCCCGTATCTTCGTTAGTTTCGAAGGTAATTCATTGAAATTTGGGACATGGTATGAACATAAAAAGCGTCACTTTTTGACCTACGAATGATTTGTTTTTCACTTCCGGTTTCGCCGGAAGTGATACAAACTTTCGATTTTTGAATGGAACACTCTGTATATCATTGCATTTCTGAAATCTGCAAAATTTTCTGAATCCAATGATATCACATAAGTGACATTTCAAACGTCAAAATTTTTCCCGGGACCATTCATGATTCACCTTGTTGACTACACTTTAACGATTGTACTAGATTGTACGAAATCCCACAAATGAATTCAAAATACTCATACGTAAACTCAGCTATATACCCATTCTGAATCGTTTCCTTATCAACAAATTATTTATTATCAATATGTTGTTTGGTTTGTCACGAAGGCGCTGGAAATTACCAATAACACACCGGGTGTAACAAGATCATGGTACACCTCCCCGTATCTTTGTTAGTTTCGAAGGTAATTAATTGAAATTTGGGACATGCTATGAACATAAAAAGCGTCACTTTTTGACCTACAAATGATTTGTTTTTCACTTCCGGTTTCGCCGGAAGTGATACCAACTTTCGATTTTTTAATGAAACACTCTGTATATTATTGCATTTTTGAAATCTGCAAAATTTTCTGAATTCGGTGATATCAAATAAGTGACATTTTGAACGTCAACATTTTCAATAATTTTATTTTTTTTTAGTTGTAATTTCCATTGTATTTATCGCACATTTTATTACCTGCTATGAATAAATTCCTTATTGGTAGTACTAATAAATGGTACCACGGTACCAATATGGTTCTATTTGAAAAAAATGAGTTTTACCGCAAAATCGACTAAGATGAACTTTATTTGCTCATGAAAAACGCAATTTAGTATTTTTGACGGGATGTAGATTTTTCTAGAATTGGACGGATCAATTGGAATGAATCGGAACCATCATGGCACACCTAAATGGAAAACTAAAAATCAAATTTTAAAAAATTGTGACGTTTGACATGTCACTTATGTGGTATCATTGGATCCAGAAAATCATGCAGATTTCAAAAATGTAATAATATACAGGGTGTTCCATTTAAAAATCGAGAGTTGGTATCACCTCCGGCGAAACCGGAAGTGCAAAAATATCATTTGTAGGTAAAAAAGTGACGCTTATTATGTTCATAGCATGTCCCAAATTTCAATGAATTACCTTCGAAACTAACGGAGATACGGGGGGTGTACCATGATCCTGTTACACCCGGTATATGTAATACGATAGGAAGTAGGATATTTTCGGCTGAATGATATGTGATGAAACTTATCCAGAAGATTTTCGACATTATCTTCTTGCTATCGTTGTTATTGTTGGTCAAAAACTTCAGTAGCCACTAGAACTGTAAAATTCCATACATAACGCTTTCAGAAATAGTCTTATTATTCTACAGGTTGAGGCAGGAAAAGGATAATGTGGAGATGCAACACAGAGTGACTGAAAGGGAGTTGAACGAGTTGAAAGAGAAACTGGCTTTGTCTACCAGGAGCTTGGGAAGTGCTTCAGGAAACATTGCACAACAGGAGTCGATGATATGTCAACTACGAGGTAAAACCTGACTTTCGATTGACATCAATTTTTATCATACAATTTTTAGACGAGTTGAAGATCAAAGAAGAAAAAATCCAACGTCTTCACACTGACTACAAACACACCCTAGAATCGCTAGCGATAATACTGAGTACCCCTTCCAGATTCGTTGATTCTTTGGAAGGAGTCATCAAGGAAAGAATCCATGAAATCCTCGATGAAAACAAAGATAAATCTGCTGTAAAGTACAAAATTATTCAGTTATGGCAGGTGTTTCCGATACCGATAATAATGTGCCCAAATATTATATATCACATTCGGAAACTCCGCCTCAACAAATCCTGTTCTGTTTACTCTTTTGTTTCCATCAGCAACTCGAAGCAGTTCGTGACAAGCTGAACCAAGAAAGCCAACAGCTATCCAGACATATTTCCCTGTACGATCAGGCTATGGCACGCATCAGGAGTTTGGAAGAAGAGAAAAACCATCTGGAGGCGAGACTTCATAAGGCAGACGCCGAAATAAGCTCATGTGAACTTTCGAGAGACGGGCTGAAACGAGATAAGACAACGGTGAGATATTTTTTCATACTTTTCGATCAGAAGAATCAGGATGAAGTGCATCTCATTCCGGAGTGATGATAGAGAAAGCTCTCATGAAGCAGTGATTTTGAATGAGTCCCCAAACTCAACCACATGTTGAGAGAATTAACTATTCTTTTGAATGTACATATATCGTGCCATATCACTACGAACACTTTTACTTCATTTTCAGTTTATAAACTTCCTAGACCGTTTAGCAAGAGCCCTGAATATAGACGAGATATCTCATGATTTGGGAGTGGATTTGCATACAGAATCTCTACTGCTCCGAGCAGAGCAGCTGAGCAAACTGGAGAGCGAAAAGTTGGTCGATAAGGTAATTCAAATTTTTACAGTGATTATGCAGTTTTCAATGTACATTTTTTCATCGAATAATTCATTCGTTTGTGTTGTTTATATGTGAGTAGCTGCTTTGTTGTGGATACGGAACTTTGCCGAGACTTTGCAACATTCGACGTGAAAGATCCTTCCATGACTTGCCACTACGCGATGTAAGAGTGATTTTGTCTCCAGGATATCAAAACAATCATGAGGGTTACTCTGTGATTACGTCGCATACAAAATTACTACCTGTTTATCTGAGTTCAATGTTGAAATAGAGTTTCCTTTGTGATTGAATGATATTCTGCGCATTTTTGTGAGATGGTAATTTGAGTGATCTACACTTCGTCGACATACCTATATCGTAGAAATTAATTTACTGTTTTCACGTATCATATTTTGGAAATAGTGAAGTTATTGAATGGTATGAACTTATTACACAAACCATTGTATTTCGTAACCGTTTGCTTGCTGCTTTTCACGAATAATGTAGAAATGTAGGTAAGGAGTAGAAATAAGATAGTGTATAGTCAGCTTTTCATTCAATATAGCAATTAGATTCAGAAATATAGTATCTTCCTCATAATGCTTCAAAAAACTAATTACAATGCGAAGATCTTTTTCGATGCAGCGGCATATCTTGGTAGATGCTACCATTGAGTTTCTTCTGACAGACAACTCGACTTCTTATCTTTGCCCTTTTGACTACGCAATGCTTCTCTTCGTTTTCAAAATATCACTTCCTACAGATAATGTGTTTTTTAACCAAAATTGGAACTCCCTAGTTATAATCGAGTAAGTCTACTGGATTTTTTGCATATTTCTGAGATATTTCATTCTTCGATATTGTCTTCATATAAATTTACATCGTGGATATAGTGCCATACAATTGGTATAATCCATAACCAGTTAATTTTGTTTTGCTCTGTGATTTGGAATTGAAATAGGAAGAAAATATTCAATGATCAACTCAATTATTTTTCAATCTTATCAAATGGCACGTCAATGTATCATTATCTCCTGAATTCAATAACATACCTACGATAGCCATTGAAACAATGGGCATTTCCACTATCTTAAAATATGCCCTTTTTTTCACATGACGTGATGGAGGGAGGCTTATAAGATAGTGTAAACAACTTATTCACTCTGAATTTGTTAATTTCGATTTATTATTCGATATTGAAAACGTGACTTCACATTCTGTAAATTCAAACGATCCTTCGCTGTGACGTCAGTGTCTTCCAGAAATATGATTGGTCGAAGTTTGTGATGGCGTTGACTGGCTCGTAAGTGAGGGCAGGTGAGGGAAAGACCCACCGCAGTTGCCATGTCTCTGTAAAATCTTTAAATCTATTTCGTGTAATGAGAAATTGTTCTGAATTGTGAGTAATCAACTATCAGACACTCCCAATTCATTGTGAAAATGAAAATATTTCAAGATCAGGGATGATCATGTTTGGTGTAAATTTTCAATCGGAGCAGATTCAGTCACATCTGTCGGACAATATCACATTCTTATTCATCATCTCTTTGAATACATTCAGATTTCGTGATATATTTGATGTAATGGGTACATATAATTTGTCAAAACATCGTGATTTGAACATAATCATCATCAGTTATTATAAAATTGTCATTCTCAGAAAATGTAACTTCTGATATGGCAACCATGCATAGAAATTATCAATAAAAACTTAACCTCTTTATAAACCATTATTCCGTCCTTGTGATTTTTGTTTGTTTACTTCGTTCATTGTGAATTTGGGCTGTGATTTTAAGAATAGGGACACAAAATGTCAAGTTCCGATATGTCTAAATATTTTTGTTCATGTAATAAGAAATTCAGGCTTACAAAACAACTGGAGGATGGCTTTGAAACTGCCTGAAACAGTTCATATTGGTAGAAACAATGTTGCCTGTGAAGACCACTTCAATGTAAGTATTGTCAGAATCTTTCAATAATTCAGTCCTGTTCAAAATATAATTTACAGCTAGAAGAAGATGCAGCCACTTGAATGTACTATAAAGTTATTTTTGAGATCAGGAGTGGTACCTCATAAATATATATTATAGAGAGTCCATCACCTAGTAATTTGAGTGAGTCAACAAGGAAAAGAAAAGTGGACTATCATCATCCACCTATGAAACATCCATGGTCAACTTCAAAGAATATCATGAAGAAACTGTTCAATGAAGAATTACCTGATTCAAAAAGGCCCAAGATAGAGTCAGAGATCTGGTTCATTTCAAGTGCATCAAACATATTGTGAAAAAATAACATGTTCTGTAGATGTTCAAGTAAACTTGAGAAGTAAAGTGAAAGTTCGAAGTGCCTCAATGAATACCAAAAAAGTGTAATTCGAAGCTGAGAATATCGTTAATAAAGCAAGTTCTGCCATATTAGGGGACAAACTAGTGAAATCAAGTATTAGTTCTCCTTCATCATCAACAATTTCTTGAAGTTCAAAATCTACAGAGGAATACAAACCTATTTCCTCATCAGCTGCTACTTCTGTGGATGAAAGTGATCAAAATAGACTCCTAACTACTGTTAAAATGTTGAAGAAATAAGAAAAAGAAAAACAAATTTATACATTCAATAATAATTATAGCATGTATAAGCTCATTAATTTAGAAAAACCACTGCTGAATAGTATTGCTATAAACTCTGCAAAAAAATGGAATTGTACATTTCATAGGAAGTTAAAATACTTGTTTTGAGAACATATACCTATATAGAAAATAAAATATCACTGTATTATCTATTGAATATATTTCCAAAATTAATTTGTATTTAGGAATAGAAGACCTAAATATGTTGATACTTTTGCTTGTCATCACAGTATTACCCTGAAATAAGTTCTCAATAAAAATGTTTATTCAAATAAATGATGAGCTTTATTCATATGTGTGATTTGGAATAGTAGGAAGTAAATTAATATCATTTTATTTAGAATTTATTTATTTAAATTATTAAAACAAAACCATTTCAATATATTTGCAGGTAAAACTTTTTACAGCAGTTTATTGTTTCTCAATATAATAATAATCCCCAATGATAACAGCAAAAATTTGTAATATTTTAACATTTCAAGGTTTTGATTCAGAATGAATTGATATATAAGATATACAGAAAACAAATTGAATATATATTTTATAGCAGCACACAGAGAATATATCAGATGAATAACTGAATGAACATATGAAACAAAAACTAATTAATAAGAAAAATCTGATAATCATCAATAATAAGGTACTTGATAAAGAACAAGATAAAGAATGCACAGGTATGTAAAAATTCATCCTGCTCACTTTTAATAATGAAGCACTCTTCCAATAAATGGATCCATAATAAAAAAAGGACACCATGTTTACAACCTCCTGTAAACAAAAAGTATGAAATCAAATAGGAACTATGATTTTTCAGAATGTGTAAAAATGTATAAAGTTCATGTGATTGTCTGAGTATGAATAATTTGCTGACCAAAAGATTTGTTCTCCTCTTTTTCATTCATTATCGCCATAACATTGTAGACTTTCTTGTGATTCTTGTCTTCAGGTATGATTTTTGTTCACTGTACATATATCACCATTACTTCTCAACTCAACTTATGATATTGCTTAATCACCATAAGCCTCCATGGTTGATCTGAAACGTAAAATTACCTTCAATATCACCCAGAATACTCACTGAAAATAAAAAATGGAAACAGGTTTTCATTTCACCACTCTTCTGGAATGTAAACATAAACTAACCTTTGTGTTTTCACGTTGAGATCTTCAGCACTAACGAAATTTGCATTATTCGTTAAAAAATCACCCATCATGTCAATATCCACCATCGGCAAATTATCCGATGCTGCCTTTTCAAACCCTTCATCTATTGAAAGATGACTACACTATGGTGTAACTAGTCAATGATAAAGGGAATGGGAAAAAGTTCTCGACACCAGCCTACTATGATATCCAATGTTTTTTAAGGATTGGTGATACTTATGAGAAATTCCACCAGGTGGCGAGACGTCAAAAATTCAAAATGACATGTCGAGTTGTTTTTTTTGTCAGTTTTTTTGAAAATAGAACAGGAATTAATTTAGGACAATAAATGCGAAATGCGAGTTTACAGCAAATACAAAAATTATTTTATAAAAACAGCGGGGTAAACGACGAAGGTTACAGAAAAAGAAAAAAGAAGAAGATTGATTGTGGTTTATGAGATACAGTTTGTGTTTGTAGTTTGTAAACATCTCGAGGTTTTTGTTGATGTATTGTACATTTTCAAAATAATCAATTGGCATGCGTTTAAACTTGTTTAAACCATGTTTCAACATGCAGAGTTCATATTTCAAGAAATTATTACTGGAAATCCGAGACGTTGGTCAAAGGTGAATACTGAGTTGTCCAGAACATTTTTAGATATGAAGAACTTATTGTATCTGTAGGCATCTAGGAAGAAATTGATTGGATTTGGACCCTTTAGTGTATTCACTGCTGATTCAAATGGCATTCCATCAAGCACAACATACATTGATATCCTACTTAGGGGTTCTCTGTTTCTTACATGAGCCCTTGATGCTCATGAGTATTTTTCAGCAGGTTTTGTCACCAAGGTAGGCAAATATTTTAAATGATTGTCATTGTTGGAAAGGTGAATTCATTATACTTATTTTCTTTTTATATCATCATTCTAATAAGTTTTAACCATATAGTTCATTCATGGGAGTAATATACAGTTTCTTTTAGGTAAAACATTCACAGAGCCAGTGCTGAGCTACTTGATGATGGAACCCTTATGATTAATGTGGAATTAGCTGGTTCCATTTGGCCTTTTGAATATGCAAAAGTCACAATGATCTTGTGAATCATGTGAATAATATGACTTCCGTTCAGTTTCCATTGTGGTTTCACAAAATACAAGGTTCAGGAAACCATTGTTTATGATGGCTAATGTGAAATTTAACAATACTTTGGTAATTCATTTTTTGGTTATTAAATCTTAGAAGCAAACTATTTGTTTTCTTTATATAATATGATTAAATCATTACAAAATGCACATTTCTTTACCATATAAAAATTCAATGGATATTTTTATATGAACTTACAATTTTTGTTTCAATCTCTTTTTCAGGATATTTCAAGATATCAAAATAAAGACAATTAAATTCATATTAAAGAATATCACAAACCTGAGAAGCTGAAACAAATAAAAGAAATTGGAAGATTCAAAATCAATCCACAAAAAATCAGCATATATATTTCAACTTACCATTTTTTCATATGAATCTTAAATTATACACTGAATATTATGGAGGAATTATTGAATGAATATATACTGTTAATGTACTATTTTATCAAGAATAGATAGTTCTTCATTCTAAACTTTCAACATTTGCTTGTGTGCAATAGTCTTCTGAAAATTCTGAATTCAATTTCAATGGCTCCAATAATTCTTGATGTTTGTAGTCAACATGGTTATTGCAAATGCTTGTTCTGCATCTCCCAGGACACTTTCTTCATAACCCTATAAAATAAAAAAGAAATCTAGAGTATTTTTCATCATATTTTACAATGGCATGATGTGTGTATACCTAGATGAAATCAAAAACAAAGTAATACTTTATGGTTGGAGATAAATAGGTGATGAGATTTTTGAAAATGTTCAGAACTTACCAGGTTTCTTGGTTATTTCCATGCTTCTTTGCTCAATTTAGATCTTTTGTCTGCTCTCAATTTTTCATTCATTTCATTTACAAGATCTGGATGATTTTGAGATTTTCATCACTCAAAGGCACTAGGTTTTTCTACAAGTTGAATGAATTATAGATGTTGTATCAGAAATAGGCAATGTTTTCAAATTGTGTGAAATGATTCAGTCATTACCTATATAAAAAACTCATCTCAAGTGATTCTTCTTGAACCAAAATAATGAACAGAATAGGTACATAGACTTCTCCCTATTTGATTGTATGAAACCACTATTTTCATCAGCTTTACAATACATAATATAATTGATGAACTGAAAATACTGATCAGGTACCTGATATGGAATGTCTGAGATGCTAGATATCCTTTTGATTTTAGACTCTGATAGATTGTTTCTCTTGACGGCTGCTAACTACCTTCTCCTTCATTTTCTTGATGAATCGTTTTCATGTGGGAAATTATACCCAAATACTCCAGAAAATCTTCCAAAATTCAAAAGTAAACAAACGTGGCACTGAATTGTTTGCCAACAAGCAAGCATCATATACTGATTATTAAACTGTGTCGTTGATATATTTCAAACAGAATCCTTGTTTTCATGCTCACTGTTCCCAGTTATTCTCACAAATCACGCAAATCACTGCAAATCACCAATATATCTGATAACATCGTAATCAATTATCGAACGTGCTTGAACGTGCTTGAACTCTCGAATGACATGACAGTCATGACACCAAGCGCCCCCTGCACACGAATTCCGAAGTATCACCAATATTTTTACCCGTCGAGACTTTTGGGAGAAAAACAATTGACAAGTAGTTTCACCATAGTTATTTCCATCATGATCTATTGTTTCCATCCTGAACATGAACACACTTGATACTTGAAACTTGAGAAGTAATCAAAACAATCCAGATATAGGTTAGGAGTGTTAGGACGCGACGACAGATGAAAAATATAAATACACACACACAGTTGCCAAGTTGATAGTTAAACACACTATCACTTGCACTCTCAAGATAAAATAAAGTTCTCGAATCAGTAGCACCTTATATACCTACCACCTATTCCTAACAGGTATTAACGCAATGGAATTTTAATACGCTAATCAAGTGATTAGAAGAGGGATTATGTATTTCTGGATTACCTTCCTTTTGTCTTACTAATCTTTAATTTTTGATCTGGCAACTCTGTGTGGTGCTTAGATCATTAACGTATAACAACGGGACAACCAATCAGAATCGGACGCGCACTGACGTCATGGCTTCCCTCTTCTTCTGGATCGTTTGAATTCAGTAGATTATTTTGGCGTTTTCAATAATTTTTAACTATATAAATTGATGAAAAAAAAATCTCAAAAAATGGGTACGAGTTACATGAGAGTCCAATATTTCGAAATATAATTTTTCTGAAAATGACTGGAAATGCCCATTCGTCTTCCCTTCGAGTAGACCAAACTGCCTCTTAGATAGAGTAATGCATGTGTGAAGATATCCTTCTCCCGTTTCATTTTTGATATGATCGTTGTAACTCATTGAAAAGAGATAAATTATTTCAATCGAATTATCCCTAATGAGTTGTTTTGGAATACAACTTGGCTATCCTATCATTTGCTTCAATTCCGAATTGACCGGGTCAACACTAGATAGTAATCGGTAGTTATTGAAAAACTCCCCACAATCACAACATCCATAAATTTCCTCCACTTAAAATACTCGTAGTTTATAAACATTGACTCTACCAAGACTCGCATGGATAACCTACCATCCTTTTTGTTGTCCAGACTGCCGCGGTCTACCAGCTCCAAAGAAGAGTTCGAACTCTGCGTGAACAGCTCCAGAGAAAAGACCTCCACCTGGACCTGCTCAGGAGGAAGCTCTCCCTCCAAGAGGACACAGTCAAGACCAAGTGTCTGTTACAGAACGAGCGAGACGAAGCGAACGCGCGTGTCAAAAAGCTCGTGAAGCAAGTGGATCGGCTGCAGCTGCAGCTATCCGAGGCCAAGTGTCAGGTCAGAGATTTGAATTCTCAGTTGGCAGAAGCAGCAGATTACAAAGTGAGTGTGAACTGGGTAATGACTCAAAAGCCGACTACCCTTCCGTGTATTCCATATCGCAGATAACTTTGTTGGAGCGCGGCAGGAAAATCGAAGACCTCCAAAAGAGACTCATCGAGTCGGAGTCGCTGCGTACGAAATACAACCGCAAGATGACGCAGCTGAAGGACCAGGTACGAGCTACCGGCGATACCATCGACCAGGAGAGGAACATCAGCGATCACTCGTTGAGGCTGCTCAGAGACGAACTGGCCAGGACGAAAGACGCTTTAGCGGAGGTGCAGAGGAGGGACTCACAGTGTCAGAACTTCAAGCACTCCATCGCCAAGATACTGGGTGTTGCGATGCCCATGCCCGACTATGAGTTGATTTCCAGGTGAAGTTTCCATATAAACTACGCAACATTAATTACGTCGCACCCCGAAATTTTGGCCCTGTTTAACTTTGAATAACTTTTTTCTTCTTTGAACAATTTGAATTCTGTTCACACTGTTCGCTAGCTCAGTCCTTCAGCTATAATCTCGTACTTCTTCGATACATGAGGTTATATCCATAAAATTGCTACAGGATGTTTTTTGGAACTGTGCAAAATTTCGAAATTTTCAAAAGGATCCCAAATGAAGAAAAACTGTTTTTTTTTTCAACTTTAACAACAGAGGCATGAAGGTGATACCTTTACCTTGAGCCACCTCCAGAATTGTCTTCTTATCTCTTTTATTTACAGAGTGATCTCAAAAAATTAACTTTTTGGTTTTGTAGTCATAACTTTTTTCCTATTCAACTGATTTTCAGAATCTCAGCCTCATTTTGAAGCTGAAACCTTATATGAGAAGATTAAAAGATCAGAATTAACTCAAGATGAACATTCAGAATCGAGGGTTTCCTCAAAGGTGACCCAAATCTGAAACACTCTGTGAATCCCGACTGGGAGGAGAATTAACTGAAAATTAACTTTATTTCGGAAGGATCTTTCATTCTGGACACATCCAGATCTTTTTTTCTTCCAGTATTAAAAAATTGTGCGTGAGAAAACCGAAATGAAACGCCATGTTCCAGAAAAAAAATCAGCCAAAAAAAATGCATGGTCCGTAACCAACGTAACAAAAATCATAATGAGTGACTGACAAGAGAGGTTGAAAATTACGTTCTCGTAAAAATAAAGACCAGGACAGAAAAAACTATTCGTAGGTCTTTCTTTTCTGAAGATATAAGACTTCATAAAAAAATTCTGAATACAACAAAATTTCAGGGTAACCTTCTCACCCCCTATACAAAGTCTTCCATCATGTTTTGGATTTTTTCGGAGAATTTAATTTTTTTGACCCCCAAAAAAATGTTACACGTACGCCTATGAAACAAATTTTTTTATATCTTTGATCAACTTTTTCCGCTGAACACAGCTATGGGTACCGCTTGTCTCGATTTTAAAAAATAACTTTTTTCGCCCTGTACATCAAACTATGATACTTGGAGAACTCGAGTTTGGGCGATTCTTAGTAGTTTTGTACGAAACTCACGAAAATTATATGTAAAAAAATCAAAAAAATCTCCTTCCCCTTCATTCGTACCCAAAGTACCCCAAGGGGGCAAGGGGGGCAAAAGAATTTATTTTTTTTTAATATCCGATCCCGATGTGGAGGTCAAGTGAAATATGTTTACCGATATATCTGACCGTTTCACCAGCAAAAATTTTACCCGCAATATAATTTTGGGGGGGAGGGGGTAAAAAATTTTTTATCAGTATTTTTGGTAGTGATATTTTCGTTTCGATCAAACAACTTTTTGGATATTTTTCTTTTTTAATCCGGATTTCGAGGGGGATTAAGATTTGGGCCACCTTTGCAGAAACCCTTGATCTTTAATATTTATTTTTAGTCAATCCTAATCTTCATGTCTGTTCATCTAACGTTTCAGCTTCAAAATGATCCTGAGATTTTGAAAATCGGTTCAAGAGGAAAAAAAGTTATGACTGCAAAACCGAAAAATTGATTTTTTGAGATCACTCTGTAAAGATAAGTGATAAGAAGACAATTTTGGAAATGGCCAAAGGTAATGAGATAATCTTCATTCCTCTGCTGTTAAAGTTGAAGAAAAACTGTTTTTCTTCATTTGGGATCCTTTTGAAAATTTCGAAATTTTGCACAGTTCCAAAAGACATCCTGTAGCAATTTTATGGAAATAACCTCATGTATCGAAGAATTACGAGATTATAGCTGAAGGACTGAGCTAGCGAACAGTGTAAACAGAATTCAAATTGTTCAAAGAAGAAAAAAGTTATTCAAATTTAAACAGGGGCAAAATTTCAGGGTGCGACGTAATTAGTGTTGCGTAGTTTAGTTGAATCAGATAAAGATTGGAAGAAAATTAATAGTATTCAATTAAAAAATATCAAATACAGTTTGAATTTGAATGTCTGATAGAACACGAGCAGAAAACAACTGCTTTCCTGGCAAATATGACGCAGAACATTGAATTATATCTGCTCAGATCGCGATTCTTCGAATCTATTTCACCGCACTAAGCCGTGTACTAATAGACACTTGGAATTAGCGACACCATGCGGAGGAAGAAAGAAACACTAGCAATTGGGCGATCTTTTCGTTTTATATAATGTTCCACGAACATTATAAGGTTTTTCGTTTGTGCAGTCAAGAGTTTATTACTGAAGTTGCAACACGTAACTGCAGTTGTTTATGCTAGAGGAAGGAAGTATCATTATTCTCGTATACCAGTAGAAACAAATAAGCTATGGCATTCATTCAACTTCGTCATTGGTTTTCTCTGCAGTTTCATTCAAACTTCAAATGAACTATCATAGTAGGTACCTATAACAGCGACATGATATAGATAATGATGATATAATAAGATTTCCTCTGAAACCTAAATTTTGTGACATATGTATCAACTGTTTATGATCGACAGTATCAAAGGCCTCAACAATATCAGGAAACATGAATGGGAATGTTTTTTATCCACTGATTTGTACCTATATACATTGGTAGCACAGATCACATCTTCTGTCTATGTTTGATATATGTTTTGTCGTTTTCATTGCTAGGACTAACGAAATGAGTAAGAACGAAAAATCAGGATTGTCGGTCTCGCTTATATATGATATGTTTCCAGAATTTATGTTGTTTGAACTTTGAACAGACCAAGAGGAACAGTTTCAAACAATTCTTATGAGTTTGAAGTATGAGATACACCCACGAAAACTACCTCTAAGAAGCATTGCGGTGGTTCTTCTAGTTTTTCTCAGAAGCCATTAGTCGCATAGAACATTTAATTTTTACTACAAATGTTTTTACTACAATTCGACCAACAAATGATCGAATAAGGAAATGCTCACAGCGGACATAAATTCACAATCTCCCTATTATTTTCTACTTGCAGGCTCCAAAAACTTGTGGATGCTCACCACGACTTTACCATCGTCTCCCGGAGGTATGACGATCCAGTCTTGAGGCTGACCGCCCGGAGCCCCACAGGGGGAAGCAGATGCACCCGCACCCCGGATCGTTCCAGGTACGACGATTCCGGGTACACGGACCCAGCGGACCTCGAAGATGATGACGACGAAGATCTGTTCAAGAGAGGGTCCAGGCCCATTTGACGCACGCATTTCCGGGACTATTAGGATGTGTTACAAGTGATTTTTGACCTTCCACCATTCCACTCTCAGTGGTAACAACCCCAACAGCAAGATGAAATTTTTCGAAATCAATCGATAATATCATTTGAAATTCAGAAGTTGGTACATCTTCCGCTTTAGGAGTCGTTTAACTTTTAGATATAATGATGGAACCATAAAAATGTGTCCCCTAGGGATACTAGTAAAGTAACTGCGCCGGTTCGGGATCATTCTGACCACTTTTCCCATGTTAATCTCCATAAGAAAATCTGAGGTTTATTCTGTCAATTTTTGGCCAATTCGAGGTCAAACGCCGCTAGAGTCCTGACCTCAGAAACTGATAAGGCGGCATCAGATATCTTCACAGTTCTTATATCACGTTTTCGCCGCATTTTCGTCACATGGCTGAAGAACTGTGAAGATATCTGAAGTCGCCTTATCAGTTTCTGCTGTTAGGACTCTCGCGGCGTTTGACCTTGAATTGGACAAAAATTGACAGAATGAACCTTAGATTGTCTTATGGAGATTAACATTGGGAAAAGTGGTCAAAATGATCCCGAACCGGTGCAGTTACTTTACTGATGATACTATCATTTGTTCAAGAGTTATTCTAGGTTGTTCGTTTTGATTAGGCCACTCGCTATGAGCAATACATGAGCAATATTCATCTTCCATATCTGGGAAACTGTGTCTGTTTCTACATTGAGTGTCATTTGCAAGAATACCGTAATATTTGCGCCAACTTCAAGCATTCCACAAAGTTCTGTTTTCCTTAAATTCTTTTATGAATGATGATATCGGTATAATTTGTTTATTATATGCGGACGGTTACATAACAAAATAGTATTCTTGATTTCATATTAAAATACTTTTAATAATAGATTCCAACTTTGTTGAATTCAGTGTGAAAAATCTATTGATGGATGCATTGCAACGCCTACTTTGCTATTTCGAATTTTCAAAGTTGGGGTTGTAGTCCTTTAGGGGCAAAGCGATAGAGGGTTGAAAATTACATGCCCTAATGGCAATTTGAAAATAATAATTGATGTGTAGAAGCACTTCCCGTCACTTTTGATATGCACAGAAAATTACACTTCTTTTATTGCAGC
Source organism: Chrysomela aeneicollis (assembly GCA_029955515.1). Lineage (NCBI taxonomy): Eukaryota > Metazoa > Arthropoda > Insecta > Coleoptera > Chrysomelidae > Chrysomela > Chrysomela aeneicollis. The sequence continues at coordinate 5,756,998 of JARUHQ010000007.1, forward strand.
AGGGATTATACCTACACATATATATTTCAAACTTATACCCATTAATGTGTTCACTTGGCGTCTTCAAATTTACAGAGGAAGGTGTCGGTTTACCAATCCACCAACTGTTGTAGTTGTCATGTGATATTAGGACGATAGGTATTTATTGGAATTTTATTATTAAGTGTCGAACAAGAATACGAGTTTATTTCAAATAGATAGATAAAAAAACTTGATGAACATGTTGAAATCGCCTAGACATCTAAGATACCTCGTTCATCTAAATCTGAGACCGATAATTGTTGCAGCCAACTTAAGATATACGAATTTATATCCTTTCCTACTTGTGGGAAAGTAACACTGTACTATCCTTAATTGTATGCTCCTCATTATTATCATTGGAAACATATGGTTCAATAGGGAATAAAAACGATCTAGAATGTTCTTAGTATGATACATAAATAATATACCTTCTATATTGGAAAATCAAGTTTTATGAATTGCAATCATGTTCTTACATGAAAGTGACATATTTCACACGAGTAGTCGTTTAGCACGAGCCGCGTAGCGATATAATTCAAAACGAGACAGAAATTTCAATAAATAATATGAATTTGATTTGAGAACGCTTATATTGACAGTGAGTACCTTCACAATAATTATAACTAATTGACGTTTTCATACGTGGTTGAAGGAAAATGCTCTTTTTGGGCTTTCCTTCCCAAAGTACTTAAATTGTTGTTTTAAGGTCGATAGTTTTTGCAAACGCTTTGGCTGATGTTTTGGTAAAGAAGAAGACTCACTATATCAAACTTGTTCCTGCTTTGTTCTAGCTAAATGAAAAGAATTGTTGGAATGATAGTACCTAATTTCAGAAACACATACTGTGGGTTCTCAAAATTTCACGATCCATGGTACAGCAGATTTATCCAATCAAGATAACTATCCTAACATAAAATTCATAAACCATCAAGACTATCTTGAACATGTTCTATTTTCGTCGATGAAACGCTTGAAGGAAGGTCACTGTCAAACTCAGATTGAAATATTACTCATCAAGCTTAGTAATCAGTCGACCTTTGCCTTTTTGTCATTCGAAAATTAAATTAGAACAGTGCCTGAAGATAATCGATATGTTTATAATCATTGATTTCCCAATCCCATTATAAAGTAAGTATATGTATTCGATGATTATTTTATTCAAGAATAGGTTTCCATCAATATTTGCTAGGTCATGTGAATATTGCTTCCAAAACATAGTTTTTCTATTCAATTTCTTCCAGACTTTCTTTCCGTTTTCCATCTGGTTGAGCTATGTAGAGCTAAGTCTCGAGGCCTCTCTCCCTTTATATATGGGTAGATACGGGTATAGCATCAAAGTTTCAGATTATTTGAAATATATTTTAGAAATCAGGCTCTGATAATTTATTTATCAATCTCAGAAATGCGGACCTAACAATGCCCAATATGATGACGTCAAGCACGACATTGCGAACACTGATTCATAGAACTCAGTTTTCTGTTTCGTCCCAAAAGCTTCTTCACATCCCATCACCTTTTCATGATCTACACACATAAGAACAAATTCTCAAATGAAAATGATATATTCGTTCAATGTCCAATTCTTGTTTTGAAAAAGCGCATTCTTCTTCTAAAATAATTTATTTGAAATGAATTTATTGAATATGTCAATTGTAGAAAATTATTCCACTGGAATATTCATTTGGTATAACAAAATGTTCTCAATTCAAGAAATTCAAAGTATCCAGAAAAAATAATGAAGTTCTTGAAAAATATATCACGGAATGTCTTCTTTCAAAATAACATGTGTAGCATTTTCTTCAATAACGAGATTCACAAGACAATTAATCTCTGAATAAGTGAATCTCTGAGAAAGTTTCTTTGGATTGACCATAACATTTTCTTGAATATAATTTCGATCCCTTCGAGCCGAGAATGTTGCCAAACGGTGTGTGTTGTTTCGGTGCTCTTGTCGTGCATCCATCATTGTTCAACCAGTTCAACCTATTTTATTGGCATAGAAATATTGGCTTACCATGAAAGAAAAACTAAGGTCTAAAGAGATATCTGAGGATATAATTACCACTTTTAGAGGTAAGTTACATGCCTATATCTTATCGACGTTCATTCTTGGGTAGGTATTATTGTGTATCCAATCAATTAACGTAGCTATATCATCTCGAAAACTGATAATTCGTGAAAAACTTGATAACCAGGATCGGCATAGTGAGTGAAAATTGATTTTAGGTACCTATGTGCGGATGAACGTTTAAATTTGTCGAAACACTGATTGAACAGTGGAAAAGAGCTTCTTGAACTTGTAGACACCTTAGGTATTTTGATATTGCATATTATACCTAACATATTTTTACATTTTTTTACCAATTTCGATCCAAGGAAAATGAATTCAGTAGTAAGAATGTGAACCCAGATTTGAAGAAATATAATAACCATGCATTTTGCTAAGTCAGATTATCTCTCACATTGTACCTACATGGAGTTGTGAATGATATATTTTATATTTTTCAGTAGTTTGAAACCAGAGGAATACAACTTTATTGCGAGGTAAACTGGTGGACAAGTTCAGAAATAATCTCTACGAATAGGGGGAAAGGTTGTCAAGAAGAAGATCTGCAAGTGATGATGTGATTGAAGAGAGCCCCAATAAGAGAACGGAAGTTGAGGATGATTCTCATTTCAAGAAATCGATATAATTCCTCTAATTTGATAAAATTCTTGATACAAAACAATCTACAGCTAAAACTGAAAATCTGATTCTTTTTGTTCAAGAAAAATGCGAGTCATTGAGAGATTATGATTGTCTTGATTTGAATATATTGTGTTATCAATCTGAAATATTGTATTATTCTCACGAAGAACTCCATTCATTTACGATTCAAGAAATCTATAACATTGGTATGAGTTTAGTTGGAAACATAATAGTCTTGAATTGAGCAGAAATTTATTCCAGTATATATAAACAAGCCATACTCTTGAATCAAATCAAATTAAATAATTCTTTTTATGTATGTACGAAGCTTAAATTCATGATGTTATATGAGTATTGTTCACATATTCAGAATTCAGCTTCAAAACATACGTTGACGCTCATCGTACACACACAATATCTGCATAGTTTGCACTTTGGATAATATTTTAGATATATGAAATGAGAATCTGAGATATTCAAAACTACTTGATGATGATTTTATTCACATATATTTTTCTTCTATACTCTACTGAAGAGCATCGCTACCATTTTCGATGGATTGACTGCTTATACAATTTTTTTCAGGTGATGATTATAGGGAAGGCAAATAATGTTTTATTTGCTGATACGCTTCTTTTATAGTTGATTTGCAGCAAAAAATGTCAATTCGTACACCTCATGATAAAACATCAGTTCACATAATATCAGTCTTCGGAATTCCAATTCTTATCAGAGATAATATATATATGAGAAACGGATAATTCATATTATTGAACGAACTTGCAGATTCAGGTAACAGAGCATTGAGTATTGTTTTGGTTCAAATTCAGATGAGCGAATGAATTAACAGTTGCTGGTAAGTATGTCGAAAATTAAGGTCGGATAATTTCTAGAGCAGAAAAAATGATTCTGTTATGTTAATTGATACCTAGGCCATGACGTGAGAATTAAATAAAATGTATACAGTGACAGTGTCTACAGTGGTGTCTCAATCACGAATGGAATCACAATATTGCATCAAATTGGGAAGCGTTTCATGTCAACTATCAACAACTTTATTTTTTACCGACATGCCACGGCCTACTTGTGAAAGCAGCGAAATAAAGAGATATATATAATACCTAAATTAAAAATAAAAAGGTCAACTATAGCTCTTTAACTGAAGGTTACTCACCCTATACTTTTACTTTGATTTCTGTCTATCAATCACAAGTTTGATAAAATAAATATGGCCATATTAAACTTTTGTCTATACTCTATAAATTTACATATAATTTTATTCACTATAGGTATCTAGGTTTTTAACAATTATTACAAACCTGCAAAAAAGTCGATTATACTCGGTAAAACTGCATGGGTCGAAATTAACACAGTATAAGATCATTAATATTGCATTAATGATAAGAAAACACAAGGTGTAATCAAATTATTTATTATGAAATGAAGGACAAAAATGAAACGAAATATTTGTTCTCTATTTTCCCATAATATTTTTGTTGTTGACTAGTTCTCCTTTCCTTTGATATTGAAAGTGAAAATTGAGAACCCAGTTCGTGGTTCCATTTTTCATTCGGAAACTCAAATCGAGAGGGCCCGTCCGCTCGTATTTTTAAGGTGGAACTGCCCAAACAACTTTCCCTGACAGGGGCCGGAAACTTTCTCCTCGTATTCTAATCATCGAGATATTTCAGATGATTCGCACATCCAAACTCTCGGTTCCATTCTTTGTCACTCCCTTGACGTTAAAACATAAAAATAATTGTTATAAAACGGAAAATCTGGAGCATTCCACGTAATCGAGAGCATTATACTATGCTATGATCACTCTACTGCAATCGAATCGCGCGAGCAAATATCGTGCAAATTCACCTTTTGTGACCCCTAGCTTAATTCACTTAAGTTGACTTAAGTCACCAGTCTTCTTGCGGTGTCCCTGAACAAGGGCGTCGCTAGCCAATTGGCCAGGGGGGGGGCAAGATGATGGATAATAGATATGAAATGTAGGTAAAATACATTTTTCCGCAAATCGCTAGGAAATTTTGACATTCCTGTCAAAATTTCTTGAAGAAAAAGTAAGGACTTCCTTACTGTGAGGAAATGTCATTCTCTTACTGTAAGGAAATGATATTTCCGTACAGTTGTTAGTGTTCCACATAAATGATTGGAAACACATTGCTTATAAGGAATTAATTTATATTTTGAAAACATCAAGTAATTGCTGAATACATTTTTAAGAACAATTTGTTATATTTACAGTAATTTGACAGTTAGTACAATTATTGAACATTGGAGGAACACTGTTAGAACTATGAGAAACATTTTGGACAACATGCGGGGTGGTAGGGTTATTTTGTTGAATATTTTGTGCTGTGAAAATTTTATTTGCCACCTCAACCTTATTGTTAAGCGATTCTTCGATATATCCTTCAGCAACGTTTGATGACTTCCATCCGCCATGCCTCTTTAAACTAGTTATGTCGGCACCAGAGTCAACCAATATTGTTGCAGAAAACCGACGAAAGCAGTGACCAGTGTATTCTGTCGGATTCAAATAAGTAGCAACTATTTTGGGCATTTTTCTAAATTGATGAATTCCTACCACTTGTCTACAACCCTTTCCGCTTTGATATTTGAAGAAAAATCGGTCACTGTTCATATTTTCTGGTCTTAACGAAACATACTTTCGATAAACATTCAAGTAGATCTGATTAATTACAAATGATCTTGGTTTGTTGGTTTTCGAATCAGGTATGCTGATTAAAAGCTTAGATTCTAGGTCTTCTATATCGTGTACAGTCATTCGGACTAACTCATCCATTCTACAGGCCCCAGAAATACCAAATATTACAGCCACCTAAAAAATAAATAAAGGTACAATCTAAATAGAAATTAAAACCTTGTAAATTACCTTAATCATTAAATTTTCTTTATCTGTAGCTTCCTGGATAAATTTTTCAATCCCTTCCTTCGTTAAAATCTTAGATTTCTTTGCCCTATAACCTTGAGCTTGCCGTTTCAATAAAGAACGAAGTTTTGAGTATGTAGATATATCTACATTGTGTTTAATTGCAAGGGTTGACTTCAGCATTGAATAATTGGCCCATAATGTTGAAGATTTCATCTTTAAACAAAGGTCTAGGAAGTATGCCATTACAACATTTTCTGAGAAAGAACTCGTATTTTTACTCATGCGATAATCCATAAAGCGTCTGTATGCATTTTCGTACTTTTCTCTTGATTTCTTTGGCAATAATTCTAATGAAGCAGTATTCACTGCCTCAACCAGCTCTGGAGGAGTCCCAGGAATGGAAATTTCATCATCACTTATCATATTACTTTCGAGAACACCAGCAATTAAATTTATAAGCGTCAAGTTTGACAATTCAACCTCAATACGTATCCATAGTAGCCCAAGTAATTTTATTAGGAATTTCAAAGCACCATTTATTTGGGAATAAAATTATAGCGTTTTTTTTAAATCAATCAATATCTGTCGAATTTTAAACGATTTGCGGAAAAATAGTATGTTTACCTCGTAGGAAAAGCCACATTCCTGGACTCTGTGTTGCTAAGTCTCGGCTTGCGCTTCGACTTAGCAATCTTCACAGTCGCCCAGGAATGTTAAGCTTTTCCTACCCGGTAAACAATATACTATTATTGTAGTAGTAGTAGTAGTAGTTTTAATCGATTGCTACAAAATATCTTAATTGGTTTTCTTGTGAATGTTTCTATTTCTTTATGTTCTCAATAATAATCTTTCGTTGAACACTCATCATTGCAAGTCGACTAAGGCGACTTTCTGACATGGTACTTCTGAGCAGAAGCGGCGAGTTTTGTTTCGTCCATTGGGTGGAAAAATAGAGGGGTGTGGGCAAGGTAACTAAAAATGCGACGTAGGCGAAAATTTTATATGGTTATAGGTCAAATACCTTCAAATACCTTCAAATTTGAAGATAGATAGGAGTAATACTATATATTTTGCATTATCTGTAAATTACCTCGACCAAAATATTGTTTTTGAGAAATAAAGACTTTTTCAAAAAGAAATTGATTTTTTTATCTGATACTAGAGCTATAGAGTTACTTGAATCAAGCAAGTTTTTAATTTTGGTAGAGTCTCTAGAGGGGGGCAGCTGCCCCTCCCTGCCCCTCCTTGGCGACGCCCTTGTCCCTGAACCTGAGCCTCGCAGACTCCGAGATGCGTAACAAACGAAAACTCGTTTCGAATTCGAAAGTGATGACCGCACCGCGAATCTTATCTTATCCATAAGGGCACTTGGGGCTTGAGACCTGGGCGAGACGAAATTTCACAGAATTTATTATGATTCTGTAAACTTTGGAGTGTATGGTCTGTGAAGACCAGGGCCCCCACTTTGATGAGTGCCTCAAAGTGTCGACATCGTCGTTACGCGAAAAAATAGCTACATGCTTAATTATAATTTCTATTTGTGTTAAAAAAAATTGGTGAATTTGAAGAACAATTCAATAGCAATACTCCACCTGAAGAAGCTATAATCTTTGGTATAATAAAACACGTGTTATCGTTTGAAACTCTTAATTAGTGGAAATCAAGTAGTGTTTAATTATGGATTTTCATCAGGTATCGGCCTCATTTTTTTCAATAAAAATGCATAATGTTATATTTGCTTTCCCGGGACCATTCATGATTCACCTTGTTGACTACACTTTAACGATTGTACTAGATTGTACGAAATCCCACAAATGAATTCAAAATACTCATACGTAAACTCAGCTATATACCCATTCTGAATCGTTTCCTTATCAACAAATTATTTATTATCAATATGTTGTTTGGTTTGTCACGAAGGCGCTGGAAATTACCAATAACACAATCTATCGTAGATAAGATTACCTGAGAATGTAATTCTTCCGATGCATGTTGTAAATAGATAACATACCGGGTGTAACAGGATCATGGTACACCCCCCCGTATCTTTGTTAGTTTCGAAGGTAATTAATTGAAATTTGGGACATGCTATGAACATAAAAAGCGTCACTTTTTGACCTACAAATGATTTGTTTTTCACTTCCGGTTTCGCCGGAAGTGATACCAACTTTCGATTTTTTAATGAAACACTCTGTATATTATTGCATTTCTGAAATCTGCAAAATTTTCTGAATCCGATGATATCAAATAAGTGACATTTTAAACGTCGAAATTTTCAATAATTTTATTTTTTTTTAGTTGTAATTTCCATTGTATTTATCGCACATTTCATTACCAGCTATGAATAAATTCCTTATTGGTAGTACTAATAAATGGTACCACGGTACCAATATGGTTCCATTTGAAAAAAATTAGTTTTACCGCAAAATCGACTATGATGAACTTTATTTGCTCATAAAAAACGCAATTTAGTATTTTTGACGGGATTTAGATTTTTCTAGCATTAGACGGATCAATTGGAATAAATCGGAACCATCATGGCACACCTAAATGGAAAACTAAAAATTTAATTTTAAAAAATTTTGACGTTTGAAATGTCACTTTTGTGGTATCATTGGATCCAGAAAATTATGCAAATTTCAAAAATGTAATGATATACATGGTGTTCTATTTAAAAATCGGCGAAACCGGAAGTGGAAAAAAAAAATTTGTTGGTCAAAAAGTGACGCTTATTATTTTCATAGCCTGTCCCAAATTTCGATAAATTACCTCTGAAACTGACGGAGGTATGGGGGGTGTACCATGATCCTGTTACACCCGGTATAACCCCTGGTCTTTGTCTCCTGGAAGCTCATACTGGTATAAGTGGTATAGGGAATCAAAAAACCAAAATTTTTTTTAGTTATATTTACTGGCTGAGAATAAACTATTTTATTTCTATTTTAAACTAGGAAACCACCATTTTTGATGATCATATCTTTTTCCTCCATATATATTATTTTTTCCTTGGCTATATCATATGCGCGATGTCTATGCAAAGAATATATATTTTATAAAGACCTTTTAAGAATGCTGCCAAATGAGACCTGCTGGATCACAACAAACTACATAACCACGTATATATTTTCGCTGTTATTCATGTCGAAGTATTTTGTTGCAACTCGAATTCTCTTTCCTATGCACTATTTGCTGTGATATAGATACTATCTAGATTTCCTGGAATGGAAATGTTTTGTAGGATGTCATTCTGCTCAATCTCAGGAAGATCTTAGTTTGGACCTCAGATTATTTAGAATTTCTAGCAGCGAATCACATTTTAAATGAAAAGTTTGACACTATTGGGCGCCATTAGGGTAGAGCAAGGTTACGTCTTCAAAAATGCTCTATTAGTGGTTGATTTGAAATTCACTTTCACTTTGGAACCGACCAATGTTTATATAAATATACTCTAGGGCATGGTATCAAAATGATGGATACGATATTATGGTCCTTTGAGGTAAGTTTCTATATCTATAATACATGGGCCATGTTTGTTGTTCATTGGATAAGAAAGATATCCATATATAAAAAAATCGTTTTAGTGAAAGGGGGCTAGACTATCTTCTATAAAAGATACCAGTTCCTTTCAGCAGGTATTATGGCGTTTTTTGAATTACTCGTTTCTGGGACTACCTTGTATAAATCATTTGGTGTCAATTGACAGAAGAAGGTAAATGGTCGTTTACTGGAAAGTCATTCACAATATGTAGTATATATGAATCATCGCAGGATAACAACAAAATGTGGGATTTTCCTAAAACGTTTTATAATGTATAATCATTATAAATTGATAAGAGACCTATTTGCGTAACGACGCTGAGGATGTAGGATGTATAATTGATGTACATAAATATACGCGATTAATAGATTTTTTCTTCCTGCCCAAAGTGTTTCGTATTTTTCGAAATTTCAAATTATGAGGATGTGATCTTGGAACTGACAGGAATATTAATCAACAACAGAACTGTCCTTATAATTCAATGATCATGGCATATTAATGACCGATATCAATGAAAAATCTAACAACTAACCCTTTTATTTGACAATAATAGACAATTTTGTTCTAAGACGACAATGAAAATTATTCCTATCAGGAAAATGTTTATACACGATAGCTATAGTTGAAATTGGTAACGTCACTTTCACTTTGTATGTTTTATCAATGATAATAATGTGTCCTAATTTATTTTTCCAAACGTATCTATGTGTTTGTTTCATAAAGTATCAAAATAACTTCATAATCTTCTATACATTTTATAATACACTTGCAAAATACGGTTTTACCCATCTCAAGAAGTAGTACATAATACTATAAGAAATATATATATAATATATCAATTTATATATTGATCATGATATGTCTAAATAGAGAAGAATCCACTTATTCATCTATACTTGTGGAATCAGGATTAAATGCAATAATAATTCCCAATTGATGAGATTCGAAAAATACTTTTATTGACAAATTCTGATGTCCTCAGGGACCTCAGGAACTACTTTATTTGATCACTAGAAATATAATCTATAAAATACTATTTATGGAAGATAATCCGAAGACAATCTTGATATTTATGTTTACATTATTCAAATAGGTTAAAGAATTTTGAGAGATATAGCTTCAGGATACCTCATGCCGTTGAATTGTACAGATTATAACTTGAAGACTGGTATCCACTTGAATGTTTCATGATAACTCAAACTTACAAAGCATGGAGTCCATAGAGGGTCCATTCTGGGGCTATTGTTTTCTCTCATAAAAATCATCATATCTATGATGATGAAGACTCATTCAATATAATAAGGCCATCTTGAAAAGTACTTGAAGTAAGAATTCAACTATGCGAGACTTCTTGAAGGTTATTTGTCAATTTTCAGCATTTTTTGTGTTTTTATGGCAACGGGATGTTTTGACAGTGCAATTCCCGCTGCAGTTTTTCGATAATAGTGTTACGAACTGCTGGCATTTCCGAGAAGGTCGGAAATCATCATCTCGACGCGTAACCCACTCCGATGCATCGGTCGCAGGCGCACCGCTATAATTAGCGGATGATTCATTGCCGTCGAATATGAAAAAATACTTCCAGTTTATTCCTGTTCTTTCTGGACAATGATGTTTTTACCTATATAAGATCCGCGGTTTCGCGGACAAGTCAGATTAGAAAGAAAGCTAGTATACAGTGGACATTGAGATTTGTAAAGCGAATATCGTTGTGATTTAACTAAGTGTTTATTGAGTTGTATTTAGTGTGTATGGTGAAATAAATTGTTCAGTTTTGTACTGAGTGTTTTAAATTCACGAACCCAAGTGGAAATAACGTAACAATAGGTAATCACGTTCCTCGTATGAGATCATGAGATCAAGATCATAAAACTGTCAATTCATCGATCTATCACACTTGTGTGTTTAATTATAAGTTAAATCCATGATGTAGCATCAATCCTGCTTGATTATTCATTGTTTTTATGTTATAGTAGAATGATACACTAGACTTTCGAAGTTCATACGTCCTCGACATCTTTTGATCTTCGGGATGGCGATGAAATTGCGCATCTTTTTCGTAATTCAACCTAGTTCGTATCTCTCTCCGTTTCTGATTTGACAATAGTGTACCATAAAATTTGCATACCCTGTATACTGGTATCAACGCATTGTCCTGGGATTCGAGTGATGCGAGTACAATATAATATGTAGTTTAGATTCAAGAATACTATCATAGACTAAGGAGTAGTGTTGAGGAATATAATCAACTGACAATTTCGACAATATCAATAATATCGATAGTATCGAAAATATCGGAAACAACGATAATATCAAAAATATGAAAAATATCAAAAATATCGACAATATAGACAATATAGACAATATAGACAATATAGACAATATAGACAATATAGACAATATAGACAATATAGACAATATAGACAATATAGACAATATAGACAATATAGACAATATAGACAATATAGACAATATAGACAATATAGACAATATAGACAATATAGACAATATAGACAATATAGACAATATAGACAATATAGACAATATAGACAATATAGACAATATAGACAATATAGACAATATAGACAATATAGACAATATATACAATATATACAATATAGACAATATAGACAATATAGACAATATAGACAATATAGACAATATAGACAATATAGACAATATAGACAATATAGACAATATAGACAATATAGACAATATATACAATATAGACAATATAGACAATATAGACAATATAGACAATATAGACAATATAGACAATATAGACAATATAGACAATATAGACAATATAGACAATATAGACAATATAGACAATATAGACAATATAGACGATATAGACAATATAGACAATATAGACAATATAGACAATATAGACAATATAGACAATATAGACAATATAGACAATATAGACAATATAGACAATATAGACAATATAGACAATATAGACAATATAGACAATATAGACAATATAGACAATATAGACAATATAGACAATATAGACAATATAGACAATACCGAATATATCGAAGATATCGAAAATATCGAAAATATTGAAAATATCGAAAATATTGAAAATATCGAAAATATCGAAAATATCGAAAATATCGAAAATATCGAAAATATCGAAAATATCGAAAATATCGAAAATATCGAAAATATCGAAAATATCGAAAATATCGAAAATATCGAAAATATCGAAAATATCGAAAATATCGAAAATATCGAAAATATCGAAAATATCGAAGATATCGAAAATATCGAAAATATCGAAAATATCGAAAATATCGAAAATATCGACACTATCGACAATATCGATGATTATTATAGCATTCGTAAAGGTAGCCAGGCGTGAGGTCCTCTGGAGTGCGTGCTGCCCTCGTCCCCGACTCCTCCTCCATCGGGTCTGCGCGTCTCTTGCGGTTCTTGCACCAAGTCGAGTCGCAGTTCAGTCAGTGATCTGTCGCGTCTGTATTTTGCTCATTCTCGACCGACTCTGCGTGTATGTTGTATCCTAGAGCGGTGGCGTAGTCGCCTTTAGTCGCAGTCGTAGTCGATTTACTGAACCTGGTGCTTTGGCACGTTTGAACTACCTGACCGGCAACCGGTGACTCATAGGTGCAGCGATTTCGTGCGCCCGGAGGGTTTCCCGGACTCGAAAACGAGGAATTCTACAGGGTGGTGTGTGTGGGTAGTGGAGTTGGTGTGGTGACTGGTGAGCTTGCCCTTGTGGGGAATTTTGGATTTGGGACTAAGGTGAGTTCGGTTGAAAATCACGCTTTTGTACTGTGAATACGCGAAATATACGATAAGCGCGAGGATAAGTGTTATCGAAATCGCGATTTTTATCATATAATGGTGGTGCTTATCAAGTTGAAGTACGTGAGTTATCAAAATTGAGTAACGTCATGGATTCTGGGAATGCATAGAATAGAATAACTGAAGGAAAATTGGTTCTTTTGTTTCAATATATTTATATGATTTATTTAGTAAAAAGTTTTTTGATAAACTTTTTGATACACCTTCCTAAATTAGAGTTTCCTATGACAAAAAGAAATATTGGAATTGTAGATAGGTACCTATAATGAAATTACCTTTAATTTTTTCTACCTTTTGACGAGTAAGTAATGTTCGTGGGGGAACATCGTTCAATTCATCATGAATCGGCAAACTAATGAAAAATTCCGTTTCAAATACTCAAGTATTAAATACATACATAACGACACTCACGGCCGTATTCGCCGTAATACTTTTGAGCTAAGCTTAAGGCTTCAGCTAGCTTGACAATAGCATTGCATGCTAAAAAGCGAGCTTAAGTTTAAGCTTAGCTCAATAGTATACGGCGAATACGGCCTTCAATGATTTTGAGAACACAAACAAAAGTTTCAATAATAAATGAAATGAATTAACTTCGGGTGAAACGTGTATCATAATACTTGAGTCATACTGGGTGATTTAATCTCGGATTAAACTTCGGATTCAACAGTGTATTTTTCTTCGATATTAGTTGAACTATTAGAAAGGTAGGTATATACAATAATTCACACATGACATTTGTAGGATCAGTATCGTGAGAATTATCACCTTTTTTTTCATCTATAGGTATAGTGTATTGGATGTCAGTATTCATGATATCAGCTCAATTAAAATAGGACACCCTGTATAAAAATGCATACAGGAAAGCAAGCTAATAAAAACGAGGTGCAAATGTCCAAATTTAAAAATTTTTTCCTCGGTTTTCTCCATGAATTTTCCGAAAAATATTTCCAACGCGAACCGCTTCGATGACATAATTTCCACTGCTGGAGCATTTTCACAAATTGAATTTTCTCGGCGACAAATTGGTTTACCCCCATCGCTAGCAATCTCGCAGGAATTTTCATCAAACCGAGTTACCAGAACGAAAAGAGTATACCAGATTGAAGAACAAAATCGGTCTCCTATATACAAGGTATTTATCTCGGTATTTAGCAAGGAAACATACATTCGGGGTATTATATTTCATCTTACATAACATGCCACCTGCATAGAAGATCAGATCTCTATTTTCACTCGATTTTCCTGGTGTAAAGACCCTTATCTTCGTGTATTTGTACACATATGGACTATTAATGCTATTGACACTCTCTTGCGAGCTCTCTTGTTTCGTACGTCCAATTTCGATTATTGGTTTTACTCGGATTTTATGGATCCTATTTTATTTCAACTCAAATCTTGAGTTCACAGGTCACTTTAAACGTGTATCAGTAGGAATTATAGTTCAAACCCAAGTTCAAACCTATAAGTATATTACGGTGTAAACCGGTTGTTTTCTTATCGTTGATGTTATTTTCTCAGAAAGCTTCTATGAAGTCGTCTTTCCATAATTACCAATAGGTACTTTACCTTATTTCTTAGAAACGATAAGAATTTCATATAGTAAATTTTCTTTTACATCAATGAAGAAAGAAAAACAAAACAATTCATGTGAGAACTAACATCTGCTAGAGGTGATGTCAATGGACGGACAAGAAATAATTATTCGTTCCTCATATCGTATTCTCTGATGATATTCCCTCTATAATTGGACTAATGAAAAATGTATTCCTTTTCTTAAAGGTCTGGATCGATCTGGATAGTCGTCGGGATAGTCTCTAGATTTTAATATGTACCATTTCTATTTTCTACTATATTGTTAACTGCGAGGTTGACGATGTTTTCTTTTGATATTTTTCTCGACCGAAGACCGAAGACCAAAGAACATACAACATTCTAGGAGAACCATGAGAATGGTGATTGTATGAGAGCTAGATGCAACGAAGATTTTTGGATCAAGCACACGCGATATAAATTGTAGAATGGTATTTCCATCCATATGATGCGAAGAAAATTGCTCATCAGAATGACATTTATGTTCCACGTCTATCACGTTTCTCCTTGTGTTATAGTGATTGTACACTATTTGTGTAACGAAATATACGTACGTCGTAGGTATTTACTTATATACTATCGCATGTACCCATATGTTAGCAATTGCAATAAAAGTTGAAAGACGCCGCAAACACAGCTCCCTGAAGTGATGAAATTGAAATTTACAAACATTGAAATTGCCATCAAAGATGGTATAAATAAAAGCGAGACCCCACAGGCGATGAAAACCTTCGAAGTTCGAAGTGTTACATTTCTGTTAACTTCCAGATGTACCTACATACTTTTCAGGTAGGTTATAGTCTCGGGTATAGTTATGAATATTAAATATCAAGGTTTCAGTTAGGTTACGAATGCAAACTCCTTTTAATGATGCCAGTAGCAATGGCATGTGTCGTACACAAAGTTTGAACAGTTCAACTCGGTTTTCAACTACTACCGACAGTCAGGTGAATAATAAAATTACTTTTATGATGAACAGCCAAAGGCATTAAGTATGAGAGTACGTGATCACAATATGAAAGACGATACTATTTTGCTCACGAATTGGTAATCCAAAGTTCTGGGAAGTGACCAACCATTGAAATGAACAATTTCTATAACGCAGGGACTAGTAAAATAAAGCATCATTGTCTTCTTCAAGATATTCTCCCATGTGGAAAAAGGGATATTGTTGAATCATGATTATTCGAAAATTTCAAGTCTGAGAAAAAAAGAGTTGATGGGACCTATTCTATGGGCTTCGGTTGTTGACAAATGATAAGTCGGCACCAATTTGTAGTGTTTCCGAAATCATCGGAAATCATTCATTTCGTTTCTCGAAATCGGATAACAAATGACGACGTTAAAGCTTAACAGCACAGTTTTCATACAGTGTGGGCCATAATGTTTGTAACGTATAATCAACATTTTTATTATAATTGTTCGCATATCGGGAAACCTCGAAATCTATATTGAGAATTGTCACGTGACCACGACCAGAATGACGGCGATTTTGAAAAATTTATAACTAATGAACGAAAGTGGGGTTTTAAACGTTACTATTTGGGAAAATGCGAGGGGTAAACCGAGGTGGAATTCTAGTGTACAAACATATGTAATTCCTTGAAAGTTCTTGGAAATCCTTGGAATTCCTCGGATTCTAATTCTGAAATTGTGATTTGAGTTCCCTGGAATTCCCTGGAATTCCCTGGAATTCCTTGGATTTTTCTGGAATTCCTTGAGATTCTGTGGAATTCCTTGGAATTTCTTGGAATTCTTTAGAAATTCCTGGAATTCTTTGGATTTTATTGGATTCTGATTCTGGAATTCTGATGTACGAGCATTTGGAATGCCAATAAATTCCTTGGAATTGCCTGGAATTCTTTGGAATTCCTTGGAGTTCCTTAGATTTACTTGGAATCCCTTAGAATTCCTTGAAATTCCTTGGAATTCTTTGTAATTTTTTGGATTCTAATCCTGGAATTCTAATGTACAAATATTTGGAATTCCTTGGAATTATTTGAAATTCATTGAAATTCTTTGGAATTTCTTGGAATTCATTGGAATTCCTTGGAATTTCTCGCAAAATTGAAGTTTGGTGTACACAATTTTGAGCGCGGTTTACCCATTCTATCTCTTTCTGATAAAAAAATATAAACAAAGATATGAGATATGAACTAATACTGCAAGAGTATCGTGAAATGTTGCATCTTACTGAACGAATAAGTTCAAATATGCTAATTCCCTAAAATCATTCGAGGCCAAAAAGCAGTGTTTTCAACAAAAAGATATTCGAAAAAAAATCAATTTACAATAATTCTGAATAAATATTAGCTGACATTATTTGTTAAAATAGATTTCGAGGTCCCCGGATATGCAGAGATGAGAAATTTTACTACTATGATATTAATTTTTTTTCCATATGTTACAAAAATTATAGCCCACACTGTATATCGCAATCAATCGCAAAACTGACCAAGCAAAGTGGGTACATTTTTGAAGTCCACCTATATAGCATCGTCCTCTTCATTTATGTGTAACGTGCCTTTTTCTCGAGTAAAAGCACGTATCCTGCTCACGTAATCCGATATCATTAGTTCAATCATCAGAAATTGTGCATGTCGGATGATTCTTTTCGAGAATGACCGGTTTGTGGTCAAGAATATTGTAAAAATATTTGGAGGATATCACTGGATGTACGGGATGCTATCGAGTATTTTTAATTCTGCCTCAGCTTTCTTATCCTTGATTTAAACATGATTCGCATGATGTGATTCTCAGTAAGGATTCCTTGAAATTCAGAACAGTATCTATAGAATAAACGAACAAAAAAATCTTATAGTTCAGTAAAAAGTACGTTCAAGAAGTACCTATTACAGGAAATATCTTTCAATCTCCCTGTTACACCCATTAATAAATATCAGCAACATATTATCTCTAAATAATTGCAATTAGAGGTGGGTGAAATTAATCGATATTATCCTGATTTTCTGGATCCTGTATCAATAGTTTTCCATTTTCACGTACTCATTACAACAGATTGTTCGATTTTTTTGTCTCAACAGCTTGTAAACGATTGATGAAATATAGAAATTATTGAAACAGTTAACATCAGTTACACTGATAATAATATCGTTAATTCCGATAATATCGATAATATCCATATCAGATTTTTTTAAGAGAAAATCAAAATGCATATTTAACTGTACTCAAGATTATTTGGAGAAAGTTGAGACCGTATACGATTCATCAATTATTCCACCATACTTTAGCAAAGATTGGCTGTGTCTTGAAACAATTCGAAGCTCACAAATTACCATCAAACCATGGATAAACATATAAACGATTAGGTATGAATATTTCTCTTGCCTCATAAGAAAATATGGGTTAGTTCCGAGGTTACTATGAGGTGAATGTTCTTGACTTTTACGCTTAGGAGCGCACTCGTTCGTATTTATAATATGGGCTATGCTATAAACAATAATTTTATTATTGTACGTATGATGGACATGGTCTTTGGCTGAAGATAAATTATCGTTTATAGCTTTGGTTGACCGTTTATTATAGCTCAGGGCCAGAATGATTGATGTTTTACCGTGAACAGTTCTCGAAATATATCAAGCATTTGGCCACCAAATTTCAAATGTGTTATTTTTTCGCGTTGAGATAATTTATCACTAATTTGTTCTTATCTAAATCAAACATATATATCATGGTAATGATTCCAAAAACTACATTCTCGAGAGTTCCACTCTCCATAAACATAAAACGAAGGATGACAAAATCTTGATGGAATTGTGATAAATAGTAAAGATTATACTACCTACTAACAGCTTCTAAAATAGATTCGTTCGTCCTGTCCCTTTCTTGGTTGAAATAATGTTATGTGTCAATAATTGCATATAGAAGGACACGTAAAAAAGGATTCTTACTTTTCAAAATATATTTTTTCTATTACAAAAGTCGAGTCGATCAGATCGACTCCTGCTTTTTGCTTTCATTGAATGAAATGATTTTGATCACAAAAATATTTTCTTTGGTTGTGAAAATATTTTTGTGAAGTAGGTACAATATAAGTTTAAATAGCAATTCTTGTAACTTTTAAGATACAAAATCGTTAAAATCATCTTAGAAGTTGACCTTTTTCAACACATCATTTTCAGTCGCCATTACCGACAATGAATTTAAACGGTTCTGTGATATTGTTGAACGAAGACAGTTTTTTAATTTTATTTTGAAAAAGTTCGTTCACCTGTGGCGTTTGATATCATCAGACTTCTATATATTTGCAATGCTAATCATTACATTTGGAAAAGTTGATTGTACCATATTATCAAAAATCAATCCAAACGATGTTATCTATCCCCACATCCATCATTTTTTCTATGGTGATATTACCGGATTTTTATTATCGGAAATGTCACAAATGAAACCAAATGGAACGTTTTTTTCTTGGTGCGTTCAACATCAATTATGCCCCCGTGGGCCCCTAGTCGGTGCGGGGCCCCTATGCAGTTGCCTAATCTGCCTTATGGATAATCCGGCCCTGACTATAATTACGATTGTTCGAATTCTATGATAGGAATCTGATACAGAAACTTGAACAAACTAGATGCTTGTCATTTTTTAATGGAAATGTCTGAAAGTTCTATTTAAACATACTTGATCTCACGAAATTCAAAATGTCTCGGTCCGGTTTATGTTTCACTAAGGAATCTTAGCGAATGATTTGGCGGTGTTAATGAAATAATCTTCCTGATTATGAGTCGACTCTAACAAGAAGATACTATTATTTTCTTTAATCTTTCTCGGCTTACTTGTATTTCGATTCTTCGAGACAATTTGATGATACCATTTTATGAAAATTAATAATCTGAAATAATGTTTATTATGTGTCAATCGTATGCTCATGAACAATATTTATAACCTTATCTAGATTTCAAAGACCACAAATTATCTCATTTTTCACAGTAGTTTCAACAAAAAAAAATGTGGCAGGGTTTCTCATTTCGGCTAGTAACAAATTGTTCTGTCGTTCTCTGATAGAACTTCATTTCATTTTTACGTAGATATGAACAAAATAACATGAACAACAATCTTTAGAAACACAATTTTTTCATTACCTCACCATAAAATTTATGGTTTTATATTTAATATAAAACTGTAATAGGAATTCATGAATGTTATGACAAAATCATTATACAGATAATTCAAACATACAAGTACATACCATTGCTATCACGAGAACAATGAATAATTATTGTGTTGCGTCAACAACTGATAAATTGTTGCATGATTTTGAAAACTCTATATTTTTATTCATCATGAAATTAACTAAAATAAAATCCATGCCCGCATCACATTGTATGTGAAGTTCATGTTATGAAACGTATATTTTATACGAATATTCTCCATGAACCAGTCGTAACTTGGAATTGGGAAACTATAAATGGACTCTTGATGTCAAATGCCCGCGTTTTGTACATGCAATTTCTGAAGGTGTGACAACTAATTGTTTCACAAGACAAGTTGAAATATATCAAATGTCTATTTTTTGCTACACAGTGAACAAAAAAAAACACCAGTTAACACCGTCTGGTGTCTCCTGAAGTCCTTATTGTTTTACCATGGTTTTAGTGTCAGTAAACATCGGCATATTATTCACCACTGTAGGTGTTATGGTTTTTTTTTTCAAGAATAACATTAATGTTCGATTTTTACCAAAAAACAGGATATACAGGATGTTCTAGAAATTATTGAAACAATATGAATATAATGAATTCACAAGTTTCATCGTTTGCAACTTACTTGAAATGAGGGGGAGGAAAAGTATGAGTTTCCTCCCTGATTTGAGGGAGGAAAGTGTGTACTTTCTATAGGGGTAGGAGGAAAAAGATTTTATCATGATACATATAAACACAAAACAAACAAAATGAGAAAACTCTATATATCTTTATAACAATCCACCACTAAAAGATATTCAAAAAGGTAGACAATGAGCCAAATGCACCAATTCACAAGGTGAAGATCTCGGTGAACACAGTAAGCAGGCCGGTTTCGGACTTTTCGGCCTTCATCAGTGCAGAGTAGTCCTCGGTAGTCACCTAATAGCTATCCTGAGATCTCCACCCGAACCGATGTCTATCCCAATGAAAGTACGACTACAACGTATTCAATTATTGAGAAAGAAATGAATACTCCAGAAACAAGGCTCCTAAGATCCCAAGACTAAGCAATTTGATACAAACGAAAAGTTACGAATTTCATTACAATTTTTGTCGAAGATGATACTGATACGTCAAATAGGTAGGTACTTTGAAACTTTTGAAAGTTTTTGGAAAAATCATACTCAAATCATCATAAATAAAACGCCATGTATCTCAATAAGCATCAGCCACATTTTATCTACTTAAGTGATTTGGATGGAACACTTATATTTTATGACATGATGGGTATATTCGGTTCCATTATTTTACTAGTAGATTTCCATAATACCAAGGATAATAACAAAGACTATAACACTCAAGGACTTTAAAAGACACGTACCACCGATGGAATGTCATTTTACGATTATGTTTACAACGAAACCTTTATCACATCCTGGCCTGCAACTTTTGAATAGGTGAAATTGTGTCTAGACTTTATGGACAAAGATGAACAAAGTTTACCGACTATGGACTCCAAGGCATTATTAGGGCCCAACAATGCTGTTACCTGTTTCAGTAGGCAGAGCCGTACTAGCCATCAGCAATATGGATGAATTAATTTTCATATTCCCGTGAATGCATACACAGTCCGGGTGTGGATAGGGCCCTGAATGGGCCAGCCTTTGTTATTATGATTCCTTTCATAATTATGTACTTATAGTATTTGTTCAGGAAGTTCTTTTTCTGTGTATTGAAATAAGAGGTAGTTTATATTTGTATGATGCTTATCGCGATGCTTATACATGAAAGGGAACACTCAGAATATAAAGTGATAGTTGATTGTTAATGCAATAAAACAATGGTTCTGCTCTTATTAGTACGGTACGAGTATGGGAGGGAGTACTCGAGGGATGATTTTTTACGATTTCTCAGGTGATTTTTTTAATAAAAAATATTAGCCTAATTGAAGAGAGAGGGGACGAATGTCAAGGGTAATTAAGGCTGTTTGGCTTTTGGGGATTGAGTACTTCTTTTCAACACCAATTTTGGCATGTTATAATATATTTAATCCAGTTGACTTCGATGATATAATGCAAGCGTTAAAAGTAATTAATTGAATTCCTACTACAAGTACTAATCTCTGCACCTGCATTATTTGGTCTTCGCACTTCAGAAGCACCGTTATTAGTTGGTGAAAACGAATATTCTGCAGTTGAATCGAATACTTTTTCAGGTGCTTATCAGGAATATTACCAAATTTTCATGCAAACTGCAAAAGATAGTAAATGTCAATGTTTATAAATTGTTCCTCATAAGTAATATTTCTGTACCATGTTTCAATTTCTTGTGTTTTGCGACATTGAATCAAACAAAATGATCTCAGTTTCAACAATACCTAGGTACTCATAATATTTTGAGGTTTTCTCAGACTGTCAAATTGATGTATATATGAGAATTATCAATACTTGAATAACGTGTGAAATCTTAAATGGATGTTCAATTTGGTTCCCTTATATTCTTTTTGCATAGTTAATTATCGTGATGTACTTACGCTCGGCTGACGCTTGACAAAATTATATAGAGTCTGAATTCTACAAGGTTGAATATAGTTAACAATGGAATATATAAGGCATTCGAATATCCGTGAGTAAAATTTCTGGAATCCTGCTTTTATTAAAATATTTCGAATGTTGTGAATGTTTTGAACTCGAACTTTCGTGAAGTATATTGGAATTTCAATTATTGTTTTCGACCAGGAAGAGAAGATACCTTTTAAATAGGTCTTTATATCATCGAACAAAATATAAAAGGACAGTACACTCCTCTGAGATGTTCACAAAAACGAGATTGACTGAAATTTACTGTAATAAAAGTGAGTCTGAAAAACTCCATAACCTTTATGTAATGAAAAAATATGAACCAGTAGGAAGCAGTTGAATATATAAGTTCCTATTATTTAAATTATATCAGAATAGTGTTCTTTATTGTTCAACTGTACAGGGTGGCCAGATAAGAATGCAAAGTGCAGTATCTCGGAAACTATTCGTCTAAGAGACTTGCGGTGAAAAATGTTATGACTAAAGTTACCAAAAAAAACTCCTGGAAATTATTTTCATGTTTCCAAGATGGCCGCCAGGGGGCGTAACTGCCATCTAAAACTTTTGAAATGAATTTTTGACAAAGTTCGCCTAGTAGACGTGCCAATAAAATATGTACCTTTTAAAGTTGAGCTTCATTCGAGTAATTTTTGCCCGACACTTTTTGACGTATCTATTAAAATGAAGTGGTGGGGGTGGTTCAATGTGTTTTCAAATAAACAGCTGTAACTTCTGAACGACTGAACGGGTTTCAACAAACTTAGAATCGTTGGAAAGAGCATTCATTGGTCTATCGAATTCATCTTATTCGTAATGTGTATGATTTTAAGTGATGCCACTAGAGCGCGTTTTTTGACATAATAACAAAAAATTGCAAAATTTTCTGATAAATCAATTGCAATTATAAGACTTTTTTTCCATGAAAATGTGGTGGAATGAAACCTTAATAGGCTAGTGAAAACCGTATCTAGATATATACATTTTTCACCGCAAGTCTCTTGGACGAATAGTTTCCGAGATACTGCACTTTGCATTCTTATCTGGCCACCCTGTACAGATGGCTTGAGGGACCACTGATCTTGCTTGACCAGCTATTGTTGGCTCAATCTGCTCTTCGGCTCAATCTGTAATTGGTAGTGTTTTTTACATTCATGTGATTTTTTTTATTTTCATGGCATGATGAAAAATATGCTGTTAACATCACCTCAGATGGACTTCTATCTAAAGCTTAGAGCTTTAAAAATTGTAGAGAAACAGCGTATTGAATTGATGAATTAAGAATATGTACTTGAAACCTATACTGAAAGTGAATCATATATTTCTGTTTGTCAAATGAAATAACAGAGAATTATGCATCATCTGATAACGATAAGGATAACGAAAATGGTTGTACACTCCAGGAGAGTTCTTTGACCCAAGTTGTGGTCTCGTGAGCAGTGTTGCCAACATAATATCTCAAAAATCTCAAAATGGCATCTTTGAAAACACCAGAAAATCACATTACCTGGTTAATTGAAAAAAATGCGCCGCAGGCGAAAATTTTCGAAAATATAGTGGTTTTCTGGTGGTTTACTACGATTGAAACCACTAGATTAACACCAGATAATAGCTAGTTCTCTTGGTAAAACTGGAGCGCACTCGGTGTAAATGTTTCTGCTTTCGTAAACGGTACTATCAAGGTGGATATAGGATGGTGAAACAGCTCTTCAATTGTTTCTGCGAAAAACTTGTAGACCGTTTGAGAAGGTAGTAATATTTCAGCTACTTGAATGAAGATGGCGGTAAGATCGATTATCGAAGAAGATTTCTGTTGCTTACTTATTTCTGTGGTTCGCATCTGACAGACGTGACTTGAAACGACATTAAACAATATATTTTCTATAAATCTGGAATGAATATTGATATTTTGACTCTTCTCAGTCATTTTTCATCTAGAACAGATGAAACTGATAAAAAGATGACAGAAGCACAGTTTCTGTTTTACCGAAACAAGGTATGTCGCCATCTCTGTTAATTTCAGGAAATATTACTACGGTATGAAATCAAGTAGGCAAAGGTCTACAGTTTATTCTAGTGCTTGTTAATAGGAAGCTGTTTCACCATCCTATATCCACCTTGGGTACTATTTATGTCAAACTAAAATCTATGCTCAGCATGAAACCACATGAGACATGAGAGCTCAACATGACGTTGACGATTTGACGAATATATCGGAATCGTGATCCGTGTCATGCGCATGCGTCAGCTGTCAATTAGTAGTGACCAAATTTCCACATGTGTCATAAAAAATTCACAAAAATAACCACCAGCCACTAGATGCAATTTTTTGTCACAAAACGATAACTCAAACCACCAGTTTTGGTGTAAAATCCACTAAGATGGCAACACTGCTCGTGAGTCGGTTGGGCAATACATATTTATTTGTAATTTTCTGCTGTTCGAAACTGGTTGGCAAACCCCGACACTACATGAAAAGTCTGATCACGTTTTGTAAGCGAACATCAAAGCAGTTATTCAATAAATGTAACGACCGAAATCGACAAAAGCAGGTTCAATGCATGAAAAAGAGGTAAATGTATTCGACACTGTTCAGTTTTATGTGAAAATTTTACTTTTTTGAGAATGGACTGGTTTTCCAGCATCGTAATTAATGTGTAAAGAACATTTCAATAGGTTCATTCAGAGTTGTAATGTGAAACTAGGGGCATAAAATAATCCAAGTCTTCGTTGAAAATATATTATTTGTGGTGAACACATTTTCGATTATTCGAATAGCATCAGTATATATATTTCACCGTATATTTTCAGATTCATCATCAATAATAAAAGACTTATGTGTCACACTTCTATACCAAATATAGAGTTTATCATGGCACTGTGTGAAGATAATTGAAAAATATCTATAGTCGTTCTTGCTTTACACGCTGAAAACCAAATTTGGTAACTTTCGTTTCTAGGTACTGTCTGTCTCAACACTTTCAACAAGTATTCATTCGAATACATAGTATAATAATAATATTTATCTTATACTAACAACCTGTTATTCAAAAACTGCTAATATTGCACATTAATTGTGGGTGGTCGTCAACACCCACTATAGTTTTGTTCCATTCGCTGAATCATTCATTTCTCTATCTGAGATGAGCATTGTTTTTTGTTAACTATAGCGAAATTCAATATTATCCTTGACTCGTATAAATGCCGATACAATAATTGCTGATGAATGTAAACCCGATGTCAGTTTCAGAAACAATTGAAAGTATTCGCTCCCGTGGTTTCTTATTAAAAATCCAAAAGTTGAAAACACAATATTTAAAGCAATTACGGCACAGGGTGTAGAATAATTTAATTAATAACCTTCCATATCTGATTGGGGATTATAAATTGAACGATATCGAATATTTGATATCAAATTAGCCAGTTAACAAAAAACAGCTCTCTCTCATCTCAGATAGAGAAACGAATTATTCGGCGAATGGAATGAAACTATATATAGTGGGTGTTAACGAGCACCAACAATTAATTTGCAATATTAGCACTTCTTGACTAACAGGTTGTTAGAATAAGATAAATATTATTATTAAACCATGATGTATTCGTAATGTATGGATAATTTTTAGAATTAGGTAATACCTACCTATGCGCTACGAAACAGAAATTATTCATATTCTAGAGCGTTTGGTATATCAAATATTAACTCTGAAATACTCTGAATGCATACCTATGCATTGCTTTGATATATCTATTCTGTGGAATGTGAAATATTCTGACGAATATATGGCTATTCTCTGTTCTAACTCATTTGCATCACTCAATTCCCCAACCTATTCATGTTTCTATAATTCAAGAGCATCATCTATTCATTCATCAATGAATGCTTTTATTTCAGATGGTCAAGGATAGCTAGATGGACTGAAAGAGACTGATTAGTGACTCTGTGTCGTATTTAGTGCAAACTAATACAAAGTAAGTACGTAATAACCCTTATAGTTAGGTCATATACTACACGTTTCAGAACCAGTGAATGCATTGAAATTCATACGGATTTCTGCATGTTTCGAAAATCAAATTAGCTCATTAGTCGAAGGGTGATTTTATAAAAAAAATTAATACCCAAGATTCATCATTTAGGATTTAGGAAAAAAAAATTTGCAAATTATTTGGTTGCTTTCAATTTGATTCAGTGGATTAATGTTTGTGCTTTATACCTCTAACCAGCTTTGTCATGATTTTGGCTTTTGGAGTTTATTTAAATCATATTGGAAAGAAACAACAAAGCAGATAATTCGAATTAAGACCTATGTGCTTGGGCAAACTCTATTCCACTTCTTTTCTTATTCGAGAAAACATGGAATAAATCAGTCTTAAATGTTGAGTATTTTTATAACATACTACACTATAATTTCTCAATTCTCGAGTGATGAATTTTAGATGTTGAAAAGTTTCATGAATCCACCCTAGAATACTGCCCATATGGTGAAATTCAATCAGCTTTGAATGTCAGATCAATTCGCATTTGATGTTATTGTTAACATCAACTCAATCAGTGCATTTCACCATAATAGTAAAAAAAATTCTACGATGTTACAATGATTTACAGAAACTCTGCATTATTTTGTATTTAACGTATCCGATATTTACTGAAACCACAAACATAATGTCACATCAGATGATATGGAATAATTAATTCTTCTTTTACGTTTCTATCGTGCCTCTAACATGTCTTATCCAAATAATTGAAACTTGAAGTTAGCTCTGGGATTGATTGAAACCGTGTAAATTCCAAAACGAATTTCAATCTAACTTTCAGGGTGTCGCTAATCACACATATTATCTATTTCACAACTACCGGTGTGAAGTCACGCTAGTATTTACAAAATCCACGTGACTGATAGTTTTATGCAAGAAACTATTACCTATACGACCCAATATAATGTATGTAGATGTGGTGTTTCCTGATATACGAAGACGTCTAACAGTTCAGAAATACAGTGCATTCCAATTAAAACTATCCAATCTGAATAACTTTGATATGTTTATTTTAAAACAACATCCAACAACGCCTGGAATGGTATATTTAGGTATATGAATACTATAGTTGAAGTAGGTGCGAAAAATTGGTATACGATTTTTCAGGAGTATTTGTCTGTCTGTATGACTATAGGATGAGTAAAATTTTCATAGTTCAATTTCACATAATAAACTCAATATAGAGGGTGGCCAAGATAAGAATGTTCAGTTTTCGACATAATATTTGAAAAAATCGAATTTAACTATTCGGTTGATTCTTAGCTTCGCGAACTTGTAGGTATATAGATATCTAAATCTAAGCAGCTTGTTTCACATTAAATACAAAATTGATTCCATTGCTTTTGGTAGGAGATATGAGAGAAACTATTGTTTAAATATCTTGTGTTAGTTATTGAGATACGGGTGATTAGAATTCAGTGAACGTAGAATAATTCTGTTACGTGATATCGATTACACAATACTCAATAAGTCCCAAAAAGATCCAGAATATTACATCTATTATATATTCCTCGAGAATATTCAATGGTGTCCCTGTTTATTTGTTTTTTGTTGTATTTTTCTTGAAAATCAAGGAATCGAAATTCGTTCAGGTCTCTTGGTTTATAGCAAATATTAATGCCTAATGTTTGAACAGATGTTAATTAGATGTGTGTTTTTCAAGCTTCAACTTAGTTGCAAAGCAACCCTTGATAGTTTAGGACTTGTAAATAACAGTTATTCAGAATGCGAGCCTCAGGTTTATCAAAGTAATAAAGGTGCATATACAAATATGAAAAATCAAAACTGTTAGATAACATCTAATTTGGCTAAAATTCAGTTAGTGATCTGGCAAGTATAACATAATATTTGAATCTATACCCCAGATAAAATAAGATGAAAATAATCTAAAATAATTATTTAATTATTTTCCTTCAACGTCCCACTTTCCTATATACGACCACAGCTCTCTTTATTTATTGATAAATCCTCGTAGACTTATTATTACTGTCAGGTATTGACTCATGCGCATCGGGATTCTAGGCCAATGCAAGAAGAAAATATGGAAGTTGACAGCAGAGCACGGTTATGACTGTTATGAGTGAAGACCATTATGACATATGGAGATTGAACTCATTTATAATCACATTATCATGCTCATCAGAGCATACGAAGTAGTACAAACGGTTGTTAGGATATTTTCAAAGAAGTCGAAAATAATTCAATATACCTACCTACTGATTAATTAGAATAAGTTCTGAATATTCATTAGCAAAATTGGGGTAGGAACCTATTGATAATTATTCAGTAACGTATATCCTATTCGGCACCTATCAATACCATCGAATAAAAAATACCGCTACGCAAGTTGCCATATGAGGAGTCACGTGTAAAAGCAGTAAAAGTTTATTAGTTCGACTATTTTTTTAACCGAATTTCTCAATCGAAAGTAACGGAAATTAAATTTGCATGAACTCACAGAAAGTAAAACGTTATAAGCGCAATCGATCAAGTAAACATTAACTAATTAGAATAAATCAGCAATTAAACGGAAATCACTAGAAGTTGCAGTCCTCCAAGAAAATTGGTTACCCATTCTCAATTATAAATAAATGACGAAATTGACTAAATGTAGGTAATTCATAGAATCTATTAATTGTCGATTTCGAAACTATTACTTATTAACTTATCGAAACGTTTACATTATGTGCGCCTGTTTGTCTGGTGACTCTGCTGTTAGTATGTTTAAAGTGAATACTTTTGAAACCAAATGAAACTGTATCTCCTTTATTGAAGGTCAATTTCGAAAACCGGAACATAGCATTGATAAAAAGTGACAAAGTCAAATGTCACATGAGTTATGATATTGCTGTTTGCACTGACAAAAATAACAATGTGGGTCCTGTGAATGAAGATAATTATTTCCATATATAAAGTTTATCAGCACCAGATTTTGTTAAACAATAATATCGAAGCAATATGTGAATGTCATTGTACAAAATATCATCAAGTCTATCATTATATGGGTATATACAATGATATATATGTGTCATTATACCTTTGAATAAGTACAAAAACCTCTAAGACAATGCATGAATGATTAGATTGTATGACATTCTATATTTGTTTGAGAATGATGGCTGACTGAGCGGAGATAATAAAGTATGGTAGAGTGAAGGGGTAAAAAATAGGAAAAAAAAGGTGTTGAAACACTATTTCTGAGACTTTATGAGTTCCAACACAATATTGAAAGTACATTAAAGGATACAACAGAAGATCTCATTAGGGGGAACCTACTTGAATAGAGTATTTTAGAATGCTGTCAAATTAGACCTGCTGGACCAGAAAAAAACATAACCACACATATTTTCGCTGTCATTCGAGTTGATTTTTTTTCTGTTGGAAGTATTTAAAATCAGTTCTGATACATGTTTGGTCCCGAAAGAGTCAAAATACTGATGATGTCCAAGGAGGCAACTTTTGGACACAATTCCACGTCAGTTTCCACTTCACCATTATTAATAACATAGGGATCAACAGAATTCATGACTCTTATTTCATCGATCCTTATATCACTCTGCAGCTTTACTACCAGAATTTTCTGAACCCAATAAATATTTACTTTTACCTTAACAAGCCATGAACGAAATAATCTTGAAAATATCTGGTAAATCAGCAACTAACTTTCCTGTTTAGTGACATTTACTTTGTATTGACATAATTTGGCGCCATGTTTGGTCCTTAGGTCACATATGCTTACGCTAGATACGGTATTCAGGTTATTCGTTTCGTAGGTCCAGGGGGATTTAACGTACTGCCATTGATTGATCGTTCTAAAATTTTGACCATACATATGTATATGTTGTACCACGTGATATCATTGTACTTTTTTACAGACCCCTCTAATACCAAACAAATACTACATGATGCCGGATCTAGCGTAAGCCTTCATGATCTAAGGTTTGGTCCAACAAGGTCACGTGTTCTAAAATGCTCTATTTATAAGAAAAAACAAACTCAGAAACTAACTGGCAGACATTGAGGGTTGAAAGGAGACCTTGAAAGGGTCTAAACAGTAGAATGTAGATTCTGCCAAGATTAAACCTTTATATCGACAATCTCTGATAACCAAAGTTTCCTCAGTATTATGACAATGGAGTGGATATATCGTAAAGCCCATAATATTCTATTTTTCATCTGAATTTGTAGTCAAGAGCCACACAGTTTTATTAATGACGTGAAATCCGCACTTGCTTCTGCATGTTTCGTTACGATCTACTTGGTAATTAAAACTCCTTGACTCCAGTATGATGGGACTTTATTCTTCATAAATGGAATAAATCCATTATCAGATTTCCAACATAGCTATATGATCCTAACAGTAATAATTATAAGCCTCGATCTGAAACGGATGCCAGATGATTGCTACAATTGTCCAGGACTGGCGGGACTGATCGAAGGTGATAATTTATTGTGATGACTGCAATCGGTTATTGCTTGAACGAGTTGATTCGATTTTTCATTTCCTACATCAACTAATGATGGTAAACATAATGAATCATTTGGAAACGTTGATGATATCATCTTGGCCTTCGAATCGCGATGAGGTTTAGCTTTGTGAATTTCGATTTTTGAGCTTGATCACGAATCACGACTGATTCTATTATTGTTGACTCATGATCAGAATTGACATGCATTATAACATTACTGAACCAAAACAAATCTCTTGAAGAGTGATTCAAATGTTGGTGTTTATGTGGGATTCATAATGATAAAAACCATTCAATCATTCCTTGCCTTCACTTCACGGAGTAGGAAGTAGGTGGAAGTTGAAAACCCTGCGAAAAACAAACAGCAATACTTGGATGAAAAACATAGTAGTCTGTAAACTTTGGAAAAACCAATTTCAGGAATAGTGAAACAAGGCCGGCCAGGGAGTTCATCAAGGAACAATCGCTAAAATTCGCTGAGTCAACAGGACAAAAAGCAGGCTCACTGAACATATAAACATCGGACTGGCAAAAATAACAACATGTGGGTTCGCTAAGAGAACGAGGATAAGGCCTGATGAGTATTTAAGGCTAAGGCTTTCGAAAATTGGGGAGGAAAAACCATAACCTTCAAGTGATATGGGGGACCTGAAGGCAAAACTAGACAAGGAACTTTGACAGTAGGTTTTCAAAAGTATCAGTAGAAGCAGTGAGATTTCACTTTTCTCTTTGAAATGATTCAGTACGAATCTCGCATCACGAACGCCACTGGCGAAAATAAAAGTTTTTTTTGTAAAGCAGAAAATGCTTTTTCTTTCATAAGAGATGCCATTTTTTCTCCAAATGGACCCAAGGATAACCTCCTGAAACATTAGTTTAATATTAGTATGTTATTACAAAATACCAGTATATACGACTAAATATAAGGATAAAATGAGTGGGAGTAAATGATGCTTCATATTCAAATAAATTCTTACTTCTGATAAAGTGAATATAAATTCATTGAACTTAGCAACGTATTCAACAAATCACATGCGTATATTGCTTGGAAATAAATATTCATTTATTCCAATAAATTCGGTCTAGCCATACGCGATCAATTTGATCGATAAAATTTTGTCCATTCAGTTAAAACTCGATAAGACCCTTCTGAGTTTTTCTGTCGGGGTAATTTCAACAAAAAAAAAAACAAATGCAATAATTGAACTTTGGTTTAGCCTTGCTTCAAAGGTTATGTGATTGCCAAGTAATACATAAAAGTGCTTGTGTCTTTTTCTGTGATGAATGATGAATGGATGGAATCAAGTCAATATGCACTCTGAACATTCTTGATCTAATGCCCACAATAAAACTATTACATCGTTTAAGACATAATATCTTCCAGTGTATACCGTCATACTATAAAAAGAAATTACATTCATAAAGACAACAAATTGTCGTTGATTGACTAGAATAATAATGTTTTATGAGTCATCGGAACACTCGTAGTAATGCACTTGTTATATATGGATGAGAATAAATGAGGAAGGAAGTTTGTTGTTGACCGCAGAAGATGGATCATTGGTAAGGAATCATATATTTTCACGCTAATTTTTTATGGACCCTCTTCCTCTTAAGTTTTGCTACTCAAGAGGATGGGCTGAACGAAAGTGTATTCGTTCATTGATTCCTTGCATGGTGTAAGGCGATATGACCTCAGATAAATCACACTTTGTCGAGCCGTGTAGAGGAAAAAACACGTTTTCACGATTTCGCTTTCTGATGCTTACAATGCACTTGACATAGCTCTCTTACTTGTTCCACTTTGCGACTCCCAAACACCTGCCATATTGTTGAAGAAAAAGCGCTATCGCTCCTGAGAACTCGAGAAAACACGTTTTTCGTTTCAAGGAAGTGTTTTACCGAACATTCATTTTTCTGTGTAGTTTATACGTGATATGAGTCATGATTTTTTTATTAGAAATTAATATTCTACGTTGATATTTGGTTAATTATTGAAAAATAAATCGAATTGAGGAGATGTTGTTAATTTCAGTATGATGAGACCTCGGATGAGACTGAGGAATAGTTTTACCAACGTCCATAATTTGAATATCATCAAGTGTTGATCAGGTGGTATTAAATAAATGTGTTGCTGTGAGAAATGCACACTCTACGAAAGCTCTGAAGGGACACTATAGATATTTTTTTATCTCATTATAATGAGTTAAGTTTCCCATTATTATGAGATAGCTAACTCATTATAATGAATTAGTTATCTCATAATAACGAGATACTAACTCATAATAATGAGATACTCTCTCTCATTATAATGAGATGGCAAAAAATGTTAAAATAATAATTTTGCTACTGTTGAGTTGCCACAATTAGGCCGTATTTTTCAAACAGATGGATATATACATGGAAATATGCCAGGAGTGATATTTCAATGAATGTTCAGAATTTCACCAGTTGAAAATAAGGATAAACAAGTTCATATTCAATTACTGATTTGTCACCGTGAATATATAAAGGTAAGATTTCAAATAGATGTTATTTTTAGAGACTATAAATATTTTGAGGTTATGCATGACTACTTTGTTTTTCTCATACGCATAAAAAAATGTTTTTTATAGCTTTCGATGAAGATGACTACACTATAAATTGATGGAAAAAGAAGTTTTGGCTCGGCCCATTCTCAGAAGTAGATGTTTCAGCCATAGGTTCAAGAACTAATGCTCTTTGTTTCAGCAGAATCTCAGAATGCTGATGATAATTTATGAATATACCAAATTATTATACATTTATAAGATCTTTTCATATGTTTCCAGAGAAAGGTGATTATATGAATGTTATATATGAATGTCAAGCAACTTATTGAAATTTTTTTACATCGTGAAAACATACAACTCTCTTATATGTGAACGGATAGTAAAAAATAACCTGCAGGTTCAGTGATCAAGCCAAAGTCTATTACCTACTGAAATGTAAACAACACCAAGCTGAAAGAGATGGATATAGGGTCCTTATTTCATCATTCTTCAAGCCAACAAACATTCGCATATTTCCATATTACTTGGACTTGTTGGCAACATTGTTAAATATTAACTCATTATTATGACTTACGGTATCTCATTATTATGAGATAATTTATCTCATTATAATGAGTTAGCTTTCTCATGATAATGAGAAACCTAGCTAACTCATTATATTGAGTTAGGTATCTCATTATTTTGAGATAGTATCTCATTATATTGAGATAGCTAAGTCGTTATAATGAGATAAAAAAATATCTACAGTGTCCCTTACGAGTTAATAAATTTTCATATTTAACTTAATCTAATGTAATTTCCTTCCGAGTGATCTCATCATAGATATATCTAATTATATTTTTTCAATTATGTCAATTACTTTATGCCAACACCCATAAATGGGTAAAAGCATTGATGTGGTGCCATAACCAATGACTTTAGCTGCGCATTGCCAATTAATCGAAAGATTTACAGCAGACTAAATTCATACGTATATAACTTTTAACTTATTTTCTTCCTCAGCTGAACGTTCTCATTATTGGCATGTCTATTACATATAAGTATGCAGATTTGATGTCACTGTATGAAACATTTAAACCAGTCCGGAGTGTTACATTCATTGCTTCGAATCTGCAATAAAGTGGATCATGGAAGATGCGAGACGAAAGATAAATGGGTAGATAATATATAATGAAGTGCAGGTTACGTGTATAGCAATGAAATGCAAATACCAAATTACATTAGAAACTTGGCAACCATAACGGCAGAGGTATTGAGGTGGAACAATAATTTTAAACTACAAGATAAGAAGGGTCAGTATGATGGAGATACCGGAAATTCAATAGAATTTACATCAATAACCTATGTTTATCATAAGAAAGGTGAACTTTGGTTCAGAGATGAGCTGTTAGGCTATCAATGACTGGATTATAATTTTCAAGCTTCAAACCTAAATAGTTATCATTTCTTTTATATTCATTTATGGAACATCTAAATTTTGGAATTGACAACCTGCAGGTGTTTTAGGATTCAACAATATTCATCCTCCTGCGAGCTATTAGACGAAAAAAAAAAAGAATTTACATTTGGGGATTCAATTTAACAAAAATAGCTGTGTGATGGAAAAATGTCATTTCTCGACCTCATATCAACTTCGATGTGATATGATATCAAACACACTAAAGTCCAATTCATCTTTAGACTGATCCGCTGTTAGTGAAAACTAATGTGTTGTGCATGGTTATTGAATTCAACGAGTACACAGGGATAAATTTCATCAAAGGCGAGCCAAACAAGCGGAACACGTTCACGTTTCATTACTCTCATATACCTATTGATTTATTATGTTCAGCATAATCTGCCATTAGCCATGAAATATATCGATATTAACCCTACCGTCCTACCGACATGAATATTCGTGCCCATTTCCGGTAATCTAATCATAAATTAACACATAAATATATAAAAATCAGGAGGATATACATTTTATGTATTGATATGGTAACTTTCGAGGTAACTGATTCCCTTTTCAATCTACAAAGGAAAATTACTCAACACCTGAGTAACCTCCCACTTCCTAATCGTATACACCTATTGGCTATTGTTAAGTGCAAATTGGAGTTTTCAATCAACGAATAGGCTATGGACCTTGTGAAACAGCGGAGGCATCAAAATATATACAATATACATACCATGCTGTGAGTAGATTGCTGTGAGTAATGTCACTAATGCAGAAATTGTCATGATGTGGCGCTACTAATATTATTTATACTTAGTATAAAAAACTAACAAATTCCAGAAAAATCATTATATAATTTCATATATTTTTACTGCACTGACGGGAAACCTATATTTGTGGAATATCGTGCCACTAGATCAATATTGGGAGAGGATGCGGATATTGAAATTTTATAGGCAAATTATGAGGTTATAGGTAAATACCTCTCTAAGTAATGAGTTCCATAACATCACCACTGGATAGAAAATAGATGTTTTAGGATTGGTTGATGTCCTCAGTTGGATCGAAATACATAATGTTTATGAGGAATAATGCATTGGCAGAATGAATAAGTACCTTTATCAAACCATTCAAGTGAATTATGCTTTCGCGCCTCAAGCGAATAAAAAATATTTCAAGTAAAAAAAAATTTTCTCTGTTTGAGATACCATCTGTATTTAGTAAGGATTATATTATCAATTATATTATCATCACTGTAATGAATAAAGAAATTCTCATTTTAATATTTCGCACAGTCCATAAAGCTTAGTTGAAGATTATTTAGGTGACATCATTATACCTTTTCATTTGAAAATATATTTCATCCACTATATAAACTACCTGACCTAACTTAAACTAACCTAACCTAATAAAATGCTTGTTGTTTTGATGATGTTAGGTAATGAATAGAATCCCATCTAAGGAAGAGCATATTCGTACTTCTATGATTTCATTATATTTCAGAATGAAAAACATCACTATCACCAGGAGAAACAATAATATTGTTTGTTCCCAGTAATCATTTATGCACGAACTGTGAACTCATTGTTTTGTAGAGACTTTGTTTAAGTGCAATAACAATAAGCTCTTCATCAGAAGAAATAAAACAATCTACTCATTGAACCAGTTCAAACACCTACTAGCTATGAGTATACGAATTTGAAGACAATTATATTGAGAGTTCAACTAATTTTATTCTGCAACTGCAAACGCATGTATCACTTGTTTTCCCTTATAGTTGAACAGAATAATGAACTTCACTATCCTGTTAATATTTCGATTTTGATCATAAGATTTCACTAGTATGCATGAAACTTAGGTACACTCTTTTTGATCAATATCTACTATATATAGGAGAACATATATCGTTCTTGTAAGTCTGAATTCAAAGTTATACCTATGTAAAAGTTGGCGATCACAACGGATAACAGGAACGATGCAAAAATTATGTCGATGTTTATTCATAAGAAAAATTTAAATTTTTTGATACATACATTTTCTTCATCACGTCTGATGATGGTAATAATACATTGAGGAAGACTAGAAATAATCCTAATGATCGAATATTTCGTTTATTGGTAATTCAGACTCGGTAATTACTCATTGAATACTATATCTACTTTCATTCTCTTAGTTCTCATAAACCCGTTAGA
The DNA here is from genome assembly GCA_029955515.1 of Chrysomela aeneicollis. Classification (NCBI taxonomy): domain Eukaryota; kingdom Metazoa; phylum Arthropoda; class Insecta; order Coleoptera; family Chrysomelidae; genus Chrysomela; species Chrysomela aeneicollis. Next base: position 5,793,960 of record JARUHQ010000007.1, read on the forward strand.
GGAATTCACATCACACAACCATCAAATTGATTAAAATAAGCGGGTACTTTGTATAATCTGTGATCTCCAGGCTGATGACTTCATTGTTGGGGGTCGTTCACATCGTGCCTACACTGTGAAATTCAGGAATGTCGCAACTATTAAAATAATTTCATACCTTTAAAGTAAATAAGTCTTCTATACGTAGGGATGTATTATTTTTGGAAGTAGTAATGGATTTCATTCAGGATTTTTGGCGAATACGGTTATTTTGATTTTGATACATTTCAACGGCAAGATATAATTCGTTATGTCGGGATATGAAATAAATCACCCTCCCATGTAAGACGAAATATAGTTTATATTCCTTTTATGATGTCCTGTCAAAATTTTGTGATATATGTGAGAACACATTCGGGCTAATAATTGAAGTGCTTGCTGCAAACTACGAAATCGTCAACATCCGGAGACAGATGAAAGTATCTTCATTCAAAAGCGACCGCGACGCAAGCATTCGGTCTCTTGTACGCTATTTTTATCTTTTGTTGATGAAATGGAGTACACTTTCCACTAGAATTTATTACGCACAACTTCCTGTCTGCTTATTAGGAAATATAATGATCGAATAAAGTGAGAAGATGCTTCTAATTATTTTTCACGAAGTAGGTACCTATAATACCTACCCATACCTACCGCTATAAATAGACGTTTAGTTCTGTATCGGTTCTGTAAGCTTGACTCATGAGTATTACTTGAATTTTTGATCAACTGTTTGAGTAAAACTATTCTCAAGAGAGTAGTTCAATGGTTTGCTGAGAATATTTCATATAGAATTTTATGTATTTATTTTCGAAATGTGAAAACCTCCTGTTGCATTAAATTGCGATACCTAGTTCGGAGTTGAATTGAAAAGCATAATAAGTAGACTAGTATAGTAGTCACAAACTATAAATGAACTAAGGTTAAAATATACAACACTTTCAGCCATCCGCACGAATTTGCTATGGAAGATTTCAAGTATTTTGTTCAAAAAATCTGGAATCACAAAATCGGTTTGAAATAATCGGCGATTGTGTTTGTCAAGTTTTTTTTTCATAGAGGGTAGTTTTATTTATCTCGAATACATCTGAAGTGGAAGTTCAGAGTTTTTTACTATTACAGTCTCTTGCAACTTTCATATCCTGGCCTGTCCATTCAGCAAACCCTAAAGGAATTATTCTACGACTAAAATTTAATTACCGAAAAATATAGAGAGGAATTATCAGTTCTGGAGTTTTTCTCACGCTCAGAATTACCCATGCATTTGTTTGACCGCAACTAGTTCATTAATTTGAACAGATTCAATTCATGGCTAAATATCCATTATTTCTATTTCTCACAAAATTTAAAACTGTTTATTCTGTGGTACCACCATAACACAAAATATTTGAGACTAATTAGAAAATTAGAATATTTTGTATATTCGAACGAATATCGTGAGAAGAAGAAATACAATCAATATTTCACAAAATTATATTTTTGAAACCTTGTCATGCATCCATATGTATTTCCATAGACTCCAATATTATCATTTACCTTAATTTTTTACCACAAATTATATTTTTGTTCCAGAAACCTACTCAAATATGCAGACGGAGCATAGCTTTTACAGCAGTTCGGGATCGATACAACCTATAGAAAAAAGGACATCAACTCTATCGATTTCATCAAAACAGCAAGATACTGCAGAATACGCCGTCAATCGATTCTCACAGAAATATGATTCTTATCAAGAGTTTGTCTACAGGTAATAAATTTCCTACGACCACGTTTGGAAACGTCATAAAGCACATTATTCGCCACTACTATGACATTGTTATTTGAAGAGAAGAACACACGTTTTAAAACGAAAAAAATATCACACACTCGCATGTATCTCAGGTAGGTACTCACTGTTACCATAAGCGTTACTTACACCACCACATTCATATTTATTGCCTTGTTTGCCTCCTTTCGGATTTTTATAATACATAATATAGAAATGGAAGTGATATAGAATCAATACCACCTGAAATTAAGACACCTGTTATGTCATAAACAGAATTCTGAAGTCGTGAAGTAATCGATCAAATATCATAGTATACAATTTGCTCTTGGTAACAATTTGAAGTTTCTGATACCAATTTGAAATTTATTCCGAATTACAATATTTTATTTATTTGTCAACTGGGATTACTATGATTTTTTCTCTAATTTGTTGTAGCCACTAGTTGGAAGACAACCATCCAACCTTACCGGTAGCTTCAGTTAAAAATTCATTACATTTTTCAGAAATCAGTTGAGAAGAAGACTTTCTTCTACCGGAGACAACAGTGGCGATTCCAGCACTACTGCTTCGGGAAGCAGCTATGGTGAAAGGGAAGAAGGCAGCGAAGGTAGGACAGAAAGCGACGAGGTGGATCGTGAAGAAGAGAAAGAAGAAGAAGAAGAAGAACAGTCCCTAGGGGGCTTGGTATCGGATACCGAGAGACAGGCCGTTGAGACTTTCTTCAAGGGATTGAAGACACAGGTAATATTGTTATCAAGAAAATAATCTTCAATGTCTTCACGACCTCTTATTTATCAACTGTGACTATACTTCATGAATATGAAGTGATGAAAAAAGACCAACATGTTCAAATCTGTTGTCGCCACTCCATCATATCACCTCTTTCACCCATCAATTAGTAACTTTCCAATTTGAAATTTAATCTAGTGTGAGCACCTGAGATACAAACCAGAGGATCAACTGTTGAGGTTTTTTGAAAAGTTGACCAAACTACCAATAAACAACTTCCCGCAGTTAATTTTAGTGTTTTCACTAATCGTATGGGAAATACCGGTGACAATTCAAAGGGTTTCTTCATGTGGGGTCGATATCCTGTCTGGTTTTCATTTCGTTGGATACCTAAATAAAAGCTCAGAGTGTTCCGCCCACATGAAGGGTATATCCTGTCGAGCTAATTCAATGTAAATTGCGTTATTATGAGGATGAGCAAAATTTACCGATGAACGAAATAAACTCCTGAAAAAAAAATCATCCAGATGGATATTCTGCGTCACGCTAGATATTTTCTAAAGTAGACACCAGCAACGTCAAAGCAGTAGTAAATTGTTCTGCGATAAGCATAACACGCTATATCGAATTTCACGTGGATACGTCAACATAACGCAACCACCGCTCCCTTATTTGCTAGTATATTTTCCCTTCCATCAAGTTTGTGTTTGATAAACGACGATAACAAACGCCAAGTGATTCATGAATCAGCGAAATAAAGTGAAAATCAATATACCGGATAGATAAATTTAGAGTATGGTATACAACAGCCATCAAAAATAGAGCATGGAACAGTTTTTGAGCCACACCTGGTTCACAATATACAGGGGAAATCACAAAACTTGAATAAATTATCAGAAAATGTCAACATACGCTGAACGATTCATGAGATATGTGATTTTTGCCGATCACATCAATGACCTCGTCATTGACGGTTTTTGAAATGAAATCGTGTCATATGCATCTATTTTCCATTGTTGTCAGATTCCCGATACCATATTGGAATTTTTGATATTATGATATTTGGAACATCATAATAAATAATATTGAGGTAGATTAGGTGTTTTCGGTACGTTCACGATACCCTTTTCACTTCATAATCTGAATGAATATATTTGTTGCCTTATAATACTTGTCGCAAACGTTATTAATATCCATCAGATTGATACGTCAAGAGTATATCTGCCATTCTGATAGTGTTAATTTCTATTTAAAAAATTGAGAACATGAGTGTGTTTACTTTTTGAAACGAATATTATCATCTGGAACTCGTCATAATTAAAAGGGTTATTGGTAACTGAAAAGTGTTTGAATTAGAAAATAACCATCAATAATTATATGTGGGCACATTAAGTTGATTATAGTTTTGGATGAAAATGATCTGACAACACCTATATAAGCCTATAAATTGGCACGGTACCTACATAAATGAAATTTATTCACTATAAAATATCCAGATATACTGACCATAAAATTTGCTAGTACCTTTCCTCTAAAACGATAATGTAATAATTATTGTTAGCGTAGGCGTTGGATACACATAAGTCATCATAAACCGGCTGCTTGCTGCTTCGTTACCTATTTTTCGCGACATGATCTTCAAGTGACCTCTGATATGCTTCTTTGTGCCGCGTTAGAAAACGCCGCACTTGGCAGGTCGCAGAAACAGCATTTCGATGATGTCGAGAAAGAGAGAACATGGAGAGAACAGTACTGTCAACTGTACTGTGTTCGATGTCGATTCCTCTATAGTACAGGAGATATAGTGGCTTTTGAGTAATTTCATACGATTTTCATACGTCACCTAAACCAGGAATGATGGGAATAAGACCTGATGGTCCCAATCTCCAATTGTTCCAGCAGATAAATTTTCCAATCATATTTGTGAAATATAGCTACATTGCAAATTGCCCCTTTACGACATATTTATTTTTATATTTATTTTTATCTTCTATGATTGTGATCTCATAAAATAGGAGGTTGATGAATAATAGGATTGCACATGAGCAAGACAATGTGGTGGACTGAGGTAATGGCATAAATTCAACTCTTTCATCTCCCATACTATTGCTATATGTTTAGTCTACGCGCCAAAATTGCCAAAACTCACGAAAGGTTTCCCTTCCAATAGTCCAGTCAACAATAAATGAAGGCTGTCAGCAATTGAATAAAATATGCTTCTTCCAAAGATATGTGACATCAGTATGTTTTGTTTTTATCAATTCCAATATGAATAGGTCACTAATACTTGTATTTTAAATACTGCAGAATAATATAAGTTGTAATGTAGTAAGTATAGGTAGTACATATCCATTAGACTGTGGAATATAGTTTTTTCATCTCACGTTGGAGAATTCTGAAAATTTCTGTTTTATCTACTGGATTGTCGATATGATAGAGATTAATTCGAAACTCATTTGCCTCCGTAAATGAATATTTTGATTGTTTGGTGAAATATTATGCATGAGCTTCTGAATATTCATTAATCCGATAATTCAATTAGAATTTTAATGCCTCCATAATTTGAATAAATGAGCAAAAAATCTCACGGATGTTTTCGTATACCTAGAGGCGATAAGTGGGTTATTCGAATTGAAGGAAGAAAACATGTTACTCAAATATTTTTCGTGAATTGAATAATAAAGTGCATCGGTTTATTCATTTATTATTTCTTCAGTTTAGATTGTCAATTATTCAATTCAAAAAGATGTTGACGGAGTTATTGAAAATTTGTAAAAAAACTTTCAACCTGCTATATTCATGCGATATTCTTTTGAATCCCCAATCATCAATAACTGTTTCAGTTGTATGTGAGCGGATCTTTAGCGAACCTCTACACCAAAACCTCTAACGATCAAGATTGGCAGTTGAAATATACTGGGATTCCTGTTGTAATTTTGGATGGAGGCGAATCTCGAGCTAGAGATAAACGGAGGATACAGATTGCTCTAGCAGAAAGAGGTATGTAAATAATAATCTGCGATTAATTTTACCTTCCTCATTTGTCACTTGTCTGGTGAAATTGAATTCTGGGGGTTTTTCCTTTTTTTCGGTTCAGTTAAATGAATAACGAATGCTTGATTTTATTACCATAATAGCATCCTAAATATTTGCTCGACAAGATTGGAATCAATTTATTAGTAGGTATTTATCATGAGTTCAACCCAAGGTGGATAAAGATATGGTGGAACGAGTTCCATCAAAAGGCACTAGAAAAATTGTAGACTTCTGCCTATACTTGATTTTGTTGAATTTCAATCATAGTTTCAATCACTCTGGTAATACTTCCACGACTTCATATGGATGCTGATTTGAGTGATTCCGCATGATAAATATTAATTTCCACAATTTCTCAGTCATTTTGATTTTGTGTGTCAATCAATATCATGATTTAATAATCGAATTATATTCGTATTTCAAGATAAGTACCATAATAGGGTCATAAACCTCTAAAGCTTTAGCAGAATTAATAATCGTTTTCCGATACCTTACTAAACTACTACCGACATGGCATCAAAATTAAATCGGAATATTCTTTTATGCTCGAGAAAATCGAAATCAAAAATAATTATTTGACAGCACCATATTTCTGCTGACGTCACCTGGTAGATCGGGATGGTATCGTAAAAATATCGAAAATAATAGGGAAGAAGAATGTTTTGACATAAGTGATGGCAGATAAGTCAGATGACAATATGTCAATTTTTGATTCAAATTTTTTTCGATAACGAAACCAATTCAAAATAAAAAGGCGCATTAATATATAGGAATTACCATAATTACTTCCCTCATTTATTAGAAAAATATTGAAATCGAATTAAATCATATTATAACTATTGTCTGTTAGTTTAAGGATTATACTATTGTTCTTTGTTCTTTATTACAGTTGCGTTTTCAAATTGTATTTCATTTTTAAATTATTGTATTTTTTAAATAATTGTATTTTTTAAATTATTTATTATACTTAGATATGTCTGTCACATACAAGCGATGCTTAAGTGATGTATCACGTTTATTTCTCAACTTTTCAATTACTTGTAACTACTTTACCTTATTTATATGTCATATTGAAATAAACGCTTTTATTATTTATTATTATTATTATAATTGATTGTTTATCATATATATAACGCAAGTCAGGTATTTTATATGAGTTAATATTTCTATAGGATTTTCAATACCACCTCAGCGAAGTCAATGAGACGATTGAACTCAAAGACACTATAAAATAGAGAAATAAAAATGAAGAATTAATTCAATTAATAACTTTATTGTCTGGGAAAAGAAGGTAAGTGTAGTGGTGCATCTGATAATATTTTAAATAAACAACACAAGTTGATATTATAATTACATATTCACAATATAATGTAAAGAAAATATCTCATGAACTCACATCATAGATAGAGTACGTACTAACAATAACTGAGGATTTAGGAAAACATTTATTATTTACAGAAGTGCATGACAATAAGTTGGTTTATTAGCTTATACCTATTACTAAAATACTTTGTGCTCTCACTTCACAGGTTCTCATGATGTTCATGTACAAAGATTAAAAGAATAAGGATAAGAATTTCAACTTAGATCAAAATTATCTTCACAGCAATTACTTGCAGATGTAGCTGCTATGTGTTGTCCTACTGCAAAACACAAAGTTTGTCTCATATTCACACTTGGAGTACAAATATGAATTTCGAGAATCCACATTATTGTTGCTACATGAAGCAGAATACGTCTTTGAATGCTTAAACTTTCCGAAAATGTGGTCGGTGAGGGGTATAATGAACGCTGAACAATGAAATAAAACTCAATAGTAACTTACCTTTAATCATCCGAATATATTTTCGCAGGAAGAATTAAAATCGCCCAGTAATATTTTACCGCCATCTGTCAAAGGTGACAGAGATTGTCAATTCTTCTTCCACTTCGATTAATGGAACAGAACCTAAACCGTACCAGGTGACGTCACATTATTAGAAAAGGATGGAGAATTTTCGATTTTTGAATGCCGATTTTGGAAAAACCCTTGATAATAAAAATTTCAAAAAAATATCGACGTATTCTCTGAAGACCCGCGTTTCACATATATAATTTTTGAAAAAAGGTGTACAACCCTATTATGAATGATCTGTCACTGTCACTTGAACACGAATCCATAGAATACGGATATCAATAACTGAATTATCGATTATGATATCAAATGCGATATTAATGCCATCTCCGAACGATTATTAGTGAAATATTACCGGAGTAATTGATTTCCTATGGTATCGAATTATCTCAGTCCTTTGTATTTTTCTTCAATTTCTCACTTTGAGTTAGTTTTTTTATACTAAGATTAGGTTAGACATGGTTTTAGATTATCGGATAGAATCAGCAGTGAATTCCATTTGGCAGGAACTAGTGGAGTTTATATGCACTCAGTGGATAATTCAACATGTATTGAGGAGAGAAATATATACACTGAGTTCGCATCATTTGTACCGATAGAATTCGCTAGAACACTTCATCTTTGGACCAACCAGGTTCATAATACAGGTCTAGCGATAGTCTGTGCATGGAAATTTAAAGGTGGATTTTCACCAAACGCTTGCGACTAGTTTCAGTTTCAAAAACAGAAACAAAAAACTTGTTGTAGTTTCGAGAACAAAATCGAATTCCACAAAAAAAATTTAGACTGTCGCGTGTTTTGTTTTGAAGATTTTTTCTGTCTTTCCCACTACATGAACAGTTTTTATCATGCCATCAAAGTCATACACCACTACCCGAAAAAATAGTGAACTGTTATTATCGCCAGCCGTTTCCACATAGCGAACTCTGTTTACAAAAACAGAGACAAACCGAAACCTTTTGATCTTTCTGCCTGGCGACGTGAACTCGCGACACAAAGTCTTCAAAAAATTTCTTATTTTGACAAACAAAAGTCAAGTTTTGTCAAAATCGACACAGTTGCTGTTTTGTTGCGGTTTTTTCAGTTTGGTGGAAATCCGCCTCAAAAAACGTGTATATTCTTTTTTTCAGCGTTACATGGTATGTCCTACAAAATTCTCAAAACTTTTATTTTAAAAATGTGTCGAATTGTTCAGAATCGTATCAATAATTCATGACTTTCGTTTAGATTGCGGTATGATATATTTTCAGAGAACATAGACTGACGTGAGAGTGGCGAATGACTTCATCCCAAGGTGGATATAGGATGGTGAAACAGCTCTCCAATTTTTTCTGCGAAAAACTTGTAGACCGTTTGTAAAGGTACTAATATTTCAGCTACTTGAATGAAGATGGCGGTAAGATCGATTATCGAAGAAGATTTCTGTTGCTTACGTATTTCTGTGGTTCACATCTGACAGACGTGACTTGAAACGACATTAAAACAATATATTTTCGATAAATCTGGAATGAATATTGAAATTTTGACTCTTCTCAGTCATTTTTCATCTAGAATAGATGAAACTGATAAAAAGGTGACAGATGCACAGATTCTGTTTTACCGACACAAGGTATGTCGCCATCTCTGATAACTTCGGGAAATATTACTACGGTATGAAGTCAAGTAGGCAAAGGTCTACAGTTTATTCTAGTGCCTGTTAATAGGAAGCTGTTTCACCATCCTATATCCACCTTGCTTCATCCGTAATGTCTATTTTTGATGTCTCTTCAGAATTTTCCGACTTCAGGTGTTGAATATACTCCGTTATGGCGAAGGCGCGAATTAAGTAGGCCAATATCGAGAATTTTTCACCATCACTAATATTCCTACCAATAATACACCTCAGAACTGTTTCTATTTATGTTGAAGGTATCATTTGGCGTTCCTATATACCTCAGTTTTATTAGTTGAAAATATTCCGGCCAAGACATACGTCAACGATAGCAACATGCTTTTCCTATTCTATAGTCTTCTAGGCATACCTAGACATTCTTTTAGAGGTGATTGCGCAACCACATAATCATTTCAGTGCTTTCACGAGGAGACAATTTCTGACCTTTCGGTCAAGATGGTACTTGAAGATCTATAGGGAGGGCTCATCGTTCAGTGTTTCTCTTCCGTTATGCGATCTTTATTGGAATTTCACAAGAGAAATCGCGAAGTTCACAGGACGAGTATTTCTCGAAATTTTCGAATAAGCAATTGGTACAATTTTAGCAGATTTTGTTCACGTTTATTACAGATGATGATATCACACAATTAGGTGAATACTTGAGAAACAAATCAATTTCGAACGAGTTTCATGATTTATGATTCAGGAACACTCAATTAATTCTAAACTTTTTGCGTATAATAATGATTGAGCGATGTCAAGAAAAGCTATAATTTTTTTCCAGGTACTTGCTTCATGCTGTGGCACGATACCATAGATAACCTGTCATCGTACAAAGTGGAAAGCCCCTCTTTCCACACCATGCATTATTCGACTGATCACACCGTCCAGGTCGGTTTCAGCTTCGATAATGCCCCACACGCTGAGCAAATATGGACGCATATCGAAAGACTGGTCTCCTGCCCAGAAAACATATCTCTGTCTACACCCGGTAAGTTACTCACCTGGCTGGTCTTCAAGGGATATGATAATGATGGAAATAAGACCTGGTGGCGCTAATCTTCAATTGTTTCAGCAGACAAATCCTTGATTTGGAACAATTGAATTTCAGCTCATTACGTGGGGTTCTCATGTACAACAATAGATGGCGATACTGTCGAAAGATATTTGAGAAATTTTCTTTCAATCATGTTCGATACATATTCGCATCAAATTCATTGGAAAATGGCTCCACGAAATTGTTAGAAACGATTAGAAGTCATTCAGAATCAATTATTCATACTTTCGTGTTGACACCTGCAGTAACCTGTAAATTTGGTTGAAATCGCGGCTTCACTTAGCGAGATTCACCCACGCCATGTCACGTTATACAGGTTTTATCGAAGTAGGCGAAATCAAGAGATTTGGGACTGTCACAGGATAGGAAGTGATTTCACCAGTCTATCTATCCACCTCTGATATGATTAACCGATGATTTTTTTGAAGGTAAGAAGAAGAAGAAGAAAGTGAAGAAAGCACCGAAGCCACCTCCTTTGCCACCGAAGAGCCACATTTCGCAGCCCTGCTGCTTCCAGCATATCACCTCTGTGGACAGGAGCGATTCCAGCAAATTTTTTTCGCTGAAGGAGCTGCTTCCTCGATCAAGGACGCACCCGTTCCACGAAGTCTGAGGATATGATTCCTTCGTTCACCGAGAGCGACGCGATGATTTGCTCCCATTTTTTGCATTTTCTGACTCATCGTATTGGGAGGATGAAATAACATCAATTATGTGATTGTTTTTCTTTGAGCTTCGGTTCTTCTCCTACCTCCTGAATTTATCTGTTTCATTGACACTGAACACCCGCTATTCACATGTGCATTATTCTTGGAAGGAAACACGAAAGAATGTTATCATCGTAGCTGTTTAACTTCAATTCGAGAGTGCACGATTGAAATCCAAACGTATCCAATATCTTTCATCTAACCCTACTCTTTGCTTTTTTCTTGTGTATTGCAAACCTCATGATGTGGACACTTTCCACAGTATTCGAAATATTCCTGTATATCATTTTGAAAATCACCGAAAGATTATTTCGAATATCACACGAAAATTCATCTAAACCATTTCAAGGATGGTCCTAAAAAGTCATATGTTCTGGTTTCGTATTTCAATTTCAAATCGCATGCTATACTGATTCGTTAAGAATGTTCATAGTAATAGAATCAATTTTGATGAAACATACCCAAAAGATATGGGCTTTCAAGAGACCAATGTCATGTAACCTCGAATAAGTTTTCAACACTCTTTGATAAAAAAAATCCCACACCTGATTATAATTATTCAAAGTCTTTGCAGCTCGAAACATTTCATCAATCACTTTTCACTACAATTTTGCTGTGTTCCACAATAATTTCCTTTATGTGAATTTTTCAAGATAGTACCCTATCAGAAGGAAATGAGTTCATAAACAGATAAACATTTCAGGGTGTGAAATTTCAGCTTCAATTTGAAAATAATTTTCTTATAAAATATGATGTCTAGAAAATGCCTAAAATGGGCACTTTAGTGTGTTGAGAAGTGTGAATGGCCAATCAATAGTACGGGACACTTACATTTAGTGTGAATTTCGTGTTGAATTCATAAACATTCCAATCCCTTCGAAAATAATGAAATGAGTGAAGAATTATCGGATAGTTCTGAGGTATCAAATCAACTGCATATCTTCTTTTGAATTTTGGCTGGCTGATAATTATGGGCAATATTATTTTCGAATGGAAAATTTTATATTTGTTTGAAAAAGTTTTCAAATTTCTGTAGATTGTTTGTGATGAATAGCTCCTGACTGGTCTGATATGTGACTGAGAAATATAGCATTTTATTATCTTTAGAATTCTGTACATAATATTTGATTGACAGTGAGACACACTCATAGGCAAAGTGTTCTAATAATGATACATAATTATCATCACTGTTGAACTGTACAAGAACTTTGTTATAAGAATTCAAATTCTGCATTCATGAATTTTTATTTGAGTGAGCTATGTGTCATTCAACATTTTGTATATGATGTGACTGAAATATCATTCATGTTTAGTTGATGATTCATGAGTCCTACGGATATTTATATGTATGCAGATGTGATTTTATAATTTTTGATTTTATTGATACCAACATTTATGTTTGAACGAAATGTATCACATCTGACTTAACATTATTATTATATTATAGATATAGGTAGTAATATACCCAATATTGAAATAAATATTTACCACATAATTTTCTTTAGGTCTATGAAAAGTTTTCCACTACTTATGGAAGTAATTAAAGCTCATTCTACTTATTTTCGAGCAAATTTTAATCAGAAAAGACTTTCGATAGAATATTGGAATATATATTTTCTCAATTTTCAGAATACTGAAAAATAATCTTAAAGATTTCTTACCCACGCATGAGCCAAAATATTTTCATCTGATACTCTATAACTCATACAATGAAAATTGATCATCAAGATGTGAAATCTGGGGAAATGTAGATGCCCCACGTTGGGCACCAAAAGTGGTATCTCATCTCACGCACTGAGAATCGCTACAATGAGGAAAAGTTCGTTGCACTTTGCCTAATCATTATTTCAATAAAAATAAACAAGCTTCTGTGTGAAAAAAAACTGACTTCAATTGGCAGGGAGAAGAATAATTGTATTGAAGGGCCGTGAGATCGCTCTGACCTTAAATCACTGAGACACAGCATCAATCTAAAATAAACTTTAATTATTTTGATTCAGTTAATATACAGAGGTGCTTGTTTCTAAACGAGCCTAACGGTAATTTACACAATGTTCTCTTGACCTAAACCTAGTGATAATGCAGACATTTAGCCACTGGAAGTGCCTCGATTTATCCAAGAATGTATTTACATGACTTACTATGTATAATGTAGGCCTATAAGGGTGATAATATAACACAAACTCAACAATAATCCATCAGGTGATTCTGGAAAATGCGTTAAATTCACATTGAGCTAGGATGGGGCGCTATTTCCTTAAATAAGAATATTTAATAAATTAGAATGTTCAGAGCTGAGAATGGCAGTACAGCTGCAAATATTCTCGATTAGAATCGGCAGGGGAATAGTCCACGAAGTGTGGATATTGTTCCTCATATCTCATGAATAATATGGCGGTATAGACAGATTACCACGTCTCTTTTATACATTGACGAAATCATTGCGATATGGCAATAGAAATCAAACCATATTTCCAAGAAAGAGTTCCACTCCCCCATTACTCTAGAATCTGCTTGAAACGAGTTAATTCGAATTATGAATTGTAGTTTCAAAACTTGATTCTGGAAACTATTTCGAAGGAAGCGGTCGTAGCTGCCTAACTCTTCAAATTCATTTCATTCATGCATCTGGAGTGCATCTAACGCACTCCAAGAAATATGAATGATTATTATGGTTTTTGCGGTTTTTCGGAAATCAACGACAACATGATGCTATAAAAACCATGAAAAACGGAAATGAACATCATCCATGTTTATTACCGTTTTTCATATGGTTTTCATACTTCATGGTTTCGAGAAGCCAAAGCAATCATACGAAATTTGTCATGATTTCATTTCATAATAAATCAAAGAACAAGAACACTAATAAGAACTGGATATAAACAGTGGTTATTTGTGTGCAGGTAGGAATAAATTGATGAGCTGAATCATTATAATTACCTGTTTAGTTCAGGACTGAGTGGAACTTTGGGATGATGCTTCAGCATTGTCACCACTGCCATGTTCTTGTTTTCGTAAATTTTGAAAAAACCATGATTTGCATTCTCTCCATGATTGCCACAATTTAGAGTTCTTCAAAAACTATGCAAAACAGATGATATAAAAGACTGAATATAGATTTGTATTTCTTCGTATTACTAGCATGACGTCATTGTAGAAAAAAGGGCAAAGGGGCGTGGCCGTCTGTCTAAACCGCCGCTTCTTCTACTCGAATACCACAGCTAAACCACACTTCATCAATTTGTACAAACGATAAAAATCTATAATCATTTTCTCTCAAACATACAAAATCACTCTCTCGACCGAATCGTTAGTTATCATCGTCGATTCGCTCTTCGTATGGGGTAAGCCACAGCTATTTGAATACTTTTTAGAAAATAACGAATAATGTTGATTGAATTTTTCGAGCTAATGCTAATGTTGCACCAGTTCCACGTAGTTGGCGGGGTAGAGACCTACTCGTCCATCTTTCCTACCTTTGCACCAGCCCTGTTCGTCCTCATCTTCAAGTTTGTCGAATATTTCACCTGAAAGGGGAACGAAGTCAGAGGAATTAATGAATCGGATGATGTATTGGACTTCCCAACCTGGACTGTTTTCAACTCTATCGATAACATTAGTGACGTAAGCGAGGAGTTTAACGATCCACCTTTAGTCTGCTTTTAGATGCTTTGGCAAATTTCTTGAGATTTATTTCAATTGAAACATTCATTCCATTATCCTTTCTCAACAAGCTTTTGTTGTAAGTAAGGAGGCGATAAGCCTGTAAGTGGTTATATCAACAACTGTCATTTGGGTGGCAAATAGGAAGGTCAGTTGTTATTTGAATCACTTTCCGAATCTTCAATTCTCTAACGTCAGAATGGAAAAAAATTTAACAACTTGTCGTTGGTTTACCACTGATAAAGTGACTAATTTATCCACCAGATTTTACTGGTGGAAATGAAAAAATAATTCATCATAAAGGTGATATATATTTGAAGAGGCAGTTATGAAGGAAATTTGTTACAGTTTTTAGGATTTGAGTCACTCAGGAAATAATTATATGGTAGGATAATCGATATTATTGAGAACCTATAACTTCCTACTGAAAAAAATATCATAAAAATATCTACATATATATGCTCAAGAAACAGATAGCATCCAATTATATAGAGCCTTATGAAATTATGCAAACCAATTCAACATTATTGACCTAAAAATTTACCGAAGATATATCACATGCCAAGAATATTAATGTTAATGATGTCTCTGATAGAACTAATGATGTGTTCAACATGGTAGAATGTATTGCTACTGAAAAAATAAATATCTAGCTGAATCAATGAGCAATGATCCTGTGTAATAATATGCATTCCAGGATATATTTATACCTACCTCACTGAGTTCATTAACAAAACATATAATTATTACTCCTGCAATTATTCATGAAAAACTTGGCAGTCCCGGACACAGAAGACCAAAAAGTAATCTGTGTGCCGATATTTTCTATGTGCTAATACTAATACTTCATCGAATCCAAGAAATGAGGTTAGATTGACGTTGCAATTGCAGAAAAACAGCAAACTATAATAAAAAAGAAGAGGAGTTACTAACTTTTCCGCATTTATTTACCACTGAGAGGAAATGTAAGAAATTAGCAACCTTGATAAATGTCGTATTTGAAGAATACCACATATATGAATAGTGGAAAATCTAAAGTGGTTAAAAAAGTAGTTGTTAACAACGTTACTAATTTATCCACTGTGTTAACCACTTTTTAAAGAATCTGACCGATTATATAAAAACATTTTTGAATAGTAACCACTGTAATAAATATTTTATGCATTTTTACATCTTGATGAACCGTAGGAACATCTTAATAAATGATTAAGTTTTTATTTTCCCTACTCAAACTTCGACTTATCCTGTCAGAATCCATTATTCTCATCAGAAGTGGTTCCATCATCGGAAAAAAATAATCCACTTCCTAAGGCGAAAAATATGCCAAATTGACAGCCAGTAACCCTAATGCCTGATGATTTTCAAATTGTTGTAGATTATTACGAATCTCATTGAATCATTGATGATGAACAATAAGAAGACATCAGCCACCATACGATGAAGAAGAAGGTCCAATCACAAAGGTGAAACGACTATCATGATGTAAGGCCCGCTGATGTTGCCCATCGACTATTTCAGTCTTCAAATAAGTTAGGTTAGGTTAGGTGACTGTCCTTACCAGTTTTGAAACTGAGTTCGTCATTTTCGGCCCCCTCGTAGTCGTAGAGAGCCTTGACCGGAACGCCGGGCTCGCCATTGTCCACCAGGGCTTCGTTTTCTTCCCAATCCTCTTCGTCGAAGGGATTCGAATCGTTCGCCTTATTATTAGTCGATCCGTTCCTGAAAAACGAACCGTCGGTATACTCATGGATTTCGTGCGGCGAGGACTTACGTCAAAGTGGATACCCTGTTCGATGGACTTTCGCTTTTTTCCGTGACGGCCGGTTTGGGGACGTCTTTGTTTGGCACCGTGGTGACGTTATTCGGTTTCGCTGCCGCTTGTTTTTTGACGGACTTTTGGGTCGCCGAATATTCCTGCAAAAACGAGTTTTTATACGCGGCAACAATTTAGGATCTAATTTTCTCGGAGTTCAAATATGCTCTCATATTTGCACTAAAACGGAAAGACATCATGCTCTATCTCTCTGACATATTTTCATCAATACACTAATACCGCTTTCATCAGAAAGTACTTCATAGAATTCCTGAAATTTTCGTGATGTACCTACATTATTTTGTAATTTTTTTGTGCAAAACTTCATAAGCGGACGGGCGTATGACAGGTGCCTTTCTTGGACTATAAACTGATCAGTTATCGTATATTTCACGAAACATTTCCCTTTATGGGACGTTTCAAGATCTTCACAAGCAAAATTAAAAAAAGAAAGCATAATTCGTGATATAATTTTGAATATAAGGTAATGAAGCATTCAATGCGATGGATTTGCAGAGTATCAATAAGTAAAACCAAAATAAGAACCTTATAATTACAATAACATAAGACATAACAAGTTTCGAATTTGGCGGAAGAGAGGTTAAAAATGAAAAACAGATCGTATCCACATTTCCCATTATGAGATAATAAGAAATTTAGAAGATTAATCAATCAAAGAATAGAAGCTACAAATTAGTTTTTGCAGCAACTACAGTTATGTCAACACCTTGATACCCGACAAAACCACTAAAAATGCAAATAATCACATACTGTTATATTTCCAAAATAAAATGTAGATTATAATTTAGTTGTAAACAATAAAACTACCAAATAATTCGCAACAGGCGTCCCAAACCAGTTTAACGGTGAATATTCCATATTTCTATATCCTCATTCGTTTTGCAATGTAGGTATTTGACCCTATGATAATATGACGTAACAATAATGGAATGGAACAAAACATCTGTATTTATTAATGATATTCCAAACAAAATTAATGTTCACTTCTTAGAAAATTTTGAATTTTGACAAAACGATGACGTTTTTATCAGCAGTAAGTAAATTAGCAACATTGTTGACAACACCCTCGATGGCTCAATGAGGATACAAATTCGTCTTTGAAAAAACAACTACCACGAATGGTGATTGCAGACGTCTGAACAATCTCACTGTTTATAGTATGATGATTAATTTAGCTCGACTTTTTATGAAAAAAATTGAAATATTTGAAAAGAAATGTGGCAGGAACGACTGAAAGACTACATGGATGTATGTTTTGGACGCCTGCGTCAAACAAAAACGAAAATAATAAAAAGCATACATGCAAATCTTCTCCAACTGGCCGTTGATGGATGAGCGTGATGCCGGACGGCGAGGAATCTTTGGATTTGCCCTTGTGGATGTCGCGGAACTCTTCGGTATAATCCTACAGGAACGGAACATGCAGTCATAAAAGAACCATCGGCTGTTCAGCCGCAACGGGATATAACCACAAACACTAAACTCTACGCGAATATTTCATTGGATAGGAAGGTCCGCAGGGATCAGTTCGGGGGCCCCTGTTCCTTTTTATTTACCACAAGCATATGTCAACGTCATTCATCTATTCAAGAGGGTGCTTGCAGGAAATTGTTTAGGTGGTTACGTCCCATTGCGGCTGAGCAGTCGAATTTCTAGTAAATGAAAAATCAAAATATTAATCCAAATCGAAACCGTCATGCAGCGTAGTCAAAAGGAAAACGTACCTCGAACTGCGGCCAGTTCATCGCCATGTTTACTCCGTGGTTGTTCGACCACCATTTGAGGTCTTTCTCGTAGTCCGCGTTATTTATCGTATGGTATAGTTCCTCGTATATTTGGTTTAACCTTCAATAGCACAAAAAACAATATAACGTGCCGTTTTGGTCATATCGTGATAATTAAGTATCATGATTAGCTGATAAGTAGTTTTTTATGAGGCATTATGATTAGCTGATAGGTAGTAGAATAGATATGCAGGTGATGTATGTCATTAAATCAGAGTCGAATGTGTTCTTTATCAAGAAAATTAAACAGTATGCCGTAGAGAATGTTTAGAATCGCCTATTCAATCAACCAATCTATAACGTTAGCCCGACGCTGTGTTGTGGGACAGACAGAGACAGATTACAGGATCATTTCCAGAATCAATCAAGAACACAAAGTTCATCAAGCCTTCTGCTAACTTTATGTGGGATTAACTCTGCTAACTTGCGAGTTAATACATGAGTTGCCATGGTTACAAACAAGTTTAATATTTGATCTTCTGTTAAATTCTTTATGGAACCGGTTCTAAACTTTGGTTACTAAAAAAAATCAGTTGACAGGATTACATTGGAGTATAGAGAACTGGCTATCCTCTACAATAGTGTTTAATGTTCTTGGTTCATAATGACTCAATTGGTTTGACACCTACGTCGGATCCTGTGATATATTGAGGTATTTGTGGATTTCGAATAAGGTGGATTTGATGAAATTCAGCCTTTGCGCCTCCATTTCTTGGCACTTGTCAAATACTACGGTCATGTCTTCCATGTATTTGGGGTTGTACTGGTTGATTTCTTGAAGGGAAACTTCGTATTTTTCTCGACACTTCTGGACTTCTTCCTTCGACTTTTGTACCCTATCTTGCATCTTCCTCACCTGAAGATCAATAATTCCGATTCATCTTATTCCGGAAGGTTTCCGTAAAAACACATGCTTCACCGATATCCAGAAAAACTTTTAGGATCCTACTCTATTCGTTAAGGAAAAATTGGGTAGCAAAAAATTCGGGTCATTGAAATCCAACGCAAGCGAGGATACTTTGCAGGGAACATGCACAGCTTTGATAAAAAAACGGAACTCTTACTCACATTCACCACTGGTGCCTTCTAAGAGATGTTAAATTGAAATGAGTGTGATATATAACAGTAAAACAACTATATTAATTTAAATTATAAAAGTTGAAATTTTTTATCTTAGGATCATCATTTCCCTACAGGACGCAATTAAATATAAAATATGTATTTCCATACTATCTATCTCTGATGATTTCATGAGCCCTTTTTTAGATTCTATATATGCTTCACAATACTAGAATTATTTTTCTAGATCACAACGAATTGATACATGAAATTAAAATTCCAGAAATATACCACAAATAAGTTTCACATACCTGATCGGCAGAAAAAGAACTATCCCCAGCTGCATTCCTTTCTTGATTAGCTGCCGACTTTTCAGTTTTACAGGCGTTGTGGTAGTCAATTTTCGCTTTTTCTACTTTCTGTAAGAGTTTGGCCCAAGGTTTTTGAGCTTTTTTGAATGCATCATCCATATCTTTCTTCTCCTTTATATTCATCATTGACTGAAACAATTACATAGAGATAAAGAATACATAATTTATTGACATACCAGTCAACTGTAGACCCAGTAGTTGGTATTTCATGACAGTAATGGACATGCCAGAATTAATTATAGTAGGAGGTATTTAGATGCTCTAGTATTTTGGAATGATTTGTCCAATGTATTTGTCATTCATGTCCCTGAACTGAAATCTTTTCAAACGGAAATAGAGGAAGGACACCATCTAGTAGTTAAATATCTGAGGTCTATTGGTTAGTGTAGAGAATGTAAATAAGCTACAAACTCAACAAGATTTCGTGGCTCTTTCTCATTTCAGATCGCTCACCTCTACAATCGGTTACCCAATGATTTCAAATTATTACAACTGAAAAAATTTAGAAAAAATATGAAGCAATATTTATTTGATAACAATTTTCCAAATTTATAAGTATAATATAATAATTATTATAATGACAAATTTGTATGGGCACATCACTTTTTCTCCACTTATATGTACACTGATCACTGTATTTTGATATTTGTTTTCTTTAGTAATGGTATTTTCTTTTGTTATATATTTATGGTTATTCTTTGATTTTTCTGGGAGCAATTGAATAGTCTACCATATTATATTGTATGTACTTTATAATATTATTAATTATGAGTTTATTATGATAAGTTACTTGACTGGTTGGATGGAAGAGCAATTCCTGCCATGAGCAATCATGTGCAGGCATTGAATCCTGCCTTTTGTTAGGATACAAGCTACTGCTGTACCTGCAATGAAAGCATTTATTATTATTATTATTATTATTTACCCGCGAATACAGTATGTCTATACTCTATAACGGTTGGCAATCAATGTACATAAAAATTCTATTTTATATTGAGAGGCAATAGGTATTCCGATTCACTTTTTTATAAGATGGCGTTCTTGCTCAAGGTCATGATTACATTGTTCAAGTATTTATTAGCGATTAAATTAATACAGACAATCATTTTATCAGCAAAACAGTAAATGTTCAGGCAAAAATGAAACAGTTATCATAAATATTTTGCGGATATCCAAAGGAGGGAACTCACATGAGCTATAATAATTATTCCAATAAACGGGAACTGAAGTCTCCTTTTAGAATCCACTCTTCATCAATTGAGCTGAAATCCAAAACAATACCTATGCGATTCAAATGATTGTTTCAATTTTTGAACAAAATGTACTTCAGAGCACTTGCTAAAAATCATTTTCCTTGAAAATAATATGGTATTGTGACAGTGAAATGCAGATTTGCGGAAAGCATATTATATTAGTCCATCCGTGAGAAAATAAGAGGTAGGTATCAACCTGTTTCATAATGACTACAAAAGCAGTAACGCCGTGGGAAAATATAATTCGTCCTGTATTTGTTTTCATGATATTATTCTTGAAGAGTCGTTATAATAGTATAGGAAAGGAGAAACTGAACCGAGTTCATGAATTTCTTTCGCCGTTGTTAGGTCTAACGATAGGTCAACACAGTTCAATTGATTACAAAAACTCAACAATAGTTTTCGGAACTACTGACAGTTCTCAGTTGACGCAACTGCGATATCATCAATGGATTCTTGATAAAATCCACTGAAAGTTTCTAGTGATATACAGATTCAGATTAGTATCAGACATAATTCTACTTTTCCATGAATTTCACCGATTTACGATTTGAAGCAAATCTCGATGATCTATTTGCCTACATTACATGCCGTGGTTTTGTTATGCTAATAGATGTACAAGAAATGCTGCTACTATTCTAACCATCAATTTCGATAATAACGAGGAAAACTTTGTGAAACTTCAACAGAAGTAGACCGGATGGATAACAGTAGATCCTTGGGGGGAATTCCATTATTCCTCAATGACAGACCACTGACTGGTATATGAATATTAACTCGGAAAATGTATTACAAAAATTTAAATACATATACTAGCCAATACTTGAAAAAACTCGATCAAAACACTAGTTGAAAAGCTAATGACGGTAGTGGCTAGATGTTGGCATTTTACACATGGACGTTTGTCGAACTCAAGGACATTAAGCACTTTTGTAGAAGATGACCAGTTCCCTATCCTGAAATGTAATCTTGTCCACTTTGTGAATATTATGCAGATGAATAAATAATTGACATTGACAGCATAAAATTGGCGAATCCAGCCATCCTCCACAAAATACTGTTCAATGTTAACTACTCAAAATTAACTTAACCAAATGGAAATCTAAAGTGTAATGCAATCCGATTATTGGAATCCATTCCATGCTGATGTTTTTATGCAATTTGACGATAAATGGAATTTGAGGCACGAGATATCTCTAAAAATTATTATCTAACGATACTTCAGTTAATAAATATACTATAATAATAATAATAATAATAATAATAATGTTTATTTCCAAATATAGTAATACAGTACAAGCACATTTCAGAGCAAAATAAGGGAAATAAAAACATTGCAGTCCTCCGCTTAAGGTAGATAACTACTTGTTTGCGGTAATATCAACAAATTGAGTGTGTTACTGTAAAGACTAGACACATATAGGATTTATGAAAGAATATGGAGAATAACGAAAATTATTGAGAAGGATAATTCTCCCTAATACTACAATACTATTTCTCTTATATACTAATCGATTTTATTGACAGTTCAGTTTAGGTAATAAATGTTCTTAAGATCTATGAGGCTATGAATATAAATCCTGGATTTATTGATTATCCAATTTTTAGATTGCTTTTTAAAGAGCGATAATGAATTGATTATTTTTAAGTCGTAAGGCAAGATATTATATATTCGAGGAGCAAGGAAATAGTAACTTCTTTGAGTGATAGTTTTGGAAACTTGCGGAACTGTCGAAGTAGTATTTCTATTCCTTGTGGAATAATCATGTTGGACACTCACCAACTCATATTTATGCTTGTGTTGATTGACCAATAGGGAATAACAAAAGAGCTGCCTGATATCGAACAGCTTACATTGATTGTACAAAGATTCTGTGGAGTACCTGAAGCCTTTATTTAGCATAATTTTGAGTATCCAATTCTGGGTTACCTCTAATCTTTTAAAATGATTGTTTGTGGTTCCACCCCATGCAAGGATACCGTAATTGAGATGTGGTTCAACAAGTGCATGATATACAATTTTCAGTTGTTCTGCATTAAAAATTTGTTTCAGATATTTGAATCTCCATAACAAAGATCTAATTTTTTTAGAAACATAGGACACATGAACATTCCACTTCAGGTGAGAGTCTATAAATAACTATTGTCGATAGTCTAACGATGATTCATCGTCAACATGCTGGCATAGAATCATCAAGTATCTGACAGTCCATAGTTAACAATACAACTTGCTGTGAAAATATTAACAGTGCAACAATAACAATAATAAATTATTCCTCCATTATCGATAATAACTCAACTTGAATATTCATGAATATTGATATATTATATTCGATGACGTATTTAGTTCGGTGAAAACGTGCATTCCACCAATGGAATTTACACATCGCTTTCGGAAGGAATTTAAAAATTTATAGGACTCAAATGAATATTTTGAATAGGTTCTTTACGTGCTTAAACAGTGTGTCCCAAGGTCGGATATTCTTTGAGATATACATATGTACTGGCAAATGTATAAACTGTAGCGTATTATTCGAGAAATTATTGAACAAGTGAAATTAGCGAGATGAAATAGATCTATAAGCAATTTGAGGGACCATAGACACATCGAATTTTCAAATACAGTGATAGTAATAGATATAAGATTTGTTCCGAATTTGGACTCTCTACTGTCACTTCGACTTTTTTCCATTTTTTTTTATTTTTCGAATATTTCGCTTTATCGATTCAACGAAACATGATTCAAATTTCATAATTTTGATGAATATGAGACTTCAATATCATATCTTGTCCAGGAAATACCCACATTGGCCTGATACCAGAAAATAAAAAAATGCATCTCCAGAAATTCGTCTTTGTTGTTACAAAGTTCATCTAGTTTTTTCATTTCATTGTTAAACTGATGTGGATTTTCAATGTATGGACGTTAGTATGTCAGTAATCGAATAAACGAATTTCTCTTTATTCTTATTACACTCGTATTTCTTTTTTTAATAGATATTCAGTTTGATTATCATTCTGACCAATAATTTAGTTACAAACAAACCCGAAATACCATACTTTTCTGTAAACTAAACAATGACCTACAGTTTCATAACTATTCAAAAAACTTTCGTTCTAGCGATTTGTACTAGACATGATATAAAATTTCGTGATATTAAACAATACAAGACTAATGCAACATCTCGGGATGAAAATAGTAGGTACTGATCAAATCGAAAAAAAAATTTCACTTAGTAGTAGTCGAAGTGACAGTAGAGAGTCCAAATTTGGAACAAATGTATAAAATTGGAAACAGAGCAACTTTTTTCTCTGGTATTTTTCGAAATTTAAAAAAAAACTGATTTTTTGAGGATTTTCGAAAAAAAATTCAAATTTGACAGGTTTAGAGCGAGGTTTAGAGTAGCCCATGAAAAAAGGAAAGATGTTGTATTTTACTCATTTTTCAAGCACATACTAACTGCGAAGTCAAATTTTCTTTATATCTATTAATAGAAAAACTTCCAAATGTCGTGAACTTCATGTGTGACACTGTATATGGTGGTGGTGTCGATTCAAGATAAATGGAATACCAGTTGGCTATAAATAAAGAATATGAAATGGAGCATAATATCAGGAAAATAAATGACTATACCTCCGTATTTGTTTCACAAAATCACATAAAACCCGGTCTTCGTGATGATAATTCCTAAGCGAAGTTAACAAACACCATATAATAAGTGTATATCTACTGAAAAATGCTGAAAAAATCGTGAAATCCCGTTTCGAATAAAAAATTTGAATGAACTCAGAAAGTATCTTTAAAATATCTCTAACTTTAGCTACTTATTTTATTTGGTAAACTGATGTACGCTGAAATGTATGCCAATGAATTTCTAATGCACTCAATAACCTTATTTCGTCAACGATATCTACCTGCTGTTACACGAAAACTGCATTCAAATAATCATTATATGTATTCAATGTGTGCAACAGTGCAACTCCTTTGAATCCATTTCCCAATTCTCGTAAGGAAAGTGAAACTGATTCCTCAATATAAGACATTTATAAACAATCTAGTGTGCTGTGTGTCAGTATGCGACACCATTTCCGATAACTTTTATGTAACCAGACGAAATGAAGGCGACGATAGATGGGTACTAAATACCTATTACATTACTTTTACTTTTGTTCTGAAGACAATAAAGGCGAGTAGAGTTGAATTCAGGTGTATACCATGATTATGGAGTCTTCACTCTGATATTTCCTGACAGTACATCAATCTTGTTTGGTTGAAATAATTTATCCACCCATAAGGCATATACCGTAGAGAGTGCAGACTGTAGACTACAGATAATGAATGGATTAAAATCAACAATTAAAAGCATGTTCAGTGAGATTATACCGGATCATACGCACGTATAATAATGGCCAAGCGTAATCACATGAAATTGTACGCCTGATGCATTCATTGAATTCAAGTGAATATCACAACGGACATAATTAGGAGAATACCACTATGGAAATGGTCATACTGCTCTTGGAAAGTGACAGTTCTTATTTTAGTATCTTTATCATTCATCTCATTCTAAAAATGCTTTCAATATTTCTTGATCGGAGCAAAAAACGCAAGACAAATTTTGCCACCATTATATGAGCATATTTCGTTGTCAGTAAAAGGTTTTGGTTGACTAATAACAGTAGTAGACTTTTTGTGTATGACTGACAAACAGTGCAAGGGAGGCAAGTAAGCGTCCACTGATGTATAAATGGTGCCTTCAGCGCCTCCTATGGCAACAGTTTGAAGGTGTGAACCGGTTGTAAACAATACACGAAAAATACCTGTGGGAAGTCTTGATTGAGTTTCCAGATTATTATTATTTTCTGCCAAGTAGGGATGAAGCCACTTTGATGGATGGACAAAAAACGGAAATAAACGCGTAAGCTATCGAAAGTTTTAGTAAGAGATGAATGTTGACCTTTTGTTAGGACTCGAAATTTATGGAAAGCATATGCATAAATGGTTATATTGAAAACCAGCTGTTGAACTTCTTACGACTCATCACTCAAAACCAAAGACTTAGAGCCGTTGTATATATTCACCGTTAGGAATTCGCGGGTAATCGATGTTGATACGCCTTCGAATTTCTGCCGTAAGGGGTGCTGAAAGCACCATTCATCCATCGTACCAGTGATTTTTCAGACATTTCTAGGTATTTTATGAACCCATCGAATGTTTCATCCAGTTTCGTTGTTAGTATGTTGGACATTTTGACTTGTTTGAGAGAATCTCCGTACACGAGTAGACGTAACGACTGAAGGAAATGCACTTTCCAACGAGTTTTGTACACTTTTTTTCCTACGACTGCGAATACTTTCATTTCACGGGAGGTCTTGTCAAAAATGTAACAAGATCGGTCTCTAGAATTTCAGGTGGTTTTGATTCAATATCAAGTACTGTTTATTTCCATATTCAAGATGATATTTGAATACTTCTCCGACAATTCCTCATTATGTGAATTACTGATTGATTGAGTTAGTTTAGTTTGGACAAATTTTATTGATATTGACACAGCGTACATAAACAAACTTGACACCATACGCCTGCTAGCGTCAGTAATCACGCAACCAGGAATACAGAACCATAGAAGTATGTAGTGCTCAAGCGCGTACGAGTTACTCGAGTTAGTGCGTCCTTGACTCTTTGAAAAAATCTGTGATACCAAAGAATCTTCCCGTTGATGATACTGTGATATCAAACTGATGCAAGCAGCAAGCCGCGCAAAAAACTATAGCCGTACTCTTTTGAATGATCTAACCCTCTGTCATCAACATCAAAATAGTTCCAGCAAAGAGTATAGGTTCCAGTTTTAAAGTGAATTCAGAGGTTATGTATCAGACACATTGAAATTAATAGATAAAGAGTTCTCAGTATAATTCAAAACGAGACAGAAATTTCAATAAATAATATTTATTATAATTATAATAATTATTTCTATCAATTCAGGCGAGCGTTGTGATATATTTCATATCAACACTAGTGCTTTTTTTCTTTCAAATAAACAATACCATTGTGATATGAGCTACTTTCTGAATAACAAAACAGTGTGATTATTGACGTTTTCATAGGTGGTCGTAGGAAAATTTATTTTGTAACCATTTATGTCATAAACGGTTAAATTACTTCCGTAACTAAAAAGAAATGTAGGTGTAACGTGTCAAAGGGTCGATGTGTTGCATTCATCTGGAGACTATGAATACCATTCTGCACACCTAGGAGCAAGGAATGTCAACCTCAACCGACAACTCTCGTGAGGGGAACGTTAGTTGTTCGATGACCAAGGAAAAGACCTCCCATCTCACCTTATGGTAGGTATCCTTCTGCCACTGCTTGATCTTATTGAGCACCTCGTTGGACAAGGTGTCCCTTATCCTGGTGTGCAAGTCGCACCGCCTATCAGCCTCCACCAGAACCCCCTTCCAGGCGGCCTCGGTGGTACCGTATTCG
This sequence comes from Chrysomela aeneicollis, assembly GCA_029955515.1. NCBI lineage: Eukaryota > Metazoa > Arthropoda > Insecta > Coleoptera > Chrysomelidae > Chrysomela > Chrysomela aeneicollis. Next base: position 5,821,271 of record JARUHQ010000007.1, read on the forward strand.
GGCCCCTTCTCTATCGAGTCGTTCCACTTCTTCGACCACGCCTTCAATGACTTCGCGTACGTTCGCTCGATCTCGGCTCGCTCCGACACCAAGGCGATCAGATCCTGGCACAACTTGTAGCCATCTTCGATGCGCTTGGTGGTCTTCTTGTAGTTGCCTGGCTCCCAGAAGGAGTCGCTGGTCGCTATCAGCATGTTGTCGTCACTGTGGTGGGACATTGTCAAGTCCCCGCACCTGGAACGGAATTGTATACCTATTAATATCGATGTCATGTATCGTAAACAATCTGAGATACTCGTTCGAAACATGACAAGGGCGAGTTGGTCCGACGAGGCCCGAACGATAGATTCTTATCGTGGAAACAAGAAGGTTTGACAGTCGTGTTGGCATCATGAAATGGATGGAAATGTTTTTTATTCGTCTGAGGAATTTTCGATTCTTTGACACCTAATTGTATGCAACAATTCTATGGGGCCATTTTCAATCAGTTTGATGAGAATATGTATTGAAAAGTGTTTATAACTGCCAACTTAGTTGCAATGCAACCTTCGAAGTATCATTGAGACTTGTATGAGTAAGGAAGACGGGGACCTTAGCTTTTTAAGTGTCATCCGAAACACTACTCGGCTGGTTATCGTTGAGAGCCCAAAGGATTGAAATCTAGGTACCAAGAATACTCGGTTGGTCACCTATCTCCTCCCGCTAAACGATGCTATAGAAATAAATGAATATTTCCAATAGCCTCCACGGGATTTTCTGTAAACTTTGCCCGGGCCCTCTAGCTAGACTATAAGCCAGCGATTCAACGCACTCGATCACCAGAACATGATAGACACAAAATGTTTCGAATATTTTTCGACGGTAGCGCCTCTATTGTTGTATTATGAGAACCCCACGTAATTAGCCGAAATTCGATTGTTTTAAATTAAGGATTTTTCTGCTGAAACAATTGAAGAGTAGCTCCACCAGGTCTTATTTTCATTATTGACGAGGATATTGATGAGATGATAAGAAATATATTCACCACTTTCAGGACTAAGATAAGAAGACGGGATATTCGCAAGCTATTCAGTATTTGAGTAAAATTGTTTTCAGAATTGGAAGGTGAAATATTTTTTATAACCATGTTTTGTTTCGCAAAAAATAACTTCGTGCTTATCTTATCGTTCCTTATCCAAGGCCGTGGCTTTTAAGTAAAGATATAAGCTTGATGGAGACGTGAAAGTTCCAAATACAAATTCAATTGGACTGTCATAATTTAGTTTTTTAAACAACATTGTTGGTGTTCTTTCCAGAACACTCTTCGCAGAATCGATTTTTCCCAATTTTTATTCGCATTTAAGACTCAATCATATTACGTGTGATACATCGTTGTGAGTAGGAAAAAAAAAGTCTTCAAAAATGCGAAGATCCAATTTGACACTCCCAAGTTGAGTGTTGTAATTCAGGTATCAGATACTCCTAGGAAAAAACGATGACAGATACAGAACACTTGTAGAAAAAATGCCTCAATATGTCCTAGTTAAAAACGTCTATTTCAGTTTGTTTTCGCTCGAAAAAATAAAAAATTCAAATTTCTGTTTTCCGTAATTCAAAAACCAAAAATAACACAATAAATTTTTATTCGGTTGATGATCATTGAGCACGAAATTGCTGTCTTATAAAAAAAAACTATTACTTCGTCGATTTAGAAAAATAAAAGAAGAAATGAATGGTTCGGAAAACACTTGGTCTTTCTTCATCTTTAGCACCTGAATTATTTCCACCAATTGAGGAATCCCGCGAAACCGATTTTATTTGAATAGGACACTCTGTATTGAATTGCATATTCCGTTGCAAAATTTTCAAAGCTCAGCTCAAGAAGGAAACGAGTCACTGAACGTTTTTTTGACAACATGAAATGAAAACCTGTAACTATGGTTGCACTGAACTTTTCTCTGGCTCTGGTATCTCTAATATTGGGGCTGATGGATGATGAATCAGAAAGATCATCGTGGCACCAAATAAAATCCGTTTTCAAATCAATTGTAGACTAGTATGTAAAACATTATATTTGACTATTTTATAACCAAGAAAGAAAAATTTCAAAAAGAGACTTCGAGCTATCGGAAACATCATTCATGCCCCTAAATATTTTCAGTGTTTAATTAACATACACAAATCAGATGCTAATTTGCAGAACCAGTGCGTGTTTACAATAAATTTGTAGAGCGTGTTGAACACGTTCCAAACTCCTTTATTACTGTATTACTGAATTCAATTAACATCAATATTTTGATGATGAGAATAGTATTTCGACCAGTATATGTTCCTAATTCATCACAATGTGAACAGCTTCCAAGTTTCTCATTCAACGATGTTTGTTCAGTGCGATCAAAGTTAAAACTTTTTCAGGATCTACATCCTGTACACCTGAAAAATTCTGCATAGCGCGATGTCTTTCACATTTGTTTTGGCAATAGGAAAAAATAACGATGACATTTCGCCAGAAGAGATGGCCTAAATTCCTTAGAGAGGCAGCCCAGTTCGATACCTGTTGGTATGGTGTGTCACCGTCAGATTTTACCAAGAGAAAGTTTATTATGAATTATGCATCATCACGCATTAATGAATTTTACTGTAACGTTGAATTAATTGTGGAATACGAAGAACAATAGTACATCAGATTCACAACTATAAAGTTATTATGATGAGATGTGCGGTATGCTGACAGATTTTGAATGAGAGTGAGACCTTCGAATCTATCAAGATGTATCAGGATGGGAATCACTGTTTGTTCTGATCGAATATATACCAATTAAGTTTAATTTCAAAATTGTATCGATCAAATATTTATGAAAAACGTACTCTATTTGCCCGAGTCTTCGCCCATAAATTAGATTGGACTATTTTCAACAACCTATTCGTATTATAACCACTACCTAATGTCTACCATATATTTTCAAACACATTTATTTATATTTCCTTGAAAAGGAAAATCTAGAACATCCCGAACTAATGAACTCACCGAAGACGTAAACGCAAGCAACTATTTTCGTCTGTCGTAGCCATTTCCCATTCACAATGTACACAAAAAATAATCGCGCAATTGCGAAAATCAATCGTGGAAGTTCAGAAGCTTGATGGAATTCGATTATAGGCTTGAAGTACGAACTATACTGGGTGAGACAAGTCTTACCTGTTTCATTTCGACAACTTGTAACATTAGAACTTGAATTTTCTTGAAGTGAACAAGAAAAAAATTGGGATGATATTTCAACGGGACGTCATTATGATGTAAGGGCGTAAGCACCAAAATTTGAGAAAACTGTTTAACCGACCAGCTCCCATAGACTAAAAGAAAAGTGGTGCTTACGCCCAAACATATATTCACGTGAACGCGTAAGTGACTCCAAAATATCAATTTTTTTGATATTTCTTTTCTCATTAATGAAACTGACATACTTGACGAATTATCATGCAAAAATTGTGAAAAATAGTCATGATGACATCATAATACGATATTTTTTAGTTGAATCCTTGTTACAATCGATCGTTAACTTCTAGTGAATTAGAGGTGCTTGACCTTTTGTTTGATAAGGCACAAAATACCGCCTATTTGAATTCAATTTATAGACAATAACATGTAGTAATATTCTTTGAATGTATGAGTCAAGTTGAAGAGATTGACCTAAAAACTACAACCGTTAACTGTCGTTACATATGAAATCATAATTTTATTATAATCAATTCATTTTTGTAGAAGTAGGTTTATGAAAACCTATGCCGAATTGGCATACAAAAATCCTCAGAACAGATCTTATTTGAATGAAAAGAAAATCCAAACACCCATTACCTAATAATATAGTGGTTTCTCAAAATCCGAGTCATACGGCATTTGGAAAGTTATAGTAGAAACACCTCGAGAAAAATAGAAAAACCATTCTGAGTTTATATATTCGACCGATCCGTATAGTACGATGGATTTCTGAAAAAAAAAACTATTCTGCCAGAGGTTAGTAGTTGATCCTCAATTCTTAGATGTTTATTTTTATTGGCCGCTGTTCACAATAACATCGCATTGATTTGTAATGCAGTGAATCTAGGAACAATATGGACTCTTCAAACTGTCACATCGACTACCTTGCATGATGATAGATTCGAATTTTACGTAGACTGCACTTGACCTTGAAACTTGATATTGCGACATTGCGACATTCTTCGCCAAGACTTCAACATTGAATATTCGTTAAAAAACGACTTACCATCGAAAGTAAGTCGATAACTTCCAATCGAATTTCGTCTTCATTCCACCGATGATATAAAACTAGCACTAAAACAACACCGATATAACTACGATTTCAAAAACATACATATAAACTCACATATACCTATCTAGCTGCCCGTATTCATCTAGTACCAAAATAACCATAAATTATAATGAGTTATTAGCAATGTAAATATTATAAATTATTTTCTGTTGAATAATGGAGTATACTAATCACAAAATATCAGGGACATTGAAGATGATTATGATACTTAATGGACTAGAAAATTTTGTACTGGATTAAAATTCTTTCAAAGAAGCCGGAATGGCCAATCGTTCTTTCGAATTCCTACGCCAATTCACACTCTATGCAAGTCGAATGGAAGTTACTCCAGATGGAAAGTAGCTCGAAATCAAACGGATATTTCACAAAAATCTGGAAAACGACAATATTATTTTAGATCGATATGGTACTGCTTCAATTACAAGTTAGGCATATCTGGAAGTCAAGCTTGGAAAAACAGAAAATATGGGGCGATTACACTAGATACTTCTGATACATTTGACTTAGCACGATGTTGACTACAAATTACCAACATATTAACAATATGCGTTCGAGGCACTGACTCTTTAGAAGATTTGGCAGCAAATGTATTCCATATTCATTATAGAATCCCTTTTTTTGCAATACTATTGTTTTAGGCGAATATTTGAGAACTATCGTCTCCTGTCATACCCCTTATCGTTATTATTTATCAGGAATCATAAATGTCAATAGAAGTTTCCATTCTAGAGGGAAACAGTTCCAACATGACAGTACAAATGGTGTGTTGGACATATCATATACATCTCGGGCACAATAGAGTTTATATCAAACAGTAAACAAAACATTCAACTTTCAGTATTACAATGGCCATAGAAATCTGGATAGCCATACAGCTGTCTTTCACCATTCATATCGTTTCCACGCAATATATGGATGATGAAGTGAACCACACAGTGAATACCATTTCCAGATATATTATATTCAACCAAATACATATTTCAGCGTTAGTCGATTTTATCGAAAGGTGCCGATTTTATACGAATATGAATTGAATCAAATGTGAGATTCATATTTATAACGAAACAGAAATTATGAATTTCATCCCTCATTCCCTAGTTTATATTCCACTGCAATGAGAATTTAACATAGAACATACCATAAATCGAAAAAATAACTGATTAATTGGATTTAAATAATTATTTCACTCACCCTAAAGAATTATCATTGGAATTAGAAATCAACATTTCAATAGTCCCACTAGGAACTCGCGTACTTCAAGGTTCACTCAAAAATATTGTTATGCACTAATACGTGAGTATTTCTGGTACCACTACGCGAAAAAATTAACATCAACACAAAATTGCAGTTAACTATTCTCAAGTATTTTCGGTTCCGCCACAGAATTCAAAGAGTTCAACAATTTCAAAGTACCACCTTTATAACGCAACGTTTTCACTATGAATACCTGCCGCTTCTTAGCTTGTGCTTGTACCTTGTACTGAAAGAGAAGAAGAAATTAAGAGAGTGAATAGCGTGTGATGGGAATTCTTCTTCTTCATTACGAAGGTGGGTGAACGAGAATCGTATCTTGCTGTGAATCAACAGATATGAAGGCAATGATCTGACCGATAAAAATGTGATGAAACGAATGAAAACATTTAGGGAACATTTTGGGAACCATGAACATTGGATGAGGTATTTTTTTCAATTTCAATTTCAAACTTTATTTTCCTTTATGACAAATACATTTGTATAGGAATGGTCATGGTTAAAACAAAAAAAAACAGGTATACCTATTTCAATGCAATATACACTATTGTTAAATCAGAAACGGAGAGAGATACGAACTAGGTATAATTACGAAAAAAATGCGCAATTTCATTAAAACCCCGAATATGGAAAGGAATCGGGAAAATGTTCAATATTTCCTGAAATATCCTGAAAAAAACTTTCACGATAAGCGTTAATTAGACGTTTCTGGCTAACCAGAAAACGGATCGACCTGAAAATTCGACAGTATACATAAATCAATATGATTTACACTCCTAAAATATTTTAGACGATGCGGCGTTGCCACTTCTACTATAAAGTAACAGCTACTTTGATTTTCCATATTGAACACCCTGTATTTTCTCGCATTTTCAGATTCTCCTTGGAAAGCTGATTTCATTGATCTATCATACAACTTCTCATCCACTATCGATTGGTATTTAATTGAAACAAATACAGGGTGATTTAGAATTCTGAATTTTGAAACACCTAGTATTTGTTTCAATTAAATATCAATCGATAGTGGATAAAAACTTGATATAGGGACATGTGAGCCGTTTCAAGAAATTATAAATAGTTTCGACAAAAAAAAATCCCAAAGTTGAAAAATCTCGATTTTTCACACCCCATATCTCTGTAATCGTTCGATATAGACCCCAAGTATGATAGATCGATGAAATCAGCTTTCCAAGGAAAATCTAAAAATGCAATAAAATTTAGGGTGTTCCTCGGGGTGTTCCATATGAATTTCAACGTCAAATATCTCGAAATCTATTAGAGATAATATTATACATGTATATATATATATATATATATATATATATTTGAAATCAGAGAAATATATTCTATCCAAAAATGGCAAAATATATAGGGTGTTTCATTTGAAAAAATATATTTGATGTCCATAACTTTTTTTTCAGATCTTCAATTGTTTTTTTGTTCACATATATAAGATCTACATGAAAAATCACATTTTTTGAGAAAAAATTGAACAATAAATAAAAAAGTTAAAGAGGGGTTCAAAATACACGTGAAGACCCTGTACATGCCTCGGAGGGTTTCACGAAGTAAATCGCTAAGTGAATACATACTTCAATTACGTGTAACTAAGTTAATTTTGTTTCTCGTTTTTTATTTTTAGTTATCGAGCTATACATGTTCAAAATTCAGAAGTTATAATACATCAGTGATCGTTTGAAGTCCTATCCCTACTAATTTTTGAAACACTAGGTATATCGCAAGAACATTTTGAGTGTTTGAATAGGAGACGAAAAATTAATCTTGAAAGAAAAAATCACAACTGAAAGTTTTATAATGGGGACTGAGCGTCTTGAATTATTTTTTCAAACTGAACTTAGAAATCTGCCCATAATTAACCGTTTTTAATTTCAAATTATGTCTTCAGAATATTAACGTTTGAAAAGTGACATTACAGTTTATGTTGATTTAGGTCCGGTACATGATGTCCGGTAAAACATTTAGTTAGTTTTTACAAGTGAACAATATGTTACCACGACAATAATTTCTTTCCTCGTTTTTTTTTCAATCGCAACTCATTGAAAGCAACATTCGTGATGTTTTTGTTTCGGTTTGAATTTGTAGGATAGTTTTTACAAGTGAACGATATGTTACCACGACAATAATTTCTTTCCTCGTTTTTTTTTTTCAATCGCAACTTTCATTGAAAGCAACATTCGTGATGTTTTTGTTTCGGTTTGAAGTGACCGAAAGGCAATTTTTCTTCGCAACTTCGTCGAACCTCATTCCGTCTCTGTAGTGTACGATTCTGTAAACGGCCGGCACAGTTTTTATAGCATCCCAAAAAAATACTGAATCACCTATACTACTCATCATCGTGCTTCTTTGTATCAATATGATTTTGTGCCGCGGTCGGAACACAGTAAATAAATTTATCAAAAGTGAATATTTTTGATCGTCGTATATGTCATTAGCATGTCTCCTTTTTCTAGTAGTGATAGTGAAAGCTCAAGAAAACTGAAGGAACTTTGGAGAAAGCACTATCTAAACTGAAGAAAGAATGGGAAAGATTGAAACGGAAATTCGAAACTTTGTCATCTTCATCTGGCGAAAGTGAAAATGCAATAAAGTGTAACCTTTGCATTTACAGATGCTCAGGGTTCACTTATTTGCCATAACAATCTAAAAAATTAGACATTTACAGATGCCTAATAAAAAAAAAAAAAAAAAAAAAAAAAAAAAAAAAAAAAAAAAAAAACTAACTTTAACAGAAGTTAGGACAGCATGTACTGAAATATAGTGTAACCTTTGCATTAACAGGTGCTCAGGGTTCACTTATTTGCCATAACAATCTAAAAAATTAGACATTTACAGATGCCTAATGAAAAAAAAAAAAAAACTAACTTTAACAGAAGTTAGGACAGCATGTACTGAAATATAGTACCTACCGCATTTACAGATGCGGACTATGAAAATGTGTCACTTCACCTAGGATGGCGGGAATTATCGCCCCCTCAACTAGTGAGGGAACAAGCAGCTCCCGAAATATTAGTAGAGCGGCCAAGAGATGAAATACCTCTGGTCAGTCTCAATAATAATCAGGCACAAATGAATGTTCAAGCTGAAATTCATCCCCAACCCGAAATAGAGCCTGAAGTTTTTGATGGCCCTGGGACAATAACCAGTCATCGGGGGTCGAAATACATAGCGAGATTGCAGATAGATGGGAGAATTACTTCCTGAAAGGACTAAGCACGGAAGAAAGACAAAAACTTGCCTTGAAAAGTGATGTAGTGAAACAAGATATACTTTCTTGAGTCACGTACAGTGCTTACTAGCGACAAGCCTTAGTGCAATCTCGGACCCCTCGAATAAAACAATTCGAAATCCAGACGCGCAAATTAGTACCAAGACAGGAGTACTACTGCCTCCGCCGATTGATGCCGCCAAAGCCATCACAGGTGCTTATCCTTGCATTGCCGATTCCTCTGAATGCCCTGACTAAATGAAGCACATCACAAAACTGTTTCGATAGATGAACATCTATTTGGAACAAACCTACAGGAAACACTGAAATCATCACAGATTGTCAAGCGGGTGGAAAGAGCTGGGTATGCAAGTCTTCAAAAAACTGAGTTGGGAGTTTAATCTAAGCCGATGTACTCGCAAAAAAAAGAGAGGGGAGGGGCAGAACTGGAACAACCTATATAGTTTACTGGGCTGTTGGTCGAGTGCGTGTATCGCTGGCAAAGCTGGCTTATAGTTTAGAGGTTCCGGGTTCAAGTCCCGGCGGGGCTATTAGAAATTTTATTTATTTCTGTAGCATCGTTCAGCGGGAGGAGATAGGTGACCAACCGAACATTCTTGGTACCTAGATTTCAATCCTTCGGATTCTCAACGATAACTAGCCGAGTAGTGCTTCGGAAGACACTTAAAAAGCTAAGGTCCCCGTCATCCTTACTCATACAAGTCTCAATGAGACTTCGAGGGTTACTTTGCAACTAAGTTGGCGGTTAAAAACACTTTTCAAACACTTTCAAACCAGGTGAGCCAAAAATATCCTGGAAACTTGAGGAAACACATTCGAGCTTGGAAATACCATACAAATCTAGACCTTGTCATAATAAATTGGGTCAAAGAGTACAAATTACCTTTCAAACAAACACCTTTTCAAAAGTTATACCCCAAACAAAAATCAATCTATCTAATCTGAACAAATTCAAGCAAGCCGTAGATAAACTATCAGAAATTGGTGCTATGCAATTATACAAATGTGCAATCATATAGTAGGTGGATATACTTCACCATTTTATCTACAAAAAAAAAAAAAAAAAGCAGATTAGAAGAAACTGATTCATCTTAAATGAAAAAAAAAATCTAACATTTTCATCACAGCTCCTCATTTCAAAATTGAAGATCATTGGGTAGTTGAAAATCTGATTCCAAGAAATTACTATCTGGATAAAATAGATTCGAAGATGCGTACTTCCTTGTACCGATAGCCTAAAAATACAGGAAATATCTATAGTTTGAAATCAATAATAAACTATTACAGTTTGGCCTCATATACGCTGAGGTACATACGGTTTTCATGAAAAATTTTCGACCTTTATTTAAGAAATCCAGATCAGAAGGACTGAAATCTGTGGCATATTCAGATGATTGGTAAATAATAGGCAATCATATGAAGAACGTAGAGATGACTCAAACCGAGTTTGCTCTGTATTAAACTCGTTAGGGTTTATCATCAACCAAGCAAAAGCTTCTGTGAATTTCTAGGGTTAACTTATTGCTCATTTAACATGACTATCACACTTCCTGATGAGAAAAAATAAATTTTGATATCATTTATACAGAAAATGACAAATAAGAAAACCTGTAAAATTAGAAACTTTGCCAAATTCATAGGACAATTATTAGTAGAATCTGCCACATTGTACATATACCCTCATAATTACAAACAGATTTGATGGGTGGGTGCCAAATTCGAAATCATCATTTGCAACATCCAGCCCTAAACAATTTCACTCAGAAATTTATCCAGATGTCTCCAAAACCGGTTGGGGAGGATGTTGTGATTTATGGCCAGGATTTACTTAAAAGTATTTTATTTAACAAGATTCAAAAGGATTTCATATTTCTTTACATATTATCGAAATCAAAAACGTTCTAGATTTAATAATTTTATGACACTTGACACTTCAGTGACACACGACACTTTAGTGACATGAGACAGAATACAATCAAAGAATAGAGGTTATACAATAATTACTGAAACACAGAACATCAGAAATAGATTTTAGCGTATATTTCAACAGAGGACACGCAAAGAAACAAAAAATGCATGGCTATTGGTCTGAAGATGAGACCAGGCTTCACATAAATTTTCTAGAACTCAAAGCAGCTTTGTACTGTTTCAGGTATTTTTCTCAAAAGTTATTCGTAATCGACGTTCTAATTTGGCAATACTGCAATTCGCCACACATATCTTATCAAGAGACAACATAGTGGCTGATAGTGGATATTTTTGCCTGATACGCCAATACGGAATGCAAAAAGTATATATCTTATATAGCGACCAGATCCGTATTCAATGGCAATCGATGCATTAACGGAGAATTGGTATAGTTTTTTTTTACGCCTTTCAACCATTTTCTATGATCCTGGTATTTTGGTAGTCCCTTTATGGTCAAGCCAGTCCTGGGATCCTCTATTTGAAAAAATGTTGGTGGAAGAGCTAATAACACTCCAACCACACGACACACTAATTTTAGCTACTTCTAGAGAACCACACCCTCTGTGGACATCTCTAACCCTGGTGGCAGAAAAGTTATCGAGGATGCATTTCGATGCAATAAGAACGTACCGGATTCAGCCATCCCTAAAATAATTGCATCAATTTCAGAAACAATATGTGGCCTACTCCAGGAAATAGTGGGAATACTGTAAAAGTTAAAACATAGAACCATACAACAATAATGGTTTTCATATAATAGATTTCTTCAAGACACAACTATAGAATCTGGTGCATATCTTATTCGGTGATAAATTCATACCGATCAGCACTTAACTCGAATTCGAACTCAAACTCTCAAGATGATAAATTACTAAAAAGATTTGTCAAAGGAACATATAACGTGAATCCCCCACAACCAAAATACGCAGTCACTGGGGATCCAAAACAAGTTTTAGATTATCTAGATTAGTCTAGAGAAATCATATCCCCTTACATCATTGAATTCAGGAAAGTTGACTTCGAAAGTAGCCACATTTATTGCTTCAACAACCGCGCAAAGAGTTTATACCTTGTCAAAAATGTCAATAGAAAACGTGATAGAAACCGAAGGGAAAATAGAATTCAGAATTTCTGATAAAATCAAAACTTCGAACCAAATTCAGTATTTCCATAATTCGAGTATTTGAAGTATTACAGGGAAAAAACTTTTACGATTGGGACAGAAAAAAAAAAAAAACTTGTTCATAACTCATAATAGACCCTTCCGTCCAGCTATTAGTCGAATTATAAGCAAGTGTATCATAACTTTCCTGAAAGAAAGTGGCATAGATTTAAGTTTAAAAGCCACAGTACGGCATGCAGCAGAGCAAACTGCTGGCTGGTCAGAAAGATCGAACACATTCGCAATGTTTTAGAATATACCCTTGATGGCAAAACTTTGCGAATTTGCATTAAAATTATATAGTTTACCACTTGATAAATGCATTCTCATTTGGTACATTGTTAAATATTTGTTATAATTATTCGGAGATTATTCTAGTATTATTTTTTGTGTATACTCCGACATATTTTTGATGACATAATGAATGAATAATATATGTTTCAATATATTATTTGTAAGTTCAGAATGCTCCAATTACCAATACTATGTTGGAGAACTTAACCTCGATGGTTAGCTGGAAACATCTTTGAACAGCTACAGAGACGGAATGAGGTTCGACGAAGTTGCGAAGAAAAATTAACAGATCAAACGACTTACCTGTAGGAAGTTCGATCTTAATTTTTCGAGCAACTTCGTCGAACCTCATCAAAACCCTCCCAAGGACTTCGTATAGTTACATACTTCCCCTCCCAATGAAGCTAACCATCGTTGGAAAACATCAAAATCATATTGATACAAAGAAGCACGATGATGAGTAGTATAGGTGATTCAGTATTTTTTTGGGATGCTATAAAAACTGTGCCGGCCGTTTACAGAATCGTACACTACAGAGACGGAATGAGGTTCGACGAAGTTGCTCGAAAAATTAAGATCGAACTTCCTACAGGTAAGTCGTTTGATCTGTTAATTTTCAAACGTTAATATTTCCAAAGCAATCAAATTCAGAAGTGAAGTGTGTTCGGGAAAATTTTAGGGAATAAAGCCCAGTTTTTTACTAGTCTGGCGATGCTGTGACCTTGAAATAATACAATAGAGATTGGCTGCGATAGTTTCTACTATTCAAACTGACCAATAACAACAGCGCATTTTTCATCGCTAGTATCGCCAAAGCCAAAATCGCCCAGGAATAAACTGGGCTTGTAATGATCAGAATTTGAAAATGAAATAATATACGGGGTGTTCTAGATGGCGTCATTTTTCTATGAAAAAAGTAGGTTTCCATCTCGTTGGGATACGTTAGTCCTCTATAGCGTTAGTCGGTTCAAGAATTAGTAGAGGCAAAGATGTAGAGGGTTAGGTAGAAGGAACTGGCTTTAGAGGGGCACTGTATGTATAAGTAGGATAGTATGATTCAAAAAAAATGTTGTGATCATCCTGTAGGTGCCTTATTTAGGTATATCATGAAGTGAGAGGTGAATCAATTCTCTACGTGACTTTTGAATGATTTTTTAAGCATACCTATACTTGTTTTACCTCATATAGGAAGAAGGTCCTCAATGAAGTAATAACTATCTATAGATTTCAATCAATGAAATATACCTCCATAATCGATCCATAATACAGTGAGCAACGACTGTATTTTTTATCTAAGATCATAGATAATAATGTGATCTCTAGAGGCTAAAGGTAAGAAATAATACATACCTAATTGGTCTCTATAAAATAACAATGCAAGTATCATTAAACTTATAATACCTACATGAATGAGTACTGAGAAGGTATTATTTAATTCCTATAGGTAGATAGGTAGGTAATCACTTAATTAGTAACGTCCTTGATTACATATTCTATTCAAATCCACAAAGTGGGTGTACCGTGTACCTTACTGCCCAAATACAAAATAAGTTAAGTATAGCCTTCTCGAAGTTTTCATAAACGTATACATATTGACTAACGATTTTTTTTATGAAGCAGCACATTCCATTCGAGTCTACAACCTTTTTCTCCGAGGGAAAACGTCATGTTGACTGAGTGTACACAAATCCAAATCGCCTTACCTTATCCAACGTCGGCGGAAAAGTTACTGGAAAAATTGATGAGGAAATAGTGGCACTACCGAGTTTTTCACTCTGAAAGTTCAATTTGTTGTACGAGGGCTCTTCACAAAAAAAAAAACACGATATTTTCATGAGAACTCGGAGAGTTCCGACATTACTACGTACATCCACTACCAGCTAGACACCGAATGAATTTGCGACGTTGCCAGACCTGTTCTCGGTGATATCTGTCAATAATGGGTGCACTGGAAAATGCGGGAAAAAGTAATTCCCTTCTATTTTGCGGAAACCAAATCAATCGGACACTTTAATTCTATTGATATGACAGGATGATATGATGTTTAGCATATTGTGCCTGAATGTATTCAAAGTTGTAAAATTTCTAAAAGATTATGAAAAAACGACCAAAAGACTATACAAAAAAATAAACAGGGAGTCTAACCTTCCTCGAGTTATACATGGAAAATTAAAAATGCTTTTCATGGTTAGTAACTTGTGCCTTGTGCCTGAATGTATTCAATCAAAGTTATGAAAACATTACCAAAAAAAACTATCGAATGATTATGCTGCATGAGTGAAACACGTTATTTCATTCCAATTCCCAATTGGAAATATCGATATGCATGTATAACTTCTTGATGTAGTTTTGGTGGATCAATTTTCATACGCTATCAGTCTAATGCTTTATTGGATCCACATTATCTCGATTCCTCAATGAATTCATCAGTAAATTTAATGCGACTAAAACTAAAATGTTATTTTCGTTACCAAATCTAAATCAAATCAACCTCTATTCATTTCAGTATTTTTGACAAATTATATAATCCTCATAGAAATTACCCAAGCCTAAATGCTAATATTGTGAATTTCTGAGCAAGGGTGGATATTTTTTTTGTGTTGGGAGAAATGCAAACTGGAAATTTAATAATCTCTGAGATAAATAATGAATAATAAATGAAAAATACAGAAGTTTTACTGTGAAGTGATTCAATTTTTTTTATTTCATGTGTAAGTAGATTCTGTTTTCATTGATAATTTTTCAAGTTTCCAACTGATTTTAGTCATTTGTTTTATTTGGAGTGGTAGCCTGTTATATAATTTGGGTCCCATATAAAATAGGCTGCGCTGAGAATGACTATTCTATATATTCCAATCCAATCTAAGTGAATAGAGAAAACTGATTGTTGAAATTCTTATCAAATGTATGGTTTTTCTAGAAGTCCTTATATTTCACAAGGTTCAATGATGGAATTTTAGACTGGGCAACGCTGCAGAACTGTAAATGAACATGTCAGCGATTTAGCTGCGTTGCCGCACTGTTTCTGATTGTGGTTGTGGTAGTCAGACACAGTCAACTAAATCTCGGCTAAATCAAAGCTAGAGGACTAGATTTTTTCCATTTAGCTGACGTTGGTCCGAGTATAAGATAGGTACATTTATCTCCGATATAACATGCTGTTATGTTAGCAAGTAAAGTAGGTATCTATTTGATTATTTTCAAGTAGGTATTCAAAATCTGAACTCTTGAAGAAATTAATATTATGAGCACCTAAAGACATTTAGTCATCATCTTAAAATAATGAAACTGAACTGAAGTACAATAACTTCGAAAAAAGACATTCCATATGCCATTGCTGAACGTTTTTAAGACCTACTCAGATTCTCATTACTTTCAAGGTAGTTTGGCAACCAAGCCTTTTGAAATAATGATAGGGTATCTCAAGTGTTGATCCCAGGCGCAAGGCGCAATGTGTTGTTAAGGCGAGTTCCCAATGCAGCGTTTTTGCTTCTCGCGTCGCGCGTCATGCACTCTGATTGGTGAATCGGAATTAAAAATTGCTTTGCTGCTTTTTGTTTATTTTTATTGTTCCCAACGAAAGAATTAAGTGTGGTTATGTGAATCAGAATGAATAAATGAAAATTAGGCGAAATAAAATAAAAGCGAAGAAAATTATCAGACAGGGTAATATACGATCATGCTGGGTTATATGCTGCATAATCCACCATTAGTACTACAATTATTTGAAAACCTCAATAAGATGATTAAGAATAACAGCAATAATTTCACTCACTCTCATGATATCCTCATGCTCTTGATCCTCCATTTTAGTTGAATAAATAACCTTACCAATGCCAGCAGCAAGTCAGCGACGCAAGAAAGTTGAAAATATTGAACTTTTTCGCTTCACCAATAAGAGTACATAACGCGCGACGCGACCGCTGCATTGGGAACTTACCTTTAGTTGTCCATATTGTGCTAGAAGAGTTCTGCTTGTCAAGTTTACCTTACAAAATGAAAGTGAAAAGAAAAAATGTAGTGCTGGAAGAGCGAATCCAGAATGCAAGTCTTTCACACGTTTCCAGCGAGTTAGAAAGTTTATTGCCAAGGAAATAGTAGTTTTATACTTGAAAATTTTTGTCCAATACATGGCTTTTCCATTTTTTCATTTATTGGCTCAGTCGAGCTATCAGCCACTTCCAAGTTCTGTGACTCAGGAGATTTGTTTCTGGAGTGTTTCTTTCTTCTGCCGCATAGTGTCGCCACTTCCAACTGTCTCTTGGAACGCGGCTCAGTACGCTCAAATAAACGCGACGAAAATGCATTGGGACCACAGATTGGGACAGGCAACGCTTAGAATGGAGATCTCACGCTCTCTGCGCGGTTATCTACCCTGCACTGATGAGGGCCAATAAGCCCGAAACCGGTCTGTAGGTTGTTAAGTGTGACTGTATATCGATATAAATTTGTCACGTCTTTGGATGGAAGAAACATTTGCGATTTGCATTTACAG
Organism: Chrysomela aeneicollis; assembly: GCA_029955515.1. NCBI lineage: Eukaryota > Metazoa > Arthropoda > Insecta > Coleoptera > Chrysomelidae > Chrysomela > Chrysomela aeneicollis. The sequence continues at coordinate 5,837,998 of JARUHQ010000007.1, forward strand.
TGGGAATCGTTGCATGGACTACGAGCAGATATAAATCAATGGTCTGCGTGGTATTTGCCAGGAAAGTAGTTGTTCTCTGCTCGTAGTCTACCAGACATTCAGTTTCTAACTATATTTGATATTTTTAATTGGATAGCATATTTTCTCTTTTGAAAATGTTTGTCCAATTCATGGCTTTTCTATTAAATCAATCCCATATTGCTTCAAATTTGCTCGAGTATGAATTGCGAAAATAGAAATTTTCTGAAATTTTCCCAATATGTAATCTTGTTCTTATTGAATCCAATTTGCTCTATGGTATAACATTCTGGGGAGTATGCAGCAAGCAATTGACACAGATGGTACAAGTTGTACAAAAAAGAGCAATCAGAGCTCTGTGTAAAGTACAAGCGCGTTATTCCTGCAGAGACACAGAATCCTCACAGTCACCTCTATCTTTATTTTAGAAACCGCCTGTTTAATACACAAGAATCGTGACAAGTATGCTTCTTCTCATCGAGCGGCGAGCCACAATACGCGATCATCACAAACACTGAGGTTACCATTACCGCAACCTAAAAACAGCCTAGTTAAGAGGGGGTTAACCTTATTTGGGATTGATGGTAAAACTTTGTGAAACAAGGAATGGCAAAAATCATATTACTCGGACCTCGCTGAAAAAAATCGAATTTTTTTTTCACTTTCTGCTTGAGGAAGGTTGGATCTAGGCATCTCTCGTAGTACTTTTTTGATTTTTAAAAAAAAAACTAGTAAAAAAGTTGCGAAATTTCTCCCATATTCACTATTTTTTATCTCACAAGATATATCGTATTTCGAAAAAGTACTCCGAGAGATGCCTCAATCATACAATTGTCTCTATTGAAAAAAAAAATTATCGCGATCCATCAATAATTACTAGCTCAAAAATGATTTTTGCTGAACCCCTGCAGACTCAATTACGGAGCATTTTTCATGACTGATTCGAGCGCCCTCGCACCAAATAAGCACTTTTACATGGATACTATGAATTTATGAATGAATCGTATTTTCATTCATAAAAACCAAAAATAGCACTGAAGCTATTCCAATAATTTTAGCACATGTGATGATATCAATGGAAGTTGCGAAAAGGATTCATTGCATTCTCGAATAAGACTAATTAGGTGAAAGAAAACGTAAACATTTTTTGCGAACGGCGGCGGCAGGCGCTATGTGCACATCAAAGGACCGTCCAGATATGCATGTATCATAGTTTGCGATTGCATTCAGATGGTGACACTATTGTTAGTTTGTGAACTAGTATTATTATTGTGATCAAGCATGTCGAGTTCAAATTATCGAACAGGCGATAAACATCGTAAAAGACTTTCTGTGAGGAAATTGTCAGTCGAAAAAAAGATATTGAGATTGATAAGGTATGTAAATATTTTCGAATGTTTTTATAAGAAATAATTGGAATCGATGTACAGGGTGTCCCATATTCGAAGCCCTACATTGGGAATTCGATAACGGTTAGAGATACAGGATCGGTTGAATCAAGAAAAAGTTGTGTATTCATGTGCGCAACAATGATCCGCAAAGAAATACAAATTTTAGATTTTAATTTTTTATTGGCTTTATTTTAATAGATACGAAAAGAGCAGACATTTTCTTGAAACTGTATTTCATGCTCTATAACTTAGCAGTATAGAATTTTTAATACGACGTTTCGTCATTCGAGGGTCGCCATCGACTTTTTTTTTTTTCGAAATTTCATGCAGGTTATTTCGCGGTATGGACAAATAAAGGAATAAAAATTAAAAAAATTCATCGTAATGATAGATTTTGGCAAGATAAGATGGAATCAAAATTAGTAGATTTTTACATGAAATATTTGCTGCCTGAAATAGTTGACCAGTAGATACGAGAGTAATATGGAAATAAGAGATATTTCTGTACTACCTTCGGGCTGTTTCATCGGTACTATCTTTTGGCACATCCAAAACAAACAAATGCGAATCGCAAAATTGAAAAAAATACAGTTTTTTTTCAACCATAATGAAATACTTTTTTTTTTCCTCAAGCCGCTTTCCACTTATTTCAATTCCAATATTGAATGAAAATTTCCAATGAAATTTTGATTTGATCCTTTCCTTGCATATGGATACAATATACCATGGAAACCAGAAGATAAAACAAACAAGTGGACTTCTGACTATAAACCTATGACCGGGGGTGATCCATTTGAAAAAAAATTTGCGATTCGCATTTGTTCGTTTTGGAAGTGATAAAATATAGGACCGATGAAACCCTACAACTTTTATATTCAATGTTTTTTCCACCTCGTATACTTGATGCTGTAGGTAAGGGTCAAAATATAAGAGACAAATAGGATGTTATTTGTAAATTTTGTTTTCAAATATATCATGTGAGTTTTCGAGTTTTCAAGTTCAGTAAAGATATATACTGAATACCTTGAAAAATGTCATTCATTCATACCTATCGAAGAAGAACATTCCGATATATTTTCATTCATTCAATTTCATCGTGATTCAAATTGATAAGGAGCCCTGTCTGAATTCTCGAGTTGCAAATTGATTCTACATTTAGCCACCGAACAGAGGGTATCAATCCTGAACCTACATGCCCCCGATTTATTTTTGGAATGAGAAATCAAACCCGTTTTAGCTCACCAATTTTTGCTTGAAATTTTCTCTTTTGTCCAATCCAAAGTCCCATTTCTCCCACGACCGAGAGACATTTTCTAATTTGTGTATTTATAAGTTTCAATTTAGCTCGTGTAGACGTTTTTGTGTTACTGTTTTTGATATTCGAAAGGGTTTCATCTGTTTCGACAAGTTTTTTTATATTTCCCATATCATATCAAATTATCCTCATAGACACAGTAAGTTCAAAATATACTGATGAGTGATGAAAAGCCGGAGGCCTATTATTCTGAGAATTGTAACGGCCGGCCGACGGCCGCAGACCCGAGCCATCCCGACTATTTACTACGAATTTACGCGACACTGAGTTGGAGTGAGACGCCAACAGCGCTTAGCGTTTTTTGTTCGACATTGGTCTCCGCCCCTTTCGCTCGGGATTTTTACTTCCCCCTTTACACCGCAAATATACTCTGACATGTTTGTAAAGGTTAACCCCTTCAAGGAATCAATTACCTATAACGGGTTGAAAGTGTATAATTGCTTACCTATAAGAATTAGGAAAATCGAGGCATTTGGATCATTTAAAAAAGAATTGAAAGAATTGTTGTACATTCATCCTTTTTACAATCTGGAGGAATTCTTTAGTTGTGAAACCTTCAATTGATATTCAAATACGCTTGTTTCGCCACTATGGAAATGAGTTTGTTATTATTATTTTTGAGCCTTGTTTAAGTATCTCCGTACTAATAAGATTCAACTTATAAACATTTTAATCTGTCAATTTTTGATAGTCTTTGGTTATTTAATCATCAATTTGTACAATTTTAATATGTCTGTTTCGATGATACCATTTCATTGTTCTTTTATGTCTTTTTCAAAGAAATGTTTCGTCTGACTTTTATCTTTCACTTCTACAATTTTAATATGTCTGTACCAGATATTTTATTGTTCTATGACTTTGTCGATAAGAATTGTTTCTTCTGGCAATAAAGCATATCTTGATTGATCGATTGATTGTATCGATCTAAGTTTAATTGTTATTTTCTGTATATTATATGTTGGAAATGGTACACCTATGATTGAATAATCTGAACTTGGAGCTGTCAATGATATTCGATTTCTGTATATTCCCCCACCATGGTATAAAAGCATTGAAAACAATCTTCTGCGACATACCGATGAGGAATTTCAAGAAGATGACCTCTAGTGGCTCCAGTGGTATAACGCTAATGCTTTTGGCACGTCTTCTCGAGAGAAAGCAACCGCAACTAGGGCACAACATATTCGTTCACCAAGTCTTCATTCATGTGCGCATGCATTAACCAATAGGTAGGCTCAGCATACCTCTTTGTGTACATTTTTGTTTCTTTTTGATACCTACTTATGTAAAGGTTTTTATATATACAGATTTCCAGTGTCTATTTTTGTGAGTAGAGGAAGGTGAACTATTTATATGTGAATCCCAGGCGTAAGTAAATTTTCAAGCAAATTTCAAATAATGAAAAAATAGTGAAAAATTGTCTCATATTGTATATTTTTTGTATTCGAATGAAACCATAAATCTTTTCCTAAATGTCTTTGGATTTCAACAAGTTTCCTTTCAGAAATGAATTATTTTATTATATTAATATTTCTTGAAGGGTTTTAAAAAGTTCCCAGAGTAGATTTCAAAACCACAATTCTTCAATTCATATATGAGAAGTCAAATTTAATTATATAACATAATTAAATTTGGGGATTCTCAATATCACCAAAACTGAAATTTGAGGAGTGAGACATATCAGCATCGCATCAGATTGTAAAGAATGATGATCTATAATTGGGGTATTTCTGTTGATTGTTTTTTTTTTCACTGACGACTTTGTTTTCAGTCTGGGTGGATCTGCTGTTAGGTCATCGTTTCAGTGTGTACATTCAAAGTTTCCTTTGAACTTCTAAATTATCAATGTAACCTTAGAAAATTATATCATTGATAATATTTGTAGGTATTGTAAACGCTTTTCAAACAGTTTTCTTGAACATGACATAGTTCAAAACAAACCAACCAGATTTCCTGAAGTCAAAGTAATTGCTAAGGAACTTGGAGTATCTAATGCCAAAATGGCAATCTGCTGAATTTGGTCCACAAAATACGAAATAGAACAATCAGCAGAAATATGTATAGTAAAATTTGGACCATACATGTTGTGGTTCGAACAATCTTCTGAATATATACTGTACGAGACAGATTTCTATACAGAATTTGAAACTACACCCTCGTTTATTTGATTAAATATTCTTTTATCTATAATTTTCTTTCATTGACATTTCACATTTCAATTAATCATTAATTAATTAATTCGAATAATAATAACATTGACCCACTCTCGACACCATTAACATTTCGACACAAATTCAGCCAAACTTGTTATAAACCAGACCTTACACCTTTCAGAAACACATTCATTCGGTTTGCATATATCAGTTCGATTGCGCCAAATATCGAAAATAATCTATGTTTGAAGTAGGACGCAGATAGTAGAATTAAAAAATGTTTCATACAGATCCCAGAGACAGCGATGACGAAAAAAATCTCGAATCTAATGAAAACCCTCGTCAGGCACCGGTCCCAGACAGTCCTGTCAGTACCAGAATCGCTCTGCCACGCGCATGCGCAGAGTGTCAAGCCATACTCCGAGGTACCAGGGCCAAAGGCGATTCCCATTTTGGGAAATACTTGGAGGCTAATGCCCATCGTGGGCCAATATGACATCTCGGACATGGCAAAGGTCTCCTTTTTACTGTACCAGGTGAGGAATCAAACTAATATTAGGCACACTCTTGAAAGAACAGGCAATATTCACATTACACCACATTTTACTACTGATCATCGACTCTAGACTCTAGAGATGTCAAAGAAATTTAACTCATCAGTTCTATCGATTATAGTGTTATCGTCCATGAAATAAAACAACGCATCAAAGTTTAGTTGAGAATGTTGAGACACAGTTGAGATCCGTCCCAAATGTAACTGGGTAGGTATCGTTCGTCAATCGCTGAAAACTAACGTGTATCAAGACCTGAAATTGTCAAGGACACCCAGATTTATTTAGAATTATTTTCTCGGGTTGGGTTAGGCACATTGCATCAATATTCAGTATTAAAAAATTATGTTCGCGATAATTGAAATGATCCATTCAAAACATCTAACCATATTTTGAAAAATTTCGCCTCAGCGTACCTTCACTGTACCACAGATGAGACTCTGTGACTGTACCTACTTAGTGAGATTATGAGCAGAATATACTGAATATAGCTACTGTTAGATTCTTGGTTGGACGGTTGGTTTTGGCAAAGTTTACAGAATATACTATAAGTTGCGTCACTCCGCCTCGATTCTCGAAGCGACCGGCCCCTTACCCCGCCTATCTAGGGTACTGAATTCATCAATTCAGTATCAGTACCTCGCCGAGAACCGTGAGATACACGACGTCCCAGTCCACGGCTTCCCGCGGCGCGCAGCAATTCAGAGCCAAATATACAGATTGTCCCAAAAGTTACATTTCTGTGAGTGGGTTGAATCACTACGAAATGAAGATTACAAATATTTATTTACTCGAATTATCAATCAAAACTATTTCGCTTAAATAAAACTCTTATGGAAATTCCAGAAACCCTACTACTATACAATTTTGTAGATCTTTCAATAAAATATTCAGATTACGGTATTTTGATTGTGCTGAAGGTAAAAACTGTATGAAATGAAGTCTTGATGAATTTAACTCCAGAATTTACAAAAACTCACTAGAATATTTCTCCATATACTCCACTTGAAATTTCTTCGAATGATTATCCCAATATAAGAAATCTGGAAAGAAATTCGTTGATATCACCCGAGTATATTTTAAAATAATTTTGATGCAATAGTCTAGTTACGCAGGACGTTTGCATCAATTTTTCTTTCTACATGAAAGAAACTTAGTTGTGAAGGAATTATATTTTTCAAATTGAAAGTACACAATAAAAACACCAAAAAACATTTCGGTGGTCTTACAATACAGAACCTGGTGGACAAGCAGTTGGGAAACGTTTGAAAGACGAATTCATGTTTATATACACGGGTTGAATTATATTTCACATTGAAATTCATTAACATAGAAATGAAAACAATGAAATCCAATAAAAGTTTCATTGAACTAAGTCAATAAAAAAAAATCAATTCTAGTTTACCTATATAAAATGGAAAAACAGAATATGGTATATTCTGTAAACTTTGGTTTTGGTAGGGAGTTACCGATTTGGTAGACTTCAATGATTGTTGAATTTTCCACTGTCAAACACTGTGTACAGGATGTTCCCAAATTAGCGTACAATATTTCAACATGGGCGAAAATTAAAAAAAAAGTTTACATGAACATAGGTCTAAAAATGACTCACAATGAAGATATTTCTTTGAATGGAAGGTCCTTAAGATGGTTTTCCGAAACGCATGAAGATAAAATGATGAAATTCAATGAGAATGCTGAATAGGATAGAGGAAGAATAATATTGAAATATCTTTCAAGGGCATATCAGGATGAAAATGTCCCTAATCTGTTGTGTTCTTGAAATATATAATTCAAACGTATCATTTCTAGGATTATGGAAAGATTGTGAAGCTGACCAACCTAGTGGGGAGGCCGGACTTGTTATTTTTGTATGACGCAAACGAAATAGAAAAAGTATACAGGCAAGAAGGCCCAACTCCATTCAGGCCTTCCATGCCATGCCTCGTCAAATACAAGAGTGAGGTTAGGAAAGATTTTTTTGGAGTTGAAGCTGGAGTTGTTGGAGTGTAAGTACCTAATCGAAACAAAAATGAAATTATTTTCACATTTTTCTACATTCAAGGTTGTTGGAATCCTATTTTATTGACTTATAATAATGTTCTAATAATTGAAATCAAAGTGCAGCTCCAAGCTTGTTTATGACGCTGTTTTTTTTTTCGATTTGCTTGGTTTTAGAGTCAAAATATTACCTTATTATTCATTCAATATCCTCACATCAGTTTGAGGAATAATGAAATGATTAATGATTCTTATACCAACAATATTTGAAAATGGTATGCTACGCAATGATTCCTCTTTCAGACATGGGGAACCTTGGAAGACATTCAGAAGGAAAGTACAAAAGCCTATTTTGCAGCTTCGCACTGTTAAAAAATACATAGAGCCGATTGAAGCCGTTACAGATGATTTTATTCGAAGGTAATTTTTGTTATATTATTCGAATGTGTTCCATAAATATACCGACAACCTTTAACGAATGAGAAATTTGCATATAAATCACTATACTTACAAATTGAGAACAAGCTTGCTGAAATTCGAAATTTGAGCTAGGCAAGGAAGGGTAGGACCTACAGCTTATAGCGGAATCCAAACCACTTCTAGAAGCGAACGGAGTTATTGGTGGTCGAGGATATCGAAACAAACATTTTTTGTTTTATATTACCCGAAAACACTTCATTCGATTTGTCATTGGCACAGTGATTAATTGAGTTTGTATCAATTAAAAATTTTGATAAGGCACCTCCACTCTATATATTGAACGTAATAATTTTTTTTGATACAATGATTTATCGATTTTATTGAAATAAACATTGAATTGAATAAATATGGCTGAGACTCAACTCTAGTACATTAATGACGCGCGAATTCGCATGCCGCTTGACGTTTTGTCGTTTTACTTACCTTTTCCGCAACCCGTGGTGTTTGATTAATATTTTCTGGCCGTGGAGAAAATGCAATCTCGTTTGGAATGAATAATTCAATACTCGTTCAGTAAGAACTAAATATGCATTCATCTGACATTAAATTTTTGATAAAAGCGAATCCACGATTGATGAATTTTCATTTTCTATCCTATACAGGATGTTGGAAATGCGAGATATCAACCAAGAAATGCCGCATGATTTCGACAATGAAATTCACAAGTGGGCACTGGAATGTAAGTTCATCCTTCTCAAAATACAACAATAGCCGTTTTCAAAAAAAATTTCAGGTATAGGCAGAGTATCTCTGGATGTCAGATTGGGGTGCCTGGACGCAAACTTGCCCACTAATTCTGAGCCTCAGAAGATCATAAACGCAGCCAAATACGCGCTGAGAAACATTGCGCTGTTGGAGCTGAGATTTCCTTTCTGGAGATACTTTCCAACGACCATATGGACCAATTACGTGAAGAACATGGATTATTTCATCGAGTGAGTGGGCCAAAGATTCCCATATGCCATTCTCAGAAATCATCATCAAAAAAATCTGAAGCTACATCAAAAATAGTTCACAGTGAATTTTCATTTTCTAATCAATTATGTTCCTTCCAGGATCTGTACAAAGTATATAGATGAAGCAATGGCAAGACTGAAAACTAAGACATGTAAGGATGAGAAAGATTTATCTCTTGTGGAAAGAATCTTGGCTAGCGAACCAAACCCAAAGACAGCGACCATTTTGGCCTTGGATCTCATCCTGGTTGGAATAGATACAGTAAGAGAAAAAACTCTCGATACATTAATAAATAACTGAATTCATTTTCTATCGTATTTCAATTATAGATTTCTATGGCTGTCTGTTCTATTTTATATCAACTGGCTACCAGACCTGATCAGCAGCAGAAGTTATACGAAGAATTGAAACGAGTAATGCCAGACCCGAGTGAATCGCTAGATTCGGAAAAACTGGATCAGCTCGTCTTTTTGAAAGCATTCGTCAAAGAGGTATTCAGGTAAGTCAATGAAAATATGGAACCAGTTAGTGACCTGAAGTACTTTTCGTATAAGCGCGAAGAAAACATAATGTATAACCCTCAATTGGTCATAATTCAGTGTTAATTTCGATATCATATGAATCTATTTGAATGTCTATCCAGATACCATTTGGATTCCTTTTTTTATCTACAGAGTATGCAAAAAAGTATAGAAAGTACATCTGATGGAAACGATTCAATAGTATTTTGACATGATATGTTATTGGAATGAGTTCTGATTGTGTTTGTCAAAAATTGCCTCGTATAAGTTTTGTATTGAGAGATTCGTAATATCATCGATTCTTTAACTCTTGGTGCGAAATAATTGAATACATATCTATAAATTTACATCTCTTCCAAAAATCTAGAGGTTTTTTCCTACTTTGATAAATCTCTCCTGTCGAGAAAAAACTGAATATTTTTTTAATTTATAGGGTATATTCGACAGTTATCGGAAATGGTAGGACTCTTCAAGAAGACATGGTTTTATTAGGATATAAAATACCAAAAGGCGTGAGTAGTAATATAGTTACTCTTGGATGAATACGGTCACAATATATATTATCAGAAAGTGAAAACCATTCAGAAATATCAGTAATCATCATTAAAATACAAGTGTGAATTCTTGTATCGATTTGATTTTCCCATGTTTCCGGAAAACTGCTTATCAAATTCTGACCATTGACAGGTTCAGGTCGTTTTTCCTACAGTAGTAACAGGAAGCATGGCGGAATACGTACCTGCAGCTGAAAGTTTCCTGCCAGAAAGATGGATGAAGGGGAAGGATGATAATTTAAAAATCCACCCGTTTGCTTCTCTACCATACGGATATGGCGCCAGGATGTGTCTGGGAAGGAGATTCGCCGATTTGGAAATACAAGTGCTTCTAGCCAAAGTAAGAAGCCTTGAAAAACACAGAGTTGTGTTCCAAGCGCCATTATCGGTTTGATTCAGCTTAATGATGGGTATTTCCAAAATGACGAAACTTCATTAGCGTCTGCGTCTAGTATACTTCGCATTCGCAATCTGCGCTAGAATACATGCGCGTATAAAGGGTGGGAGAAGAACAGAATTCGGACACAGTAATCACAGCAGTGTTGTTCCTGGCTGCACAATTGTGCACTTTGACGCCCTTTTTCAACTAAGTGCGCACTGCGGCACCACTTTCCTTATTTCCTTCAAAAAGTGCACCTTTTCATTTTCATTGAAATTTGCTACAATGGTTTCCAAATATTGATTAAAATCTGTTGAATGCAATGATCTATTAATTATATTGGTTGAATGTCATTGATGAGAACTGAGAAGTGGGAAATTCAAATAATTTCGATTGTCGGATGTCAGCTTGATGTCAATAACCATTGGCACTTGACAGTTTATCTCTATTCTTCAAGACTCCAAGGATTCTACCAAATTCTACATTGATCTTGTTTATGAGTTCAGTGGTTTATATAAGATAGTAAGGAGTCACTAGAATGGCGTAATAAAATGTGAAATTTCACCCGAAATTTTTTACAAATCATAAATTCTGAAAAAATATGCTCTTGAAATACATGTTTAGTGAATCAGTATACATTTTTAGCAGATCATACCTAAATCATACCTATTTCTTTGATTGACAAAATAAATTAATAAAATAATATCCTTCCTCAAGCAGTCTGTCATCTGTCATCACTGTAAATTTCCCTGCGCATGCGTGGAAAGTTCATGAAATACTACTATAAATCTATTACAAAAAATGTGCATTATTGGCATCTGAAGTGCAAAAATAACGCACGAAAAAAAAACGATCCTGGAACAACACTGAATCACAGTCACAGTATCATGAAAGATACGATACCGTAGTGAACTGCTCTTTTGCCTCTCAAGCTAGAAGTACCAGGTTCGATTCCTACTAATTCTACTAATATATTCTTTTTTTTTTTCAATCCAGACTCTCTCTCTCTCCAGACCCTCTCTGATAGGTTAGTTTGTTTAGTTCAGGCAGTTTCATTGAATAATATAGCGCGTTGTTTGCGCCGAGATTGCAAAGTAGACATTCTAGACGTAGACGCTAGTCGAAACTTCTGTTTGTATCTTTCATCAAGTACCCATAGTTCAATGTTCTCACTTGAAATCACCGAGTTATTTTTTCCTCTACTCAGAAGGTCGTGTGTTGCTATCATTGGCATACCCATCAGTTTAAACCTTCGACATTTGTTACAAGCTAAAGATTATAAGCGCAAATTAACACAAACATGATATGAATGACTCCTTTCTGATGTTGCAGCTCATCAGGTCCTACAAACTGGAATACAACCACGAACCTCTGCAATATAAAGTTTCTTTCATGTATGCACCAGATGGAGAACTGAAATTCAAGATGACGAAGAGAGAATCATGATAAACATAGCAATATATTTCTGTACATTCAATTACAAAGTCATTTTTCAAACGAGTTTTTCTTGATATTACTGTATTGTTTTCGTTCTCATAATGATGTAAGAAATATTGACAATGATGAAGTATCTGTAGTAAGTGAGTTAACCATGTACCAAAATGACGTTTTTTCAATTTCGAAAATGCTAGTACGAATCCAAAGTATGAATAATCTGTACTGTACACTTTCTAGAATGTATTCTTGTAGATCAGGTCACCCGCTAACGCCATATAGTTACAGGTATAGGTAGATGATATTTTTTTCTAAATGCTTGTCATTCACTTGTCGTTTTTGATAAATCTCAGTTTCAAAGGTCCATTGGGAGTGTACATAGGATGGATGAAATAATCCAACTTCTCGTGATGATACTCTACCGTGTAATGCCTGAATATCTGAAATAATTATCAACATACTTCAGAATAGCTATACTGGGTGGCCAGTATTAGAATGAACTGAATATAGTGTAGACATTTTTCCTGGAACGAAACATTGTTATAACTCAAAGTTCGTCAAGAAACATTTCTCATGATACAAGGTGTATTTTTGTTAATAATAAGAAAAATCAAAGATGATGACTATTCGAAGACGGAACGTTGCGCTCGAAATTTATTAACAACATGTTTTGAAGGTCAAAAGTTGCAATGAGAAAGTATAGTAATGAATTAAATCAAAGCAAAAATTGCAAAATTTCTTTCCTTCACAAAATCTCTGAAACGAAAGAGACAATTTCTACAAGAACACAACATTTCTCTTATTCTACCAAATCCGTGTTCCATGTTCGTTCTTATCTTGGCCACCTTGATGTATATTTTGGTCAAATAAGGGTGTGTCTGATTTTGGTGACAAAAAATAACACATACTTAATTTATCGAAATACTATGAAGAGGTTGTAATATTTTGTTATTTGTGATAATTTTTAGAATCGAATTCAATACGTACCTTAGCTAAAACTGTTTGTATCTCCAAATCAGCAAATCTTCTTCCCAAACACATCCTTTTTCCGAATCCAAATGGCAATGAAGCGAAAGGATGGCGTCCTTTGGAGAACGAGCAAGTTTTAAGCCACCTCTCTGGGAGGAATTCTTTGCTCCTCGTGAAGTATTCCTCCTGATTGCTGATGACGTAATGTTGAAATATCACTTGGATCTGGGGAGAAACTATTTCAGAATGACTATTTTCGGTTAAATAGTATGGAAGGATAAATATCGAAAAGCATATATGGCTTTTGTTTCATACAGTCTACATTATTATTTGATTCTTTCTAGTTTTTTTTTTATTTTTTTTTGCAATGATTCTCACCCCTTTCGGTACATGGTATCCCCTTATAATTGAATCACTTGTAGTTTGTCTTCCATTTCCTATCACAACTGGATACAGTCTGAAAAAAAGGGGTTATTTTCAATGAAAATATTGAATAAAAAAAGTATGCTCGCTTATTTGAAGTATTCTTACTTATCTATTACTTTTTATTTTATGATGTTGAACAGAATTTTGTACATAATAAAAGGAAATATGTATTTAAACCCAAAGTTTTCAACAGTATACGCAGATGAGAGTTCAAACCTCAGAGTTTCCTTTATACAGGATTTCAGATAAGGCATTTCATCCAGTTTTTCTTTGGTTATTTGTGAATCAAAGTGCGGCAATATCCTACGAATTTCTTCTTTCAATATTTTCTGCTTCTCTTGATGAATTGCTAGTTGATATAAAATCGAAGCTACAGCATTCGATGTCTGAAAACGATACATTTTTTTTCAAATTCGAAAAGTCATCTGAAGTATTGAAATTGAACATTTGACGCAAACATCTCACCGTATCTATTCCCACTAAGAACATATCCAATGCTAGAATACTTGCAATCTTGGGATTTTTTTCTATGTTCAGTACCCTTTGCAAAACAGATGTTTGTTGTATATCCCCATCAGTTTCATCAGTAGCTTTCATACTCTTATAAATGAATTTCAAGCAAATACTGAAACATGAATATGAGGTTAGGAGTGAAATTATTTCGAACCATATTATTATATTTCTGGATATAGAATCATTGTTTGATGGCTGACACCTTTCATATGTTTCTGATTCATACATATTTCAAAAATATTTCTCATATGCTTCATATACTTACTGGTTGTTTTATTTAAAGGGGAAGTGGAGTCTTATGTTACCCCATTCGAAAAATCTTTTCATTCTCTATTCAAGAATGCAATGCTTTTGATATGCATTGCAGAAAGTTGAAAAAAACAAATCATATAGGTACCTAGGTATTTCAACAGAATTGACTCACTTCCTTATGGTATCCAAAGCTTTTATATATTTTTTGAAGGTTGGTGTCGCATAAACCTTCCAAAATGGTATCTTCAATTCCAAAATGGGTACGTTGATGAAGAAAGTGTTCACAGCGTCTATCAACCTCTGGGATTCTGGATTAGAGTTGTCTTCTAAACAGCCCAATCGAACATCTAAAGCAACTTTTGCAATGGCTGAAACGGAAGTAGATTGGGTAAGTAAACAGCAAACCAAATCAGCGGATACTGATTGAAGGTTACTATCAGGTTTCATCAGGTTTCATCAGTAAGTAAACAGCAAACCAAATCAACGGATACTGATCCTATCAGGATACTATCAGGTTTCATCAGTAGGTATTCCTTCCAAAAAAAAAAAACAAAAAACTAGGGTCTTGATGATTTCATCTCAGTTTTTGACTAGAAACAGTATCAGTTTCAGGACGTGAACAGAAAAGAGCATATAAGTATGTGAACAAGAGACTTTCTTCTTCTATTTTGTGAGATGATGAACCTGGCAGTAATGCATGTTTATAAAAAAATATTCACATTGAAGATGTTCGAGATATTTTATGAATCTCAACAGAAAATAGCTATTTTCCAAGCAGAACTAAATCTGTTGGATCTGTGATTTATATTACTTACATTCCAAGGACCACTTATGAATTTCATTGAGGAAATCATCAGGCATTTCATCATTATCATCTTTGAGTTTATCGATCCTGAAAGTAAATTCAGAATTGAATATTTAAAATTGGTTTCATTTTCGAAATAAAGAAGATTTAATATTCCATAAATACATCTTCAGAACTTAATTCATCAACATTTTGACAGTTCCATTTTTGAATCATGAACTAGGTATATCTACGAAGAGTACCTGATACTTGTGCAAGTAAAAGTACCTTTTCAAGAATAACTACTAACAATCTCAGTTTAAAACTCAAACAAATATTGAAATATAGGCATTTTTGTTCGAATGGCCAAATTGGACGAAAATGGGAAACAAGTTATATGACTAGGGATCTCGAAAATTTGCCTTGTTCAGGTTAATAGGAAACTTCCCTATTGTTAAATGTCAATATTTTTCACTGAAATGATCATAGGTATGATTTTTTTGACACCTTCTACTGCTATTCAATGATCCAGGAACTTTCCCGGAATATTATTTTTTTTATGTTCTGGTTCTCACGGAAAGGGATATCCTGTAATGTTCAGAGTACATCGTGAAAACCAAGGGAAAGGAGGTAGGAGTTGGTGTTCTTCTTAAATTTCTGGAGATCGTATGCCTCGAGGAACAACTCCCTAGGCAATGAGTTCCAAAGTTTCGATCTTCGTTGGATGAACGAGTCTTTGGAAAAGGACGTTCTGCAGGTCTCTGAAGTGACCACGAAGAGGTGTGAAGGCTGAACTTGACGGGTTAATATCGAAGAGACTGTTAATGGATGAACGATTGTTGATATTTCAGAAGAGCATCGCCCATGAAAATATCTATAAAATAGAAATAAATCGACAACTTTTCTACATTGAATCACTGTATATTTGGATTAATCATAACAAGTGTACCTGTCGACGAATTCCTGTGCTGTGGCAGCTATGGCTGATGAATACATGCTTGCCACTCTCGGCTGCATCATTATTTGATTCACCTTCGTCCTGAAAGATTGCCATTGTTCACCATGTCTGAAAAAATGCCATGATAAATACATGCGCCTGATCAAAGAATGAACATGTACGCCACTGACTTTACTGTTAATCTTTAATGGGACCAACGAAATTCCTTTGAATTACCATGACTTTCTCTCTCAACTACGTTTCATTCTGTTCGATGTTCGTATTCATGAAACTTCCTGCACAGCTATGATGATTCGAATTCATATTCATCGCACATCGAAATGCACTTTTCAAATTGCCTACTTCAATTATCATAACGTTAACTCGTTTAATAAAACACATAATATGAACGAGATGGAACATTAATCGATAAATTTCATAATTATTTAAACCACGGTATGACAAATATTAGATTAGTTAGCATCGAAACTTTGAATGAACGAGTTACATGATAAACCCTGTATAACGAATGATACCAAACCTGGACTTACACGGCTATTACTCCTCCATGTTCTCCAAAGAAATCTTTCCTATGGACGTGTTTGTAGTAATTCAATGAGGGCATAGATGGCCTATATGGCAAACGGTCTTCCTGACGAAAAACCTGTTCAATATCGTCGGGATCAAACAGGAACAACATGTCAGGCCGGCCTAGGAGTCCTTCCATTTTAACTATCTTTCCATATTTTTGGTGAAGTCGTTCGGTTACCTTGTCAATGTGTTCAATCTCGAAATCACCTTGAACATGTACACAATCACATGTCAAATAAAAAATTTGGCTTTTTACCAAAACGTATACAGTTCTTGATAAATTGGCGAGATTAGTATGTTACACCCCAGTATTTTTCATACATATCGCTTTTCTCTCAATAAAATGAAATAATTAGGCGGATACACTTATTCATAATTATCCTATGCTGCGACTTATACTCATTGATTAGATATTTCATATAGGGTCCTACATGAGGAACAGTGGAAACCACATCAATTTCTTCTCAAATTCTATATTCTTTATTCTATATTCTTTACATTGTGTACTTAGGTATGCACAGCTCACTATTAGGTGTAGATGGCGTCAACCCGTCAAGATACACCCTATACATAACATGTGGTTTAGGAATTTTTCTGATCGATCGAATTATTCAAATCTTATTGACATTTACATGTGACACTAACAGTTTTGAAGACAACGGCAATCCATGTCGTTAGTTTGATTATGGAATATTCACTTTATGTTCCTTTTTGTTATAGAATGAAAATACATGATGCAAAACACATAATGAGATGGTGTTTTTCTTACTATAGAGTGAGAATGTTACTACTATCTGTTATCTGTTATTAGGTATCAGTAATGATTGGGAAAAATTTTGATTTAAAATTTGATAAGAAAGTGAAATAAATTAATTTATTTTTATTACCGATGTAGGGAATGAATCTCCAGCTATTACCCAATAAAGGGAGAGGCTTCGGTCCAGGAATGCTTTTATAAGGACGAGCTTTCCTGAAATCCAAAGTATTGGACACTTCACAATCATTAGTTATGACATTTTGACACTCGACACTGTAAGATCGGAAAAATCTTTTTGGCACGATTGCACATCTATTCATTTTTTCGGCTGGAGTCAGAAGCTTTCAAAGTGTGGTTTGGAGTTTCTTGAGAATATTTTTGTCACTTAAAAAGAAAAAAGTTATTTATACACCAAGGTATTTAAATAATGGTGGCATTTTTCACTACATCCATAGCAATTGTTCAATTCGTGGATACTGATTTGTTCTACTTAATCCACAAATAAAATGATTCGATGGCTTGTGCCTATAAAATACTTATTAATATACCTAATTTAGGTGATTTTATTCGAGAATTTCGTTTTGCAAATGAACATCGTCTCACCCCGTATAATTCCGTCAGTGGCTGATCTTCGAAAATTCCGCAGGACACCCTATATACTGTAGAATAAGTCGTTGGTGTTCGTTGACCGAGTTGCATGGCACACTGAGAATGAAAGAAGAAAAGGTTGTGTTTCTATCCCCTCTATATGGACAGGTGTTGTAACTGTTGTAACGCTCTTTGATTGGATAATTTTGATATTCCTTTTCGATTTTCTCGCCATGAAAATGTATGTTAGCTAAGGCTGCGAGAAGAGCCGTACGTATATACAGGGTTATTCACTCTGGACGCCAATATCTCGAAAAATAATGGAAATATTCAATTTCTGTAAGGGGTAGTCAATGAATGGGGTCAAGTAGATTTTTAACATAATTCTGAAAATACTGAGAGCAGGGCGTCGCGACGCGTCGAAAATTTAAATCGATTGCAGTGAATTTGTAATCACGCTACGTAATTGTAATTAACAATAATATTAAATAATATTTCATTACTCCATTCAATCAAATTTAATTGATAGGAAAACAAAATTTGGCGTTAACTAGCGTTTAACTAATAAATGAATTAGTAGCTTTTGAGAACTTTTGAACACAGATGTACAATTTATAAATTAATATAAAATTTAAACAATTATTGTGCATATACGATTTAGCTCTTTCGCTGATTTTTTATGAAAAAAAAATTACATCGATGTTTTCCTCATAATAATTATATTCAGATCAGTTATATATATCATGGAGTAATAGTTATTTTATTGAAAATGTTTGGATAGAACCAGACTTAAAAACCTCGGAAAATGCAAAGCATGAAGCATGTTTTTGGTATATCGCATGCGAGCTTTTAGTCGCAAAGTTACTTCCATAGTACATTACAGTTACTTCCCAGTGTTTGCTGGGTCCTGATTTCCAAAGTCGCGTTGACACATATTACTCCTGCGCCATCTTTGAAGTTTACCTAATCTACTTGGAAAAATGGCATTCCATTGAAATCTGAAAAATAAATAGGTAAACATAAACAAGGGTTCACGGTTTTCCACAAACAATCTCGTATATATCCCGTGAAATATACTTTACTTCTAATATTCATCCAATTTTATTATTTTGTTTTTTTATCTTTGAGTTTGGAGAAATGTTATTGTGTCCATTTTGGACATTATGTATATAAATTAAACTGTCATCGCTTTGCATACGAGCCAGAGGGCGCAAGTGTATATAGTTGATATTCTTGAGTAAATTCCGCAACGTTTAGGAAACGACCAACTGCTAAGAACCCAAAAATTTTTTGACTAATCGGTGCGAAACAGAGTTGTGACAAACCACGCAACTCATCATGATTGATAGTTATTCCAATTTTTTAAACACGTCGTAGCAAAGTTGAATTGCTACTTGATGGGTGTCAGATTCACCGTCTAAAAACTAGCTTGTATTAGTTATAATTATCAAAATTTGCGATAATTAACTATAGCACCAAGTATAACTCGTTGAATATAAACATTTGACAAAGCTTACATTTGGCCAATCGTCATATTATGATGTGAAGATTCTACCTGGGATCTCACCATTACTATGTGTATAATTTCTTATGAAACACCCTGTACCCTGTAAATGTATACATTATGAATTTATAAATTCATCAGACCTCAATTTAACTCGACAGACTCCTGGTTGAGAACGCCAGGTCTAATGAAAAATTCAAGAAAAAGATCAATCGGTAATTTGAAGTCATCTTTCCGTATAAAATATCGATGAAATCAACTGCAACGTTTCAGTGGTGTAACTGATCACAAATTACTCCAAATCAATTTTAATTTTTTTCAATAGAAATTCCTCGTGGGGCATGATAAAATCATGTGATAATTATTGAATGAGATAAAAGTAAGTATAAAAGGTGATTAGCATCCGATAAAATTTCATTATCAAAATGTATCCGATGGTAAGAGGTAAGTTATATTTCGTAGCGTTCAATTCAGCACTTACATTTCATCAATTTTCAGCACTTCTGGGAGGAATTTCTATCATTATTTCAATCTGTGGAGCTACTTCTGTTTCACTACGAAATATCGAAAGTGCTAATATTACCCTATCTCCAACAGAAAATGGAATAAGATTTGTCGCTTCACAATGTAAGTAGAAAATTTGGTTCCCAATAACTGTCTACTTGTTTAATTTGTTACGAAGAAAATATTGACTTGGGTTTCGATATTATAAATGTGATTTTTTCGTTTACAAGACACGTTATTGATGATAATACCAATATGCGATTTATGACGTAATGATAAGTAGGGAAAATAATGAATATGGAGTGGCATTTATTTGAACTTTCGACCAAATAATTTGTATTAATTAGACTAATTAGAGGGATTGGTTCTGTAAAGTTAACAACTCTATGTAATTTACTTGAGGGATGCCATCTCAGTATCTTTTCTTTTGCCAATGAAGCATCAGACTGTTTCAAATTAACTGGCAATTTATTCTCATTGTCCATCGTAGGTGCTATATATACTGAAATTAACATAAAATAAACAATCTAAAACTATCCACACACAATATTGAAGTCATGACAAATAACACAATATTCATGCATATGTCCAACTTTTCCAAAACTTCCCTCCAAAATGAAGAGAGATAATATACAATGTTTTCACCAATGTTCACATTAGCCTAAGAAACTTCGGGAGGTGGATGTACCACCGTCATCAACAGTTCTATCTATTAATTATGAATGTATTTATTATTGAATGATCCATATAAGCATACTTTAGGCTTCGCTAATTCGTAAATTTGAACTCGTGAATTAACTCCTCATTTTTTTGTAGATGGTATAGAAGTATTAACAGGGAACCTAAACCTTGGTAAAGACCTGTCCTCGGTAAGTTGTGTGGGTCTTCCGATATGCGAAATAGACGACAGCATTCTGAGTATCGAAGACACTGATTTGGGCATGAAAATCACCTGGGAAACTCGGAACAAGTCTACAGAATTTCTGGACTGTTTCGACATATCAGAAGGGGTCTACTGGTTCGGAGGTCCGCAGAGAAGAGTACAAACTTGGCCTATAAATGAAATGATCATCAATGGCAGCCTGCCATATGTTTCCAGACGAGATGATAATTTTGCTGTAGCCGAGAGATATTGGTTGAATAGCTTTGGGGCTTTCATTTTCTTGGAAGAATTCGTTCCGCTATTTGTAGACCAAAACTCTGCTAACGATAACAAAGTTTGTTTTGGAGCTAGGCTCCAAGAACCTTACATCAACAGGGAAAAGGTGAGTTGTTGTTTTTTCTTTTTTGAAAGTTATCAGTACCTACCTACTTGTTTTTTAGAATATCCTCGAATACTATATAGGCTTTGACTATTATGTGGATGCTACAGGAGGACAATATGAGGCAGCTAATAATTACTTAGGAATACCTTTAGGTGAGCAGCTTATACATTAGGAAGGCCGAAAGAAATCGTATATTTCAAGAAGGTATATCCTATTGATCACCTATGTGGAGGTTTTTCGGGATCGGAAGTTAGGAATTATCTGTCTAAATTCGTGAATTCAAAATGGCGGCTCCAATACAACGTACAGCTTGGCAAATCTAGTTTGGCCTCTGAGAAATAGATGCGTAGTATCAACGAGTGTATTTTGTCACAAATTATTGCCTTCTCTGTCTATTTTCGCGCATCTCAGAGGCCAAGCTAGAGTCGCCAAGAATTGATATCCAATAGATTTCGGGGTCGGGAATAATGATTTTTTGTCAGAATTCATGAAATCATATAAGACGGAAAACAAAATGACTGTTCCAAGATGATTTTTTGCGATATAATCTGAGTATTCAGTATGATCAATTGATATTTTTTCTATTCCACAGATCATCCCAATGAAGCAATGATATCGGAACCGATTTGGACCACTTGGGCGAAATATAAAAGGGATATATCAGACAGCGTGGTCTTAGAATTCGCCAATACGATAAAAGACAACGGTTACAACGGACAAATAGAGATCGATGATAAATGGGAGGTAATAAATATTAATTCTATGAGATTATACCCTGAATTTTGAATCCGTAAAAGCACCGAGCATTTTAGACTTGCATCTCTTTCCATGTGCTGTTTCATATGAATCTTTGATACATCATGAAATTGATTTGTAGACGTGTTATGGCTCTCAAGAATTCGACAAAGAAAAATTCCCAGACATCGCCAATACTGTGAAGAAAGTGAAAGAGATGGGTTTTCGGGTAACGCTCTGGGTCCACCCTTTTGTCAATAGCGATTGTCAAGAAATTTCTGAAGAAGGTCTAGAAAAAGGTGAGATATTTTCCTAGAAAAAAAAATTATTCAACTGATTCGTATTTTCTTATTTTCTTTTAGCTGTAATTTTGATTGTATTCATCGAACATTTTATCACCTGGTATGAATAAATTCCTCATTAATAGTACTAATGAATGGTACAACGGTACCATTTGAAAAAATTGAGTTTTACCTGAAAAACGATTACGATGAACTTCATTTGCTCATAAAAAACGCAATTTAGTATTTTCGACCGGATTTCGAATTTTATATCATTAGACGGGTCAATTGGAATAAATCAGAACCATCATGGCACACTTAAATGGAAAACTGAAAATTAAATTATAAATTCGTTTGAAATGTCACTTGTGTGGTATCATTGAATTCAGAAAATTATGCAGATTTCAGAAATGTAATGATATACAGGGTGTTACATTTAAAAATCGAAAGTTAGTATCACTTCCGGCGATACAGGAAGTGAGAAACAAATCATTTGTAGGTCAAAAAATACCGCTTATTATATTTATGACATATCCCAAATTTCAATCAACTACCTCCAAAACTAACGGAGATAAGGGGGGTGTACCATGATCCTGTTACACCCGGTATATGATGTTTTGTTCGTTCTTTTCACGATATTTTCGATCATTTTTGACAGTGGACCAGTTAGTGAAATGGTAACTCCAAGGTTATTAGCCATTAATTACCTTCCTACATTAAATTTGAATAATTCACTTTGCTCCTTCTTTGCACCTATCAATTACTTGTGTATGAAAACATCGGGATGTTTCAGGTTATTTCGTGTTGGATGAAAACAATGGAACCAAAGCGACATGGTGGAACGGCGATGATGCTAGGGTGATAGATTTCACGAATCCAGAAGCAACAGAATGGTGGTCTGCTAGAGTAAGAAAATTGCTACAGGAAACCAATATTGACAGCATCAAATGTGACGCTGGAGAAACCGATTACGAAACACAAGTGAGAGTCTTCTCATTTTAACAAGCCCACACTCACAAATATCGTCATCAAAAATGTGATTTTTTAGTAAAAAAAATTTGATGGGTTGCGACCGCGTCCGATTATAAATAGAAAGAGACATGCGTAAAAAATATGCGAAAAAGTAATTTTACTGAATTCCAAATACATACAATAACCATGCATTATATTCTCTCATCCTAGAATATTTAACAAATTCACTGAATTAATGTACAGGAATGAATCATGTGAGTCTATTGAACTTATGATAGATGACATCGGAATCTCAATCAATTCTCTATTACAATTCATCATTAAAGAAGTAAAATAGAAGTAGAATTCGCGAATATTTTGCAACAACTTATCACTATTTTCTTGTTTCCATATCTATCCATTGTATATATCAGAAACAATTATCCACATAGCATAAATTCTAAAAATGAATTGAGCCAACTGGAATAGAAGAGAAGCTCATAGATCAGAAGACTCATTGATCTGAATGAATTTTTTTAAGACTTCTGTGTACGCATATGCAAATCCTGAGAGAGTACCGAACGCTTTCACTGAAAGCTACGTGAGAAACTGCGCTAAATTTGGAAATATGGTCGAAGTGAGGTCAGCTTCAAGGTAACAATTTTCAAAACCTGCTGTGCAAAATGTATCGAAAATGCTTTGTCCAGGACTCAGGACTTGCCAATTTTCGTGAGAATGCTAGATAAAGATTCGAACTGGAAACTGGACAATGGACTTCCAACTCTTGTTACAACTTTATTGCAGCTGAACATAGATGGATTCTCATGGTGAGCGTGAATGATTGGAAGCTAAATATAATACTTGGAACAAAATATAGAACCTTTTGAATATTCATTGTTACTGCCTGATATTTATTCCAGGGTTTTGCCTGACATTATTGGAGGAAATGGTTACAATATGGAGACACCATCTGCTGAACTTCTTGTTCGCTGGACTCAAGCTACCACGTTCATGCCTGCTATGCAATTCAGTTACTTACCATGGGAAATCACAAGTCCAGATGTGAGTATTGTTATGCTGACATCATCATGAGAAAATGTCTAAAGAATCAATACATACATATACCATTTCATGAAGATATGAATCATTTCCTATTTTAGTTTGATGCTCCAGCCATCATAAAGAAATTCGTCGATATGCATAAAAATCATACCGATTCAATATTGAAAGCCATGAGACAGCGTATTTATAGTGGGCAGCCTACTAATCCACCAATCTGGTGGCTCGATCCATTAGATGAAAATGCGCTCAAGTGTGATGATGGTGAGTTGTAGTGTTAATGAAAATTTCATAAATTTATTTCCAACCAATGAGAAGGCTCCTTTTTGTATACGTTGCTTATAGCAACAGGAGATTACCGCGATTTTTTTTACCTACTGTATTAAGCCAATCAGACACCTTGATTTCGAAAAGTTGCTATGACGACAACCTAAATTATCCAGAAATTTTTGCGGTCACGTGACCTATGTGCAAAATTGATAAGTGATAATTTCCCTGGCTTGACAGTGCTTGACAGATGTACCTATCATCCAATATAACACAGATCTACATCTTTCCCTATCTCAAATTACCATAATATTGCGTGATTTTAATAGAATATCAAGTTGATTCAAGGATGCTTTCAAATCTCACATTAGCGTGGTGGTACAATATCACGATTTGTACAAATTATAACCAAAGTTGCGATAGTGTAGTGGATAGCGTGTTGGCGAAAATAGTGATCCGGACCCTAACTGATGAGTTAGTGAGTAAAAGGATATGAAATTTTTTTTAAATAATTTTGGTAAAAAAAATTCTCAACAAATCCCCTCATGCTTGAATTAATCTCCGTAAATTATTCAAGCTCTAGGGAGATTACATACGATAATGTATCTCCTTACTTAACAACCAATCAGTTTTGAATTCAGCCAATATAATAAACTGCTTAGTTTCGTTATGCTAACTGTCAATTGAAAATGATGATTTAAATCAAAAACGTCAACTTTCTGTATTTTGACTAGTTATCTTTATTTACCAATATGAGCGATTGTAGAGGACAAATGTCTATTGGTATCATAGATGATTCAGTGGAAAAGAGTATACTTAATTCTTCTCTTTACTGTTCACGTTGTTAGTTTTCGATTTTGATTCCTGTTCATTACTACAAATTAAAACGATACGATTTTTCAAATCGATATAATTTTTCTGGAATATCATTTCATTGGTAATCCCCATGTAAGAAAATATAACTCGTCCTGCAGGCTCGTTGTATTTTCAGCTTTGAGATTGCAATTCATTAAAATTCCAAAAAATTATCGATAATTATCATACCACTTATTGTATTACAACTGATAATTTTGTTAGTTCCTATTAACGGAATTAATAAGTGATAATTTGTCTGTCAAAAATTAAGCGCCTTACCTATATCTATTGACGAAAGTCACTCAGAATAAAATCGAAAATAAAAACGAATTACTGTTTTTAATGTTCCAGAAATTTCAGTAATAAACCTTAGTCACTATCTACGCAGAATAGGTCGTATAGGGTTCATCTTCTCATCATATTAAAAGCAACTCCAATTTATGAAATTTTCTTACCGAATCTCCCTCGCAGCAGAATTATTACCGATAATTTTCTGGACAGAATTATTACCGATAATTCTGCTGCTAGGGAGATTACAAGTGCTCTTCTACAAACATCAGTCAAAGTATAATTTTCAACGCATGCTGTCAGTGTCTGAAATGTCATTTTATGAAAAAGGTGTTAAAATTAAATCACTTTTAGGCACCGCAGATGTGACAGAATTTATTTTGGTGAAGCTTGTACCAAGGCATAGAGCAATGTTATCCGCCGAAGTTTTGGACAAAATTTGATCCGCATTGTTTGTAGAAAAAATAGTGTATTTTTTATCTATTATAAGTGTTTTTTTGTTCGAAGGAATGTAACACTTCGCCTTCGTTGTCGTGTCCCAAACTTTCCTTCTCACCTAATAAAATATCACTTTTAGCACTTATATTATCATAAATAACTATTTCGGCATCGGCAATGCGACAAACTGAATGAAAACACCACATATCTCCTGAACAAGAAAAATAATAATTTGTGGGTGGGGCATAATTAATAATATTGTATATTAATTTTCCCTTAACATTCCAGAGTTCTTAGTTGGCGACCAAATATTGGTAGCTCCAGTTCTCACGGAAGGGGCTACTTCGAGAGAAGTTTACTTGCCACAAGGTATATGGCGAGATGGCAACAATAATACCATTTATCAAGGACCAGTAACTTTGAATTATCCGGCAGACATAAATACTCTTCCATTCTTTTATCTTCAATAAATGTTAAATGATAAATATTCGAACATGGAATTTCCATTGTTCCATACTAAATGTGATATATTAATGTAACGACATCTTCATATCGAATAAAGGCATTCATTATTATTTTATTCAATTTAATCAATTCCAGTCCTCACTCTGCGGTCATCGATATCACTCAGAGTCGAGCAGAAAATAAACCAGTGATCACTATCACTGAGACCGAACATAGTGTGCCCTGATTAGAAACGAATATCGGAAAATGTATGCGAATAAAATGGCATCTGAAAAGAAATATCGCAATAAAGTTGAAACATTTGAACTTTTCGCGGATTTTTCCATGTTATCATGATATTGTGATACCACAGAATGCATAAATTAATAGTGTACCTGATAGTCAAAGCAAAAAACAGTATTTTCTTGTCGAGTTTGATTGCTGCTTTCTTACGAAGAGCCAAAGTTTATTCCGAAATATTTCAACATTATATTTCTAACATACATATTATAGTGCTAAGGGTTTGGATTGCCCTAGTTTTCATCGTGTATGGATTAGAGTACGAATCATTCAAATTAATTTCCTTATCTAGATACCAATATTTCTCAATTCTGAAATGCATTAATTTAGTAGGTAGCTTTTCTTTTATCATCTGCCAGAAATAGCCTTAGATCATAAATACTTACGCTGGATACGGCATCATGTAGTATTTGTTTGGTATTAGAGGGGTGCACTTTGGTACAACACATATGTATGGTCATAATTTTGAAACGACCAATCGCCGTTAGACCCCCGAAACTACCAAACAAATAACCTGGATGCCGTATCTAGCCTTTTTGATCTAAGGAATAGGCACCAAGATATTTTAATACTGTCAGAATGATCATTAACACGAAAGAAATAAGTTAGAAACGTATATTTACAAAAAATCACAGTCGTCATAGCTAATATCATTATTCATTGAAGAGGATGCCGTAGGTACCTTGTGCCAAAGCAACATCGGATTGGGACCAGAACCTGTGGTAAGTGAATGTGGGAGCTTCACCTCCGTTCAAGTAAGCCTCGACCTTGGGCCAGTCTGCGTCATTTTTGTAGAAGGACCTCAAGCCAATGAAGGTGGCGCCATGCTGGATAACGTCACCACTGGGGTAGTGCCCCACCCAGTTGTATGGCACGTACACCTCCTCGTTGAATCTACTGTAGGTATCCATGACTTCAACCAAAGAAACTCCTTTGTCGGTCTGGTACAATTCCCAAATCAAATCCAACAGTTGCTTGGCGACAGCCTTGGCGTTGGTGTCACCACTCTTGGCGGCGTAGTAGGAGAGAGTTCTGGCAGTGGCGGAAGCGGTACCAACATCACTAGAGTACTTGGTTACGGTTACGTGAACTTCTGGGGGAATACCAGTCCATTCCAACCATTCAGGTACCAGGTAGTTGTTGTTTTCGAATTTGATCTCGGAGATGATCCAGGACACCCATTTGTCCAAGAGGGCCTTAGCTGTGGCATCATCAGTGACGTAGTAGTACTGAGCGAGTCGGTCCACAGACCACGGCTGCATACCGTACCACCTGTTGGATGGGGGATCGTGATACACGGGCTCCCAGTCGTAGAACATACCGTGGAAAGTGGTAGTGGTTAGATTGTCTGGGGGAGTACCGTATCTGCCATTCCAGGTGTTGGTAACACCTCCAGCGAAAGCACCCTCAGCGGACTGCAGAAACTGGTAGAGCTCGAGTTGCCTGTCGAGAGAGGTTTGCCAGTCGGAAGCGCCGGTAGCGGCCTTGGGTCTCATAGCGTCCACGTGGGATAGAGCGTACGCGGCCAAGGGGTTCTGGTAACCGAAGTGGGCAGCTCCATCTCCGATCCTCCAAGACCATCCGCCCCACAGAGCAGCGCCCCAAGCAAAGTACCAGGAGATGAGGTAGTGAGCGCTCTCCTTGCCTTGCCCGCCTGGGCAGTTGTAGGGGCCAACGCAGTTCCCGATCCTCTTGAAGTATTTGTCGAACAGAGCGTAACGGAGGTAGTCTCCGAGCTTGCCAGCCTTCTCGACCGTAGCCGAAACATCGGCGGCTTGCCCGTTCTCGTTGGCCCAAGTGTATGCCCAGAAGGCGCCTTGGACGGCCCTGGCATCGGCATCGGGAGCGTTGGAGTACTTCCACTGCTGGGTGTAGCCGTTGTCGCCCACGAAAAGATCGAGGAAGCCGTTCGGGCCACCGTACTTGAAGGAGTCGCAGGTGGTCTGAGGAATGGTGCGCCAGACTGACTCCTGGGGTCCCCTCTGGAAGGTGTTGATGAAAGACGGTCCGTCTGCTTGGGGTCCCAGTTCGCAGGACCCGGGGAGGTTTCCGAAACCGTACGTGTTGTCGACATCCAGAAGCCAGTGCATGGAGTAGACATCGTCGGAGCCGTAAGCGCTCACCAGCTCTTGGTAGATGGGGTCCGAGCCCACGGGCACGTTGAACTGCATCGGGGAGGGGTATTCGCTGGGCCAGTCGAGCTCGTCGGAGTAGGTGGCCGGCTTCCAGGCGTTGTAGTTGTTGCCGGTCTGGCTGGCGTGCACCGGGATGATGTACTGCTCCATGTTGGCCCAGGCGGCGTTGAAGCCGGTGAAGTTATTGGTGACCTTGCCGTACATGGCCTCCAACCAGATCCAGTAGGAATAGGCTTCGGAGGTGGTTTCGTGGCCGTGGTCAGGAGCTTCGACTATGAGCGTCTCCACTGCGTGGTAGGGAATACCCCACTTGGAGAAGTAGCCGTTGGCGGGGTCGTGCATTTTGTTGTACTGTTGCAGGAAGCGCTGCACGTAGACGCTGTCTGCTTGCAACTGGGCGATCAGCCCTAGGGCGACGATGATTGCTAAAGACTTCATATTGCCTGGAAGGAAAAAATAAATTGGATCGTATGAGCACTGCTCGTAGGTGACTTGTCGAAAGGAGTCGACAATAAAGTAACATCGATGAAACAAGAAACATAAGAAACCTAGTAGCAGTAGTAGCTATAAGTATTTCATGATTATTAATGTACCAAGTGCGTATCCTTACGCCCGTTCATACAAGATTTTATTTTTCACGAGAAAATTATTTTATTGCAATGAAATATCGATTTTAAAATCCTACGGCCTAGGGCGTTATGAGTGTGTTCGTAGCAACCAAATTCGAGTTAAAATAAATAAATAGAACTATTCATTGAATGTCACAAGAATGTGATCAATGACTTCGCCTCTTCCATTCGAATAATGCTTAAATGAAGTTTTTAGCAAACCAATGTAAGTAAACATATTTAGGTGCATTCGTACGTGCAACATCACTTAATTGAACTCAAATTAATAGGCTGGCATATACATAAATGATACAAGTGTACAAGCAATCACTCAACTCGAAGAAAGTTCGATGGATTTATCTTCTCAAGTGAAGTTAAGTTGAATAAAGTAATGTTGAATGAATCCACCTATTATCCAAATATTAATATAGGTAGGTACCTATACTTATAGCAGGGACATTCGAATACTGAAAGATATATATTTCGCTGCAAATATTCGAACTATTCATAAAATAGGATGCCTCATCAATATACCATACCTACCGTTCATGAATCTAGTATCTCAATTATTCTAAAATATATGCCTGAGAGACCGAAAGATGTTGTTCATCTAGATTTTAGAATGATGATTGAAAAACCGAACAGGTTTTGAAACAAAAAATATTTCAGTTTTTTTCGATATTGCATGAAACATCACATACCTGATAGCCCTTGGAAGGTCCAGTTAGCACTATGCGTTTTCAGAGAAATATCCAACTTTTTATAGAAATGTTTATCTCAAAGTCGAAACGATTAGCGGAATTCGAATTCTGTTTGATTTTATCTTACAAAAATAAAGTACTTGATATGAGAGTTCAACCAAAAACACTTGTGATTCAATTAGGATTAAAGAATAAAGGACAAGTGGAATAAAATGTGCGCAATATTCAGAACACCCCGTAGGTTGTTACTAAGTAAGATTGAATACATTAAAGAATGAGTTGATTGAAATATCATTCTGTTACCTACTACATAAATCAACTTTGCTGATATTGTTTTTATTTTCTATTTAGAATCCGAAGCACTCTACAAATATGGTTCGATGAAATTTTATATTATATATGAAACGGCCCGAGACTGGCCTTATGTGGGATTCCAGGTTACTTTTGCCAGTGCGAACTGGGAACTATTGACTTTTTGAAAAGTGCTGAAAAAAAAGTTATTCAAAGAGTTTGAAAAAAAGTGCTTGAAAAGTGTTTTTAACCGCCAACTTAGTTGCAAAGCAACCCTCGAAGTATCATTGAGACTTGTATGAGTAAGGAAGACGAGGACCTTAGCTTTTTAAGTGTCATCCGAAGCACTACTCGCCTGGTTATCGTTGAGAGTCCGAAGGATTGAAATCTAGGTACCAAGAATGTTCGGTTGGTCACCTATCTCCTCCCGCTAAACGATGCTATAGAAATAAATAAATATTTCCAATAACCGCCACGGGATTTTATGTAAATTTTGCCGGGGCCCTCTATAGTCCGGTCAAGTTAGACCAAATAACAGAGGTGAGGTTACCAAAATTCGCATAGAGCTGAAAATTGGTAGAGATGGTCAGGATACCATTAGAAAGAAAGGGTGAAAAGTCCCCAAAAATCCCATTGTTGCTAAAAAAGTTATTCATGGTCAAAGGTCGCGAAAATGGGTTTTTCGCATTTTTCAGCCAAACGATGAGTTTTATCATAAAAATAGCTTAGACATAAATTGTAGATCGTGCAATTATCTACAAAAATTGTCTCTATACTTTTTTCGTGAGAGTCGCCGTTTCTGAGATGTGAGCGAAGAAAGTTGTATGCTCCATAAAATGCACACGTTTCCACGTCACCTGTGAGGTAGTGTACTTGACGCGTTTTTTTTAACGTGGTTTCCCCGGTAGGCCTATTCCACGAACCGATCTGTACTAATAAATAATAAAAAAAATTGTCGTTTATTGTAAAGAATGTGATAAAATTATTGGTCCGAATTATAATCATGTATTACATCTGTTTCTTCTTGTTCTTCGTCTTCTTCTTCAAGCTGAGTGAAAATAAACTCGTCCAAAAGCGATGGATCGGATGTCTCGTCGTTTATATGAAATGAGTCCTCTTCTAATGGAGATTCAGCATTAGAACAAAGCTGGCCTTGACAACTTGTACAGGCTAAGGAACAAAACAACCCAACTTTTTTGCAGCCACATTTGGCATTACATCCTTTTTTACAATTGCAAAAAATGGTGTTGAGGAGTTTTTCCGGTGCAGGTGGAAGTAAAGTTTGGACAGGTTCTAATGCATTATCAATAAACATCCAACCCCAGTCTTTTGGGTCTAATTGATTACCAAGCCACACTTGAAATTGATAATATACCCGAAGAAGATGTTGTTGTGCAGAAGCCGAGGTTGGAGGAAGAGAAGCCAATTGCACTTGCTTTTTGTTACGAGTATTTTTGACAAAAGACACGTAACGGAACTTATCAATGCAGGTAATTTTTTTTGGAGCTCCGTACATGGCAAGAAGAAAGCGAATTCCATGAATAATTATGTCTTTTGGAGTAGACTTATTATTTTTAAAAACTTCGGCACAATCAAGTAAATCTTGTTTCTCAAACATTTTAAAAACAGACGTTTTACCTCTCCTGTAAAATGCAGATGTTGTATCGCAGCAACTTATAGCGTGGAGAAACAAAATGTGATTTTGGCACTTTGCAAATGCAGATAAACTTTGGGATGAATATATTTCGGACTGATGTTGAGATTTTCCAGGTTTCAAAAAATAAATTGTTCTGTCAGCTGGAGTTCGAGCATTCAATAAAACTAGTAAATCAACGTCTTCACCAACAATCATAGTTGTGCTTGTCAAATTGAACTGTTCTAATGCTGTTTCAATAATGAGGACATCAGCATCATTATCAGCTTGCTTGACAAGTATTTCTTCATTCGTCAATTTATCTTTCAACATTGAAATGAACCGAGACTTGTTATGAGAATTTGCAAGAAACTTTTGTTGAGTAGTGGGAACGGTCATAAATTGATCAAATAAAACATCTGAAGATGAAGATGTTGTTGTTGCTCTACGACGTTGTTCTGCGGCTTTAATATTTCTTGCACAATCAGCATAGCCATCAAATACGACAGAGACTACTAAATATACTGAACGTATTTACCTAAAATGACGTCAAAAGTTTCTTCATTATCCCAGACTACGCGGTGTAATAAAAATCCTCCATCGATGATATATTATGTTACATTGATATTATTAATATCAATCTTTACTTGTTCAAAACAGTCATAAATCGCTGATTTTTGCGTTTTGCGCATTCCAATGTCGTCAAATAGTGACAATGGATAGGGTGCCAATTCGTACTCAAAATATTTTTCAATTTCATCTTCCAATGCCGATGTAATACTCATGCGTTGGAATAATAATATAGGGTCCACAGGAACTTTTTCGTTGTGAACTTTTATAGTGCTACTCATCGCTAAAAGAGGGACTACCTTGTCAGCGCGTTTTAATTTTATATTGTTAAATGTCAGTCCAGTAAGTTTTGACATAGAGGTGATTCCAACATCGCGAGCTTCGTGGCAGTTAATTTTAGAAGGCAATGGACTTAGTTTCTTTTGAGTTAATATTGATTTTTTTTAAGTTAATATACCGAAAGAAAAAGAATTCAACTCGCATTACGGCGCCAGTGACGAATGAACGTGGCGTACTTATGCATTTTATGGAGCATACAACTTTCTTCGCTCATATCTCGGAAACGGCGACTCTCACGAAAAAAGTATGAGAACAATTTTTTTAGATAATTGCACGATCTACAATTTATGACTGAGCTATTTTTATGATAAAACTCACCGTTTGGCTGAAAAAAGCGAAAAACCCATTTTCGCGATCTTTGACCTTGAATAACTTTTTTAGCAACAATGGGATTTTTGGGGACTTTTCACCCTTTCTTTCTAATGGTATCCTGACCATCTCTACCAATTTTCAGCTCTATGCGAATTTTGGTAACCTGGTATGTATACTTTGACCGGACTACTAGCTGACTATAGCCAGCGATTCAACGCACTCGATCACCAGCCCAGTTGAGAGAGAAATCTTTCTCACGTTCCGCGTTGTAAAATTACCGGATTAGAAAAAAAAAAGATCAAGAAAATTCAATC
This sequence comes from Chrysomela aeneicollis, assembly GCA_029955515.1. Classification (NCBI taxonomy): domain Eukaryota; kingdom Metazoa; phylum Arthropoda; class Insecta; order Coleoptera; family Chrysomelidae; genus Chrysomela; species Chrysomela aeneicollis. The sequence continues at coordinate 5,871,363 of JARUHQ010000007.1, forward strand.
AAAAATTGAATCACTATCTAGTCTTGATGTATAAAGATCAGAAGAGCAATTTATTTGATAAACGAAATTTGGGTTTGCAAGGCAAAACCTCATCATAAACCTCATTTGCTGGTATATGTAAAATAACAATTCAGTATGTCCTATACTATCTGGTTTATACAGAGTGCTGATACTATGAACGTTCAAACTATCTCTGATAATCCCAACTTCTTTTAGCTTCGTCAAGCTTCGTCAATTACATATAGGTATAGAAAATCCAATAACTGTTTCCTCCCAGAAATAACTGAGAGAATAAATGAAAACAGTATCTTCAATTTTCAGTTTCTTTAAAATATCTCATGAACCACTTAATTTTTTTCAGTTTTCAAAGCGTTCATGAAATAGGTACCCAAATAGCAATACTGCCCCAATGACAATGTTGGCACTCCTGTACACCTAACCTAGATCATCTACATTCAAAATTAAATCTTGTGGAAATATGTTAAGGTTCTGTTTGAAATGAGAAAATTGGTTATGATTATGCAACCTGTTTTTTTAGAATTGTTCCTTGGAATTTTGGACCCAAAATGTTTGTGCATCTTCAATTATCGAGTATTAAGCATTATCAGGTTGTGTATTGAAGTACTCTAATATTTGAAATTATGATCTGATTATGTTTCGATATAGATCAAACTTCAACAAGCATTCAGAGATAAGATATAACTCAACTGGAAAATTCCGAATGAAATAAATTAGTAAATGCATAAAGCTATTTAAAACTGAAAATAATTGGGGGGTGTAATTACAAGAAATAATACAAACGGCATATAAGTTTCATTTGAGGTTCGTTCACTCTTTACTACATTCTGTATATTTGAAAATAAAACAAAAAATATACATTAATTTCAAGTACAATATTTATTTCCCACGAAACATTGCTGATAATTATATCATCCAACAAACATATTCATGCACATCCCCAGCTCCTTGACGAAAAACTGGCCCTCACCACAATTATGCTTCACCTTGATGATTCTTCTACCGCTTTTGAATGCTTCAGTACTAGTTGCTATGGTCTCCTCGTGCATCCTGTATATCATCTTTTCACGGACTACGTACCCTTGTTCGCTGGGATCCAAAAGTGTGCCCCATATTAAGATAGTAATCAACAATGTTGACTCGTGCATTATTTTTAGATGTTCGTGTTATTAATTATCAGTTGTTTTTCGTTCATTCAAAGCTTCGAGATGTATTCCAGATAATGTCGTTTCGAGTAGTTGTTCATCGTTGATACGAAAGGTTATCACACTATTGATTGATGGGTTCCATTTGTTTGCTAAATAAGAACGAATTGATGTTGAATGCGAATTAATAATGTCATTATAGCATTTAGGGCAGAATAGATACAATAAATACAATAGATAATAATCCCCACAGAAGATACCTATTCATAATATTAAAACAAAGACTGTTTCATATATTACAGCTACCAACTAGAAATTGTCATTTCAAGAGCTCTAATGGGCATCAGAACATTTTCATATATCTTGAATTATTCATTGACTCTTTATTCAGGGTCGAATTTCTCACAAACCATAAAACTAATACCTAAATAATTTGATTCCATTGAGACTTCACTAAATAATTATAATAATATAATAAAATTTTTCTATTTTGGTTGTATAATGAAGTCATTGTGCAACGCAAATGCGTGTCGAAATAGCCTCTATTTCGATACGCATTTTTTATTATTCGGAGATTGGTACAATCGAATTGTACTTCAGTTTACTTCTGAGCGATTTAGATTTGATGATATTAGCAGTGAAAAACTCAATGTTTTAATTGATAAATTTTAATTCAGGGTGTAATTTGATTTAAATTGACCAATAAAAACAACAAAAACATTGAATTTTTCATCGCTGGTATTGCAAAAATCAAAATCGCTCAACTGTAAACTGGGCTTTACGCTTGTGCGGCAGATTTTAATTATTTCAATGTCATCATTGTTACCAATCGAAGATGTTTCTGTAATTTATCGATATTAAATCCATTTTTTTCTTCAAATCAATTCAAAATAGAAAAAATTGCATATGACACACGTTTTATAAGACCCTTTGTCGCACTTGTTCACTTCGCTCGTCGTACTCCAAACAACGCGTGCGACAAAATAGCGTCTTATAAAACTTGTATCATAATATACTATTTTGAGTTTAATGCAGGCCGCCATAAGTGAATGAACAGTCAAAAAAAGGGAAAGCGTACTTGATATATTCACCAATCTCAAGCCTTTGTGCATTTAAGTTGTGGCTAAACCTGACTGAGATCAGGAATTCCCACACTATCATATGGGGAATTAGACCCATATGATGTCCATGAAGGATTTCAACCACCTCCGAAAAAAAAAAACATACCTAGCCACATAACTTTATATCCAGGATGGAAAATAATTTAATATTTTATTAGGTATGGAATACTTAATGTGCTCCTTGTTCCTGGATACTATATCAATTGATATTTAATAATAAAATTCACGCAGTGTAGAGAGAGAGAAAATAGGTATGCCTTATGCATCAAGATTGCATCTTGAAATAACCAAAATGTTATGATTGGGACGTAAAAAAGAGAAACAAACTAATGGTTAGTCTTCTCCTTTTTACGCCCCTATCACTTTTCATTATTTCAAGTTGCAATCTTGATGACAAAGACAACACTATAGGGCACAAAACATTTTTTAAGTTGAACAATCTCTGTTTTTCATTCTGGCTAGATACCTCAAGTGTGATTGATCGCTGAAACCAGCTTTTCAAGAATAACATAAAAATGCAAGAAAATAGTGAAGTTTAATTAGAAAAAATATAATTGTAATGTGCCACAATTTCATGTATCCTTCATGAACATACAAACTACTGAAGTGACAAAAAATAAACCTCCGTCCTTCGTCGCTTTTGTTGAAGTCCACTCTGTATGTACTTAAAATTTTTCCCATTTTTTCCGGTACAATTGAAGATTACTTTCTTATAGGTAGGTAGGTATTAACTATAGTGAATGAAATTACATTTGATTGAATAAGACGATGATGAAAGATTATATAGGTCCTAGGTCCTTACTGAAGGTAATAATACAACATGGATTTGATGTGAATTTTATTTTGAATGCTATTCCCTCGTCTGTTTTTAGGAAATATTACATGAATAAAACGATAACACGAAGCTCTTTCTATATTTTCATGAAATTAAACCTCCAGAAATCCCATTATGGGTTGCTGAATGGATTAATTATTCCCAATCAAAAAAAAATATCACAAAACACTCTAATTTGAAAAAGCATCTGAAGGGAAGCATGCATTTCTAGACATTACAACAAAATCAGTTTTAGATAGTAAATCTCAGTCGTCGACAATCTTAGGCACCTGGTACTCCACCCTGTCAAATCCAGCTGATCTCTTCAGATGCGGCAAACACATCCCGATATCCTTGGAGAAGAACTCGTTCGGACCACAGTTTCGCCTGACTCCGAATATTCTCCTCAAACTCCTCGAAAATATTTGGGATTTATCTGGATCTTCATCCAACGGGTACGGTTTATTGCCATCATAATAAACAACCAATCCACTGGATAATTTGGATACGACCAGCACAAGAAGCAATAACTTGAACATCTCTGTAGGTAACTCTAGGAGTGGGTAACTTATCTCTGCTCTAGGTGTATTGTTGGAAAACTGCAATGCCTTCTGTCACACCAGAGCTTTTAACTGTTCGATTGTGATCTACTGGAAACACATCGCTTGATGGATTTCGCATGTACGATAATGATGATGTTTGTTATGTTCGACACCCCCATTTGTTTGCATTGTTTTGATATCCTGATGAAATATATATTTGAATAAAGCGATAAGGGGAAAATCTAACAAAAACTCTGATTAGTGTTAATTATCGGGATACAGGAATTTCGTATAGGTATCTGCGTCGAATAAAACAATTCCACTACGCATTATCTGATTGTTATGTTAATTTATCCATGGATATTGGGGATTTCCTGATATCAAATAAGATTACTATTCTACCTAATGGGACACGACAATATTCGAACTATGACAGGGGTTCGAATTCTATACTAGAAAGCATTGTGGCTAAATTTCCTTTTGGCCTTTTGAAAGCCATATCGTAGGTTATCTTTCCATGATCGCAAAAAAATCACCGGAAGAAGAAGAAGGAACACTGCTAGAGATAATACTGAAAGTACTGAAAAAAAATGGGCATGGAATGACTTCTTTATGTACCTTAGGTCAGATATGCTTACGCTAGATACGGTATCTAGGTTATTTGTTTGGAAGTTTAAATTACTAAGCCCCAAAGCGAGCCCCAAAGTCAGTGGAAACTTTATTGTTGCCTGCTTATAACGGAGTTCAATTGATCTTTCTGATCCTTCTGATCCTTCTGACCTTTCTGATCCCTCATCTTTCTGATCCCTGATCTTTCTAATCCATGATCTTTCTGATATATCTGATCTTTCTGATCCTTCTGATCCTTCTGATATTTCTGATCCTTCTTATCCTTCTGATATTTCTGATCCCTCTGATATTTCTGATCTAAATCTAGATAATGAAAAATATTTTAAAATTACCTGTGTATTTATGAAGATGAATCCTTTTTATCCATGTTCTCTTTCCTCTGTGATCCACACTTCTTCAATCTAGATATTGAAAAATGTTTGAAAATCATCTGTGTTTTTATGAAGATGAATTTAGACGGATTTATGTACTACTCTCTTTTTCATCAATTTGTTGTTTTCTTCCACTGTCCTTAGACAATATTTTTCTTCAATGATTTTGATACTTTTATGCACGACTGTCATTTAGTGTGTATAGAGTTCAGTGGTTCTTCTGCGATTTGTCATACAAAAAAAAAATATTTTTATAAATCGACTCTTAGATTCTGATATTGATAAAAATATAGCAAGTACTTGTATTTCGATATCATTTTCCCGAGTTTTTGGTAAAAAACAATAAGACATTACCCGTTTGACAGAATCGCGCCAGCGCATATGACATATTTACTTTATTTTTCATTCAAAGATGAGAGTTGGTTATCTATCAAAGAATAGTTAATGAAAGATGAGAGTTAATTTGTGTGCATTAATGCTGAAAAGCAAATACTGAGTTTCAACATCTCTAGTGAAAACGATAGTGATCGAGAAATGACAGATTAATGAAAAAGCGGTGTGCATAAATTCATAAACTTTTATCCATGTTCCCTTTCATCTGTGATCAGACTTACTGAAAAATAATTGTCATCGAAACTTCATTTTCAGGAAGTGCAGCTATCCGAATTGCCCATCTCGGTTTTGATTTTTGGATCATAAAATATCGCTTATCTATGCTGTCTAGCAATTTATTTTGCCCTACCTCTTTGTAACTCACATCAGCAACACAACACTCCATATTTATATTACGCTGTATAACAATCAGAACTACATAATATCTAAACAAAGATAAATTATTTATTCAGTGTTAACTTTTTCAAGAAAATCAACCTATTGAGGACCCAATGGAATATTGTATTACCTTAGTATTTATAAAATTATTCTTACGACGGGTAACATAAAAAAAAATATTTATTTGTCTATATGTCTCTGCGACAGCTCCTCAAAATGAAATACCAAATCTCATTTTTGAAAATATGTTTGTATGAAATACCATGTATGAACATCTGGAGTGATTTGCCATGATGTTTCGTGGTACCTACTATTTATTTACATTATATTTTCATTAGTTGAATGGGACGTAGAACAAATAAAGTGAAGGAGTTATATAGCAAGATATGTTTAATAATCCCAGTCAAATCGCATTACTGAAAAAATCAGTACAAATGATTAGTACATTATTGATTTGATAATGACATAACATTTCCTCCACTGTTAGTGGTGATCCAAATATAATTACATTCGTTTAGAGGAGAATTCTCCAATGTAAGTAGACTTATCTCGTTCATCTCAAACTATGAGGTCCATTTTGATTTGTTTTCGGAGAAGTTATTTCTTCAATGGGCTTCACTGAAAAATAAAATCGATAAAATGTTATTAAGCGAAACAATAATTAAGATTCATTTAGGTAACTGATAATAAATATGATGATGCAAAATATTCATTTTGAGATAATATCACATGATTTCTTGAGAAATATTGGATAGGATTCTATGCGAATGCATCAACTTCTTCCAAAGAAGTGGATAATGAATTTCTGTTTGTTCACAACAAACAAACTAGGTACATGGTCTCTTATATCTAATTCAATGAAAATAAGAACCGATACTCGATTTGTGAATTAAAAAAATATCATAGTTGAAGAGAAACATGTTTTTAGTTGAAATCATTTTTCTGAATGATGAGAATATCAACAGAATTATCCAATTCGAAGGATGTTGTTGATATTAATATACATACAATTCCTAAAAGTCAACTTGAATGAACTAATATGCTAGTATAGTGTTTGAAGTACTTAATTAATTTAGATTGTAACATTTCCAATTTGCATGAAATGTACGATAGTTGTAATGATATTTGCAATCGATGAAAACTGTAACATACTTGTTACGTTTTTTTTTAAATTAGGCTTTAGCCTAATATTATAAATGACTTGCCATAAATGTACCTTGTATGTAAAGTGGTCAAATAAATTACTCTACTCTACTAATCATACGGTCACAACTAACCATCTGGTTTAAATGTTTCGTAATCCTCAGCAGAACTAGGAGTAGTAGATTTGGATTTCGGAAGACAGGGATCTACATCATGTTCGTGATGTTGCACTAGCTCCTTAATCTTATGAAAACCACAATGTATGCCTTCATAGGAGGTTTCATACGCAGTTTTTAAGCCACCCTTTATCGTATCCAGCACATCACTTTCAGATTGGTGAATAAGGAGCTGCAAAATAACCAAAAACAACACACACGATTTGATGGTCATTCTATATTTATGTACGATAATTCAGCAATGTGTTATTTACTACTGAAGAGTTATGTTGTTTGAACTTGATTTTATATGCGCAAAGTTAAACATTTATCTAGATTTTATGATTCATCAGATCTATATGTATAATAGCACTGTAAATGATTGATCAATTCTGGAAAATTTGAGAAAATAATATGATATCCTTATAGAAGGTGATTTTTTTGGTGTGTAATGCAAGGAGCTTGAAAAAAAGGTATAGCCAATACAAAAACGTTCACATGGGAATTATGGAACTGCAGTTTTGTGAGCAGTACTCGATACAAATTTCAGAATTGTAAATCTTTACAGCTGTATGTATATATTCAAAAAACAGATTTCTATCAATTTCGATATGACATAAAGATCTATTATGAAAAAATGCAGTTTTTATGATCGTTTTTACCCACGGTTTGGTCATTGACCGTGGTGAACTTAGCGATTTCATTTAATAATAGGAATGATGTCATCATTTGAATTATTATGAAATCACCCTGTTATATTTTTCACATTGAAAAATAATGAAGATTTTTTAAATATATAAAACATGATTCAGTTGAAACAATAAGTTAATTCGAAGTTTTTATATATTCTACTGCTACTACACCAACTGGACTATTAACCTCCAAAGTGAATGCTATAGTTGATGTACATACTTAACGTAAATGGTCAAGGTCCAAGATTTATTTCTTCGAGACCTCTCTTGTTTTCAAGCGCAGAAACATTGAAATCGCACTATTTTTCGCTTAATCGAATGCAATTTATAGGTAGATAGATAGATAGCAAAGATTATATAGATAGAAATTTATTTTCTCATGTTACGAATTACATGTATGATGGCAGGTCAAGATTGCAAGAAATTATTAGCAGAAAACTAACTACTAAATATTTACTACTACTTACATGAAATGAAAATAATAAAATAGGTCACGAAAAAATCAAACAAAAATAGAAAAACAAACATTTATCATCACGAAATTATCAAAAATACTAAAAAGTATATGAAATATAATAAAAAATTCAAAATAGGTCACAAAATAGACAAAAAGAACAACAAACATTCAACTACATAAAATAATAACAAAAAGATTGGGAGAACAAACAAAATTCAATCGTCAGTGAGTATCTGTCCAAATTTATTCGCAATTCAGGTATTCTTGAACAGTTTGCCTTTAGAGCTGTCTTTACGCTATTTTTGAAATTAGAGAAAGAAAAACTTAATTCGACCAGGCAGTTTATTATAAAGTTTGAGATTTAATGAGTTTTTCTAAGAGGTTTTCAGTCTGAGTTTTGGTGGTCTGAGTAGTTCCGATTTTCTTGTATCATGGTTGTGAATGTCAGAGTGGGAACTGAATGAATTTTTATGTTTATGAATCTCCAGTAGAGAATAGTGGATGTAAAGACATGGTAAGGGTCGAATATTTAATTTACCAAATAAAGGATTGCAATTGCCATCATATGGCGTTTGCTATCAGTCTAATCGTTTTTGTAAGCGAAAAATCCTCATAGATTGGCTTGCGTTACCCCACAAAAGAATACCATAGGTGAGTCGAGAATGGAATAAAGAAAAATATGCCCTTAATAATATATTAGAGTTCAAAACTTTTCAATTTCATCAGTAGAAACAGTTGAGTGGACATTTTAGCACTCAATTGATCTATCTGTTTAATCCAATTCAGGCATTATAATGCCTAATAGGTTGATGTTCAACTCTATTTATTTTATTATCTGTTGATGTTAGAAGTTTTTGGGTTTTTTCTCTATTTAATTTAATAGATTGAAGCCTTACATTTGGTAACTTCATTAGAAATACAGGGTGGGTTAATTGTGTGATCTCTCATTTCTATAAAGGTGAAACCATTCTATATATAAATATCCAATTCGGACATTGAAACAAAATAAATACACATGAGTGGACTCCAAGATATATCTCACCAGTTCTTTCGAAATCAGTTCGAAATATTCAAGTGCTTAAAATGCTTAAAATGCATTTTTATTCGAGTTATTATCACATTTTGTATTTTGTTTTAAATATGAATTCGTAAGTTTCTGATCCTTACATTTCAGCCCAAGATCAAATTAAATACGGAATATGATATTTATGATAACATAATTTCATGGCAAATTTTTGTTTTTGCCAGTGAATTTGTCCCAAAAAAAGAGATCGAGGATTCGACCTCCAGTTTTTTGTATCTATTTCAATAGTTACCGAGTTATCCCATACATATATCGAAATTTGCCCACTCTGTACAGTGTACATCGCGATCAAAACTGCTATCTCCCTATTCACTCTTTATTTGACCCGTAAACCATGGCCTTATCAAAAATAGGTCACGTCATATGTTGTTCTGAACACTATTGCAAACGATGATAATAATTCTCGAAAATTTGTCCGAAAATACTGCATGTAAAGGCACGTCTATCGAAGTTGATATCTCAGTGTATAATTCACCATGAACCATCTCTCAGTGAATGTTTTGCTAGTTCTCACTTTCATCTTCTCCCAAGTGAATTCCGGTATTATTTTCGGTAAAATCAGCGAAGCGGTAGGGCATATTAAATGCAAGGCACACAATATTGGAAATAATATTTTCCAACACGTACACCAACAACATGATCCTTGTGCACCAACAGAACATTTTCACCCCGAAGGTCAGGTCGATCCACATCAGGGACATCACAGGCATGATCATGATCATTCCGGACAATGGGGACATCAGTTTCAAGGACAAAATCATCACGGGCATGATCACCCCGAAGGTCAGTTCTATCCACATCAGGGACATCATTCAGGGCAATGTGGACATCAGTTTCACGGACAAAATCATCACAGGCATGATCATGATCATTCAGGATAATGGGGTCATCGGTTTCACGGACAAAATCATCACAGGCATGATCATGATCATTCAGGAAAATGGGGACATCAGTTTCACGGACAAAATCATCACAGGCATGATCATGATCATTCAGGAAAATGGGGACATCAGTTTCACGGACAAAATCATCACAGGCATGATCATGATCATTCAGGAAAATGGGGACATCAGTTTCACGGACAAAATCATCACAGGCATGATCATGATCATTCAGGAAAATGGGGACATCAGTTTCACGGACAAAATCATCACAGGCATGATCATGATCATTCATGACGATGGGGGGACATCAGTTCCACGGACAAAATCATCACAGGCATGATCATGATCATTCAGGACAATGGGGTCATCGGTTTCACGGACAAAATCATCACAGGCATGATCATGATCATTCAGGACGATGGGGACATCGGTTTCACGGACAAAATCATCACAGGCATGATCATGATCATTCAGGACGATGGGGGGACATCAGTTCCACGGACAAAATCATTACAGGCATGATCATGATCATTCAGGACAATGGGGACATCAGTTTCACGGACAAAATCATCACAGGCATGATCATGATCATTCAGGACAATGGGGTCATCGGTTTCATGGACAAAATCATCACAGGCATGATCATGATCATTCAGGACGATGGGGGGACATCAGTTTCACGGACAAAATCATCACAGGCATGATCATGATCATTCAGGACAATGGGGTCATCGGTTTCACGGACAAAATCATCACAGGCATGATCATGATCATTCAGGAAAATGGGGACATCAGTTTCACGGACAAAATCATCACAGGCATGATCATGATCATTCAGGAAAATGGGGACATCAGTTTCACGGACAAAATCATCACAGGCATGATCATGATCATTCAGGACAATGGGGTCATCGGTTTCACGGACAAAATCATCACAGGCATGATCATGATCATTCAGGAAAATGGGGACATCAGTTTCACGGACAAAATCATCACAGGCATGATCATGATCATTCAGGAAAATGGGGACATCAGTTTCACGGACAAAATCATCACAGGCATGATCATGATCATTCAGGACGATGGGGGGACATCAGTTTCACGGACAAAATCATCACAGGCATGATCATGATCATTCAGGACGATGGGGACATCGGTTTCACGGACAAAATCATCACAGGCATGATCATGATCATTCAGGACGATGGGGGGACATCAGTTTCACGGACAAAATCATCACAGGCATGATCATGATCATTCAGGACGATGGGGACATCGGTTTCACGGACAAAATCATCACAGGCATGATCATGATCATTCAGGACGATGGGGGGACATCAGTTTCACGGACAAAATCATCACAGGCATGATCATGATCATTCAGGACGATGGGGACATCGGTTTCACGGACAAAATCATCACAGGCATGATCATGATCATTCAGGACGATGGGGGGACATCAGTTTCACGGTCAAAATAGAAACGGTTGGTTAGCTTAAAACTGATTGGTTCCCGTTACTCGTCTATTTCTGAAGCTCATTAATATGCTTGGAGTGAAAATCAACTTAATTGTGATTCGATCTGAATCCAGACATATTCTATTTAAAGAGTTTGTTTTTATTATCGTGATCAAGAACTTTGTTTTATGCATCTAGATCAAGCACTTTCTAAAACAATATTATAAATTGCGATAAAAAATTTGGACGTTGTGGACACTGTTTCAGAATCCAATAAGAAACATTTTGTGAAATCATTTATTCGTCCAAATCCTAGTGGAATTCGCCAATGATCTTGTAGGTACTCGTGAAAATTAAAATACTTTGTGAAAACACTTTTCGAATACTTTTCAATAAGAACTAGGTACTCGCCTCTGATACCTACTTAATATTTTTGGTATAGATATGACGTCTATGGTTTTCACAAGTAGGTAATCCCTAATATTTTTGTATGAGAACAGATCATCAACCACATGGTCCACATGATCACTATGATCCAAACCAGAGCCATAGCTCGAGAGGCGATGGAAAAGATGGTCAATTTCATGGAAAGGAAAAAGATGGTCAATCTGATCAAACAACAGAAAAACAACTAGATGATGGAAACAGAGATGAGATTGTATCCGAAACTACTGGTAAGAAATTACCGTCGACATATGTGCAGTACAATAAAGGATATCCTCATTGAAATCATCATTAGTAGTTTAAGAATGTTTCGTAGTACCAAAAAAACTCAATGATGTAACTTTATTGTTTAACTTTCTTAATGGCCACCAGAAAAGTACCTATATTCTTCAGTTAGGTGAAAACTTGCAAAAAATTTAATAGATGTTTCCAAGCAGTTTTTCGAATATTACTAGATAAAGCAGTCACAGAATTTTGATCCGGCACTGTATATGAAAGCCAGCATATGATAATCGGGGAAAATTTTCACACTTTGAACTTAGCCAGAAGGCCGAGAATTATCGATAACGGTCAGTTGTTATCGATAATACTGATTTCATTATCGATATCTGTAGGTATATTGTCATTAGTTATCGAAATTATTCCTTTGCCGGTATTATTGTGGATATTATCGATAATGCATTATGTGGGTTCATTTTCAGCTTTGACACCTCGAGAAGAAAGTGATACTACCCCATTAGTGGATGTACGTTTAGGTACTGGTGACGAAGTTCAAACATCTACAGCCAGTCAACAAAATGGCAGAAGAGTTTTGGGTGATATCAAATCGAATTGCCCAAGTGGATACATTGCCGATACTAAAGGCATATGCCGAGAAGTATATTGAAATTACACTAAAATGATTTTTTCCATTTATACAGCAATACAGCGTTTATTCATGTCAATGATTTTTTCTAATATATTATTAACGGTTCCAACCTTTTCTCTCCAGTTTTTCACTAGTGTGACAAGCCTACTGTTGAAATTATACAAGGTGCCCGGAGCTCTACAATGGGTTACTATAAGATATACGAGGTAGGTCGAATTAGGGCAAAGTTGCGCATTTTAATGCTGAACAATTATCTGAAATAAAATTGATTTGTCATTTGTAGTTTTTGAATTATTGGACAAAAACGGAATTATAACTATTTCCAGTGCCGAAAGTTATTATTCTCGTACTGTTGATTACGAAATCATCCATGATCCGTTTCCATTGAGAGTATCTCCTGTAAGAAAAATGTATTCAGTAGTAATACCACAAGTGATAGAACTTTGGCAATAAGTCTGTTGATTTATTCCATACGAAACTGAGTTGCTTATTGACAAATACGAGACCGCAGGACAGGAGTGGTGTTTTCTTCAAGCAACTCGCAGTTGAGTGATGAAGTAAATTCAATCACGAGTGGAATTATATTAGACTATTTCACAAACAAAATGATTGGTAAAAATCTGAAATTTTCTAGAATCACTGTAAACCGAGTTGTTCATAGATTATTCTGAGTGGAAAGAAGAATCAATTAAATTTGAAAAAGGATTACCCTACTGTTAAGACGCACACAAACAAATATTGTCAGCATGGGAGGAAGTCAAAATATGTTCATACAAATTGCAGTACCTATAATGCAAGCAATGGACCCACGATCAATGGCCAGATAGCTTGGGTTCTTCTGAGAGAAACCTAATTATCATGATCCGCTTCTCCCACTTGCCTCGTGAACCTTTCATGGCATTAGATTATTTTCCGAATTATAATTGTATTTAAGTAGTCCAGATTAAATCACAAATTATTATCTTTCTATGTGATAAAATTCATTATAAGATCAATCAACAACTTGTATAGTCGTCATTGGTCTCTGTGTATCGAAATGGACAGGTAAGGAAATATATTACTGTATATATCAGAAATTGAACTATATAACATAACGAAAACGTTTGAGATTTTGATCAGAATAAAATTAGTGTAGAGGTACTATAGACTATAACCGTACTTTCATTCATAACCAGATATTGAACTATCTTCTTGTTTTTATAGTAAGAAGGTGGTGGATATTTTGTGAAAAACCTCAGGATATTTTGTGATAAACCTCAGGATATTTTGTGATAAACCTCAGGACGAATAACATGCGATTCGTCCCTATAACGGACGAAGTTATTTCGATAATGTATTTACAACATGATATTCCAACTTCAGCTTCTATATCTTCGATGATCGATTGACGATATGATAATAATAGTATAATAATAGTATATTATGATACAAGTTTTATAAGACGCTATTTTGTCGCACGCGTTGTTTGGAGTACGACGAGCGAAGCGAGGAGTGCTCCAAGTGAACAAGTGCGACAACGTGTCTTATAAAACGTGTGTCATATGCAATTTTTTCTATTTTGAATTAATTTGAAAAAAACAATGGATTTAATATCGATAAATTACAGAAACATCTTCGATTGGTAACAATGATGACATTGAAATAATTAAAATCTGACGTACAAGCGTAAAGCGTAAGTTCACAGTTGAGTGATTTTGATTATTGCAATATCAGCGGTGAAAAATTCAATGTTATTATTGTTTTTTATGGCCAATTCTAATAAAATTACACTCTGAATTGAAATTTACCAATTAAACTATTGAGTTTTTCACTGCTAATATCACCAAATACAAAATCGCTCAGGAGTAAACTGCGCCTAACTTTTCTGACTTTTATTTGACAGTTCGATTGTACCAATCTCCGAATAATAAAAAATGCGTATCGAAATAGAGGCTATTTGGAAACGCATTTGCGTTGCACAATGACTTCATTATACAACCAAAATAGAAAAACATACTTTTTTCGTTTGTCGAGGAGACACTGGTTTTCAATAAGGGGTGTTGAAGTTTGCTTCAATTTTTGGTTTTGAATTTATTCATCTGTTGAAACATAAGCTATCGATATTGAGTTTGATGAACACATTACTATCGGCAGGATAAATATCCCATATTGAAACGGGCGACCTAGTAACACTTTTTTTTTTCAAGCCATCAGATATGAAATCTCATTTATTTACCTTACTTTAAGTTTCCCAATGTTTTCGAGATTTTTCCTAGTTCTCAAGTTATTGAGAGTGGGTTTCATCCAAGGTATCATTGAATGATGATGTTATCATGCATGGAGCGAAATAGGCATTGTTAATTACTGTTGAACTGTCAACACTTCACTCTAATCCAAGTTGTTCATAGATTATTCTGAGTGAAAAGAAGAATCAATTCAATTTGAAATGAGATTTCCCTATTATTAAGATGATAAACATCATTAGCATTCTATAATACTTACTCAGATAAAGCTATTGATAACACCTAGTAGATTCAGTAACAAGAATATAATGGAAGAAACGAGAGAAATACTTTAATTTCTCCACATGATGCAAGAGTATCGCGGGCATGTGCAGAATACGACCGATCGTCAAGCGGCGACTTAATCTTCAACAATAATATCACCAGGTCTGAATCATTTGGATTATTGAGTATTAGACTAACACACAGATAATATTATAGATGGATTGAAAAGAATCGAATTTCTTTCCACAACTGATTGTTTCACTGATCATTTGATCTCCACGGAAAAATACACGTATTTCAATTTTTTCTATCGATTTTCATAGTTCGATAAGTTAAATCTGCGACTACTTCTTTATTATAGTTGCTCTAAAGTTTCAATACAAACATTTTCGTGGAAAAAGTATCATTCGAATTTCCTATAGGTATTAAAAAAGCCTCAACACAGTTTTCAGGCCTTCCGAAAAATATGACTACTTATATATCAAATAGTATTTTATTTATTCCTCCATAGAGTAACTGGACATGCTAGAGTTTTATTTTATTTCTTTCAATCAAATAAAAATCAGATCAATAATAGGTATGACTATCTTTCTGATGATCTTGACAAATTTCACGGATATCCATATAAACTATGTTCAGTTGCTTTTTTATTTTCCAAAATAAAGAAGGTGTTGCTTCTGAATGAAGACATTTTGCGAGAACCATGCCAGGTATCCAATGAAAAGATATTTGGGTGCCCTTTTTGATGGTGTTTGGAATCGTTTTCAACCTATTTTGAATGACACCTATATTTTGTTTGAGACCTACCATGGAAATTATTAAAGTGATTGAATATTATTTTCCTTATTTAATTCATCGATAGTGGCTCGATGAAATTTTGGAGCTGTATTTTTCTGGCCATGGTACAATAAGTATCAATTTAATTCAAATAATAACGATTTGAATAATTTTGACATTCAAGTCAACCTCATATCGTATATTAGCTCCTAACCACTCAAGATGTTTTCATTATCGAATTATCTTATAGACACGATTGAACAAACATATCTATCTTTCAAAATGACCTATTCTATTTCAAATATTGTTTTCGATTCTCAAAAACATTCAAGATTAGAAAGATATGTTTCAAGATTCGAATATCAGATATCGAAAATATTATTGATGAAAAAATTGGGTACTCATGATCTAGACTCTAGAGTATGGAGGTTCATTCAACCTATCCATATCAAAATATGGTACAACAAAATGTATCCACGATTTTGAGAAATGTCGATGGGTCGCATATTATTTCGGATCAATTCGAAGCAAAATTAAATAATTCAAAAACTCAATGGTAAAAATGTTAGAATACGGGTACTATAAACTTCACCACTTCAGGCTTTTGTGAAGCAAATTACCAATCCGAGTTCAAAAGAAAGTTTTCAAACACTTCTGTCGACATCGCACGGATTTCCTATATCTTCAACATTTCCTTGATTACTGTTTCATCTCTAGAATGTTTGTTTATTCCAGAGCAAAAATGGCGATATTGGCGATAACCGTAGTAGTCGCTCTAGCGACTCAAATCAACGCCGGCAACGTCTACAGGGAACGATTCCTCCAACAGTACAACAAGATGCACAACGCCGCGAACGGATACTTCTCCCAAGAGGGCGTACCCTACCATGCGGTCGAAACCCTCCTGGTAGAAGCCCCCGATCACGGTCACGTCACCACCTCGGAAGCCTACAGTTACTACATTTGGCTGGAGGCCATGTACGGCGGCATCACGAAGGACTTTGCGCCCTTCAACAAAGCCTGGCAGGTCATGGAGGAATTCATCATCCCCGTGCACGATAGCCAGTCCACCAACTCCGCTTACAACCCCTCCCACCCTGCCACATACGCTGCCGAATACGACACCCCCGATGAGTATCCTTCCCTGGTCGATTCCAGCGTACCTGTCGGCCAAGACCCCATCTACCAGGAGCTGGTGAACGCTTACGGCTCTCCCGACATCTACGCCATGCACTGGCTCTTGGACGTCGACAACATCTACGGATTCGGCAACACCCAAGGCAACTGCGAAGGCGGGCCTGACACTTCGGGACCCAGCTTCATCAACACCTTCCAGAGGGGATCTCAGGAGTCCGTGTGGAAGACCATTCCGCAGCCGTGCTGCGACTCGTTCAAGTACGGTGGCCCCAACGGCTTCCTCGACCTCTTCACCAAGGACAACAGCTACGCCAAGCAATGGAAATACACCGTAGCGCCAGACGCCGACGCCAGAGCCATTCAAGCGGCCTTCTGGGCAGCCAAATGGGCCCAAGAGGTCGGTCAGTTCTCCGCCATCTCCGAGACCCTTAGCAAAGCTGCCAAGATGGGAGACTACCTGCGATACGCCCTCTTCGACAAGTACTTCAAAAAGGTCGGCAACTGCGTCGGCCCGTGGACATGCCAAGGTGGCTACAGCAAAGACAGCGCCCACTACCTGTTGGGTTGGTACTTTGCGTGGGGCGGTTCTCTCGACACCTCGAACCCTTGGGCTTGGAGGATTGGAGACGGCGCCGCTCACTTCGGCTACCAGAACCCGCTGGCCGCCTACGCTCTCGTCAACGAACCCAGCTTGAAGCCCAAAGGAGCCTCGGCAGTCACCGATTGGCAGATCTCTCTGGACAGGCAGCTGGAATTCTACGAATGGCTGCAGACGTCGGAGGGAGCTTTCGCTGGGGGCGCCAGCAACAGCTGGAACGGCAGATACGACACGCCTCCTTCTGAGCTCACAGCCAATACTTTCCACGGCATGTTCTACGACTGGGAGCCCGTCTATCACGATCCCCCGTCCAACAGATGGTTCGGTATGCAGCCGTGGTCCGTGGACCGTCTCGCTCAGCTCTACTACGTCACCGGCGACACGAGAGTGAAGAATCTCTTGGACAAGTGGGTCAGCTGGGTCTTGTCGGAGATCACCTTCCAGGGCAGCCAGTACTCCATTCCAGCCACCCTAGAATGGAGCGGCGTTCCTCCAAACGTTCACGTCACTGTGACCGCTCACACCAACGATGTGGGCACCGCCTCTGCCACTGCTAGGACTCTGGCTTTCTACGCCGCCAAGTCCGGAGACCAGAATGCCAAGAACGTCGCCAAGCAGCTGTTGGACGGCATGTGGGAATTGTACCAGACCGACAAGGGAGTGTCCAACTCGGAGATTGCCGACACTTACAACCAATTCTCCCACGACGTGTACGTACCGAACGGATGGTACGGACAGTACCCCAACGGAGATGTCATCCAAGCTCCTGCTACATTCATCGGCCTCAGATCTTGGTATAAGAATGATCCTGCGTGGCCCAAGGTTGAAGCTTATTTGAACGGCGGCTCGGCTCCCGAATTCACTTTCCACAGATTCTGGGCTCAAGCTGATGTTGCATTGTCGCAAGGAACATATGGAATGCTTTTCAATGAATAAATTATCGAGAAATATTTTAATTAAATTATGATTGCCGGAACAGTATTCTATTCAACATTTCTATAGAAAGAATATGTCTATTATTATCCTTTATTATCCCCTCAAAATTATTTCTATATTTTCTATATGTATAAAAGATTCACATGTACCGATCTGAAAATACAGAAGAAACTGATGATGACAGCCTATACGAAAAAATTCGTAGTTGTTCAAAACATCATAATTTTATTAGAACGGTAAAAGTAATAATGGTTTCTTCAGCCATCTAGGATAGAGAAAAGTTCTACCTACGCTCATGAGGGCCGTGGCTCATGTAAGAGAAATACAAGAAGTCAGAATTTAATCTGCTGTCACTACGCATGTTTTAAATAGGTTCAGACCCCATATTGGCAAATGAAAACAACAAAAATATAAGCCATATCTGAATATAATCTCTGTTCGTCTCCATACCTTGTGAGGTGGTGAGGAAATCAACTTAAAAAAGTGGGAATTTAAATACGAACTCAATCTGTCCGAGCTTTGCCTCCGAAAATTATTCATACGTAATATATAGGAGCGTTTCCACACTTTATAAGTTCTATTTCCAGTGACTTTTTAATATTGAAAGGGAGTAACCAGAGTGAAATCATTGCATTAGAGAGAAATGCATGTCAGGTATTCGATTTCGGGTATTGAAATAATAAATTGATAATAATAATCAAATCAATCTTCAATGAGAATAATGTTTTCCAAATCAATTGTATTGATCACTAATTGTGATCAAAATTTTTCGAAGTTACTCAGGAGAAGAAGTATTTACCTATAATCACTAGACTAGAATCACTAAAAATTATATTATTTTGAACTTCGAATGAAGACCTTAGTACGGTTATGTTATTTTCCATCTTTCGACTAAACGAAAGGAAAAATATTATGATCGTGGAACATCGTGCAAGCCAGATGAATGATATTGGGATCGAGAGGATGAAGGTACGTATTGGATTTTTTCAACTTCGAAGGTTATACCTAAGCGTCAGAAAATACTCCACTAGGTAATGTGTTACACAATTTCGCCATTTGATGAAAAGATAATGCTGAGGGACGTTTGAAAACGAAAAGGAAGTCAGTCTCAGTTCGTCTGATCTGCCCACAAGGGTATAACATTATAGACACAATTTAACCTGACACTGAGGACTTCCTAGAAACCCTGCCTGATATCATTATATATTATTTGGTATCGTGGATAAAATACAAGCTTATTATTGAGTCTTAATTGCATTAAATCCTAGCCTATACTAGATCCCCATACTCCCATTTCAAAATTGTGACTTATCCGCGAAGCTGTAGACGCGGGAATGAATTTTTGACATTCTATAATATGTATTGAAGTTTCTTATTCGAATTCTTCAGGAAGGGCGTCGTTGGATTAGAGCTTAGCTACTTAGCTTGAATCTATCAATGTGTGACACGTGTTAGTACAGATAAATATAAAATATACAACACCTATCTAATTGATGACAACGAATTCCAATCTAATTGACATGGTAAACATCCATAAATCAGATAATGTTCATGATAACTACATATTTGCTCCTTCAGTAAGATGTTTCGAAAATAATATTCAAAATAATATTTTGAGTGTTTTTCAAGATAAATGGACATAATCTTTTGATCGTCAAGATCGATAATCGAATGCGGATAAGTCGGATGACACAAAAAATATTTCAAGTAGTTACACGATCTAGTTGCTACCTCAAAGTTTTTTCGAGCTTCGTGGATTTAAGGAGAAATTTTTTCAATCAATTATTTCGAATCATTAAAAACTTACAAAAATTTTACATACTAATTCCGTGACGTCCAATCACACGCCAAATTATATGACTTCTTTGCCGTGACGAACGTAAACATTTTCCATTTTTTCAGATGCTTCATGTCGTTCTTACTGCGGCATTATTTTTGAACCACTCATCATTAATTCTATACGGCCATTGGCATGAAATAGTTGTGTGGCATTTCTATCAAAATGATAATCAATATTGAGGTTGATAAAGATTTTTTCGGTACCTTCACTATCATTGGATATTTGTAAAATATGAGATATTATTGTGTAAAATATCAGAATGTTGTTTTCATCATAATATTTTGTGGAAACTTTCAAAACCGTCAAATGATTGAAAATAATGTCTTGCTCTTTTATTTCAACTGACCACCGAAATTTTGGTGTTGGGGGGTAGATACGTCATCAATATCTACCGTTTTCACAGGGTGTGGAGGAACTCTTGAAAAACAAAACTAAGAAATATAGGTGTTTTCAATCATTTATAATTTCCTCATAACATGATTTTCATCAATTAAGGTAATAGGTTTTACCTGAAATTAATTTACTTATTCTAACTATGGCATTCGTTGTCTTCAGATGGTTTGGAAATATTGTCAACTTTGAAACTAGCAAGAAAATAAAAACGATTTTCCGATAAAAATGGCGTGATGATAAGATAAACTGTCTATTTAAGGTCATAAGCTGTTGATACTATGTCATTGACGAAAATGTTCCAAACGGTAAAAGGTCTTATTTTTCCGAAAGTGCTTAGCCTCACACTAACCGAATCCCATATTTTTTCAGGACTCTTAGTTGTAGCTTGTATTATTTCCATATGTAGAGCTACTCCTTATTCACTAGGACCAGATGAAGACATTGAAGTTACTTTAACTCCAACAGAAAATGGAATCAGATTGGTAGCTTCAAGAAGTAAGTAAGAGTATTGATAGCATCATACTTAAAATCCTAGTTGACATTATTCTGGTTGTGAGATTCTGGGTTGAAAACGAATCAGTCCGACGAAAAACCTTCCGAATAATGGGCATTAATAAATAATTCCTGTCAACTTGGGATATTATTCTGGATCAACTGAAACTTCAATTCTTTGAAGGCAAATTAATGTACACAGAAACATTCTACTGAGAAGAATGTAAAGTACGTGTGAAAATAACCAGAGAAGAACTCATAAAAAATTAGACATGTAGCACTTTGAAGAAATTTTGCACGTCCTATAATCCATTCCTATTTTTTATTTTCCATGTTTCATAAGGAAACATTTGAATTTTTCTATTGATCATATATGCTTATACGCTAGATACGTTCTCCAAGTTATTTGTTTGGATTGGAGGTCCGGGGGGGGGGGGTTTGAAGTACTAAGCCATTGATTGATCGTTTTAATTTTTGACCATACATATGTGTTATACCACGTGATATCATAGTACTTTCCACGGCAGATCCCTCTGATACCAAACAAATACTACGACGTGATGCCGGATCTAGCGTAAGCATATATGATCTAAGGAAAAACCTATAATATTCGTGGAAAATATCATGCAAGCCAGTATTAGGACATTGGGAGCAGAAAAAGGTATTATTTTCGAAAGTTTAGGGGTTATAGGTATTAGGAACAACCTTATGCGCTCATGATTTGCACAATTTCACCATTCAAAAAAACATAATTCTGATGAAGAGCAGTTCTGAACTTCCATTCTGATCCATATGAAGGTAGTTACATATAATAAGTAAATCTCATACTCCATATATCGACAGTACAACGTTAAATTTCACCAGATATTGTCTATACTCTATGGCGTATTCTATTTTGACGATCACTGATGAATCTTTCAATGCCTCAGGATTTGTTATTCGAATTTTTTTTCTTCAGAAACATCAGCACTTGTACCTCTACTTTACTACTATTTTCTCATGTTTTCGATCGAAGCTATAGAGTGAGCATCTGCGGTTTGGTCCCCACATCGTATAATAAAAAATTGTAATTAGTACAGAGATATATGTGCTAATGCATGAGCTTATTCAGTTCAATATCATCAGACCATTACAAAATTGCAGAATGGTTGCACAACATATATTTTTGTGGAAAATACTTTACGGGGATATATACTTCGGTTGTGAAATAATTCATTTTCCATATTATTGAATTCTGTTTTCCTTGGATCGCGGATAGACATAATATTCCCGTATCCCGTGTCTCTACCTACCATATCGCATCAGACATCTATTTCATATCAGTATTGTTACATGAAAATAGTATATTATGATTCAAGTTTTATAAGACGCTATTTTGTCGCACGCGTTGTTTGGAGTACGACGAGCGAAGCAAGGAGTGCTCCAAGTGAACAAGTGCGACAACGTATCTTATAAAACGTGTGTCATATGCAATTTCTTCTATTTTGAATTGACTTGAAGAAAAAAATGGATCTAATATCGATAAATAACATAAACATCTTCGATTGGTAACAATGATGACATTGAAATAATTAAAATCTGACGTACAAGCGTAAAGCCCAGTTTACAGTTGATTATTGCAATACCAGCGGTGGAAATTTCAATGTTGTTATTGTTTTTATTGGTCAATTTGAATCAAATTACACTCTGAATTGAAATTTAACCAAATCCAAATCGCCCAGAAGTAAACTGGGCTGGGCCTAACTCTTTTGACTTTCATTTGACAGTTCGATTGTACCAATCTCCAGATAATAAAAAATGCATATCGAAATAGAGACTATTTCGACACGCATTTGCGTTGCACAATGACTTAATAATAATAATAATAATAATAATAATAATAATAATAATAATAATAATAATAATAATAATAATAATAATAATAATAATAATAATAATAATAATAATAATAATAATAATAATAATAAAGCGGCTTTATTCATCATTTGGGGAAAATATACAATAATTCAAGGCAATAAATCTTACAAATAAAAAGATACAAAAATGATGAAAGGCGAAGTGTCAGCAAGAGCTGTTTTTCAACTTAACCCTGAGAAAAATAAAATAAAATTCGAGACTATATTTATATTAAATACACTAGATGACGATGGATCAACAAAACTTATTCAATCCAAAGGAGATAAAAAAAGAAGAGGAAAAAAAAATTATACATTCTGAAAGTTTTTATTTTTTTATTTTTTGAGATCTTGAAGTTAACATCTTTGTTGCATAGAAAAAAATCAACAGGCACATGCCGAGTTGGTAAGCAGACATCAACGATTGAAGGAAAACTGAGTATCACTTCTTAGTAGAAGTTTCAGTCTCTTTTTGAAATTGTATATCGTGTATGACCTAAATTCGTTGGGTAACTGATTGTACAATTTTGCCGCATTATATGAATAACTCCTGGTGAAGATTGCAGAGGAGTGAGGGGGTATAACAAGTAAGTTTGCGTGTTCTGAGATTGTTCATAGAAGAGAATGTATTGAGTTTGTCAAAGATATATTTTGGAATTTCACTTTTGAGAACTTTGTGCGTAACCGTAAGTAAGTGGAGATTCCGAAGTTCGTCCAACTTCAGCCAACCAGAGTCTTTGAACGCGTCGCTACTGTGATCGAATTTGCGAATGCCGTAAGAAAAACGTATACAAGAGTTTTGTATTCTCTGGAGGCGGTTTTGGTCAATTTTCAACCATAATAGAGAAAAATATACTCGAGCTGGATTTCTTTTGCAGATGCTGACACCCTATTGGTGGGAACGCTCAACGCTGGAAAAAACCTATCTTCGGTAAACTGCGAGATAGACCAACCGAAATGCGAAGTGGGCGGTGGTACTCTGAGCATCGAACGAATAGTGGCAGGTTTCCGGATCGTCTGGGAAACTTTGGATTTGTCTACAGTGTACCAGGATTGTTTCGACTTGCTCGAAGGGACGCATTGGTACGGAGGACCGGAGAGAAGGTTGCAAAGCTGGCCTCTGGAAAAAATGACTATCGACGGCAACGATCCGTATGTGCTGAAGCGTTGGGACAACTTTGCTGTGGCCGAAAGATATTGGTTGAACTCCAAGGGGGTGTTCATCTATTTGACAGAACACGTACCCCTCTTCGTTGATCAGAACGTAGCTAACAAAGATAAAGTTTGCTTCATTGCCAAGCTCGACAGCCCATACATCAACAGAACTAGAGTAAGATCAGTTATTTATCGCAAATATTGAGGGATGAGGATGTCTTTGTTATTTTCAGAATATCCTCGATTACCGTATTGTATTTCGCAATGATTCTAAAGCGGCACATCTTTGGGCTGTCAAAACATTCCTGGGAAAACCTGAGGGTCAGATATCACATACCCAGAAATTATTCATAATCATCAAATTGTACAGGGTGGCCAGATAAGAATGCGAATAAGTGCAGTATCTCGGAAACTATTCGTCTAAGAGACTTGTGAAAAATGTATATATCGAGATACGGTTTTCACTAGCCTATTTAGGTATCATTCCACTACATTTCCATGGAAAAAAGTCACATAATTGCATTTGATTTTTCAGACAACTTTGCAATTTTTTGTTATTATGTTAAAAAACGCGCTCTAGTGGCATCACTTAAAATCAGACACATTACAAATACGATGAATTTGATAGACCAATGAATGCTCTCTCCAACGATACCAAGTTTGTTGAAATTCGTTCAGTCGTTCAATAGTTACAGCTGTTTATTTGAAAAAACATTGAACCACCCCCCACCACTTCATTTCAATAGATAGGTCCAAAAGTGTCGAGCAAAAATTATTCGAATAAAGCTCAACTTTAAAAGGTATATATTTTATTGGTACGTTTACTAGCCGTATTTCGTCAAAAATTCATTTCAAAAGTTTTAGATGGCGGTTACGCCCCCTGGCGGCCATCTTGGAAACATGAAAATGATTTCCAGGATTTTATTTTGGTAACTTTAGCTATAAAATTTTTCACCGCAAGTCTCTTAGACGAATAGTTTCCGAGATACTGCACTTTGCATTCTTATCTGGCCACCCTGTACATCTAATCGCTGCCAACTTGCAAAACCTATTTTTGTATTGATTCATTGATGTGAAGAGCTGAATACACCTTCTAGAATTGATGAAGAGAGATTTTTTTTGTATTAAGTGTATTGTATATTCAAATTTGCAAAGCGCTTTCGACTTGCGTCATCTTCAGTGCTTCAAGTTGTATATTCGAATAATGAGAGAATATCGAATTCCAACAGGGCATCCCGATCCCAGGATGGTATCAGAGCCTATCTGGACAACTTGGGCAAATTTTAAGAGCGAATATACACAGAGCATGGCCCTAGAGTTCGCCCATTCGATAAGTGACCATGGTTACAAAGGCCAATTCGAAATCGATGAGAGGTGGGAGGTAGGGAATTTTTTAGCAGTATTATTGGAATGTTTTGCGAGAGTTACTCAGCTGTCTTATTGGCACATTCACATTCTCTCCAGAGCGCGAATTTGTATGGACGAATATAGATTAATTGGTAATTGGAAGAAGTTTCACAAGTTACGGGACAGACAAGTCACGTAAAAACTCATTAATTGGACAATAAAGAATAGTTATAAAAAACAAGACACGATGACACATTGAGATGAATTGAAAAATTTCAGTACATTTAAAACAATTAACAATAAATCATATTTTGAAATGACCCGATTAAGTGAACACGATTTATATTCACTAGGTATCACATTATACAGTCCAAGGATTACTGCACCCATGATCTTTTTCATAAAAAATATCATTCATCAGAAATTCAAAAAATTTCATTACAGGATCGAGGTTGTGACACAAACCTCTATAATATATGTTGTGACCAAGGTGGATATAGGATGGTGAAACAGCTTCCTATTAACAAGCACTAGAATAAACTGTAGACCTTTGCCTACTTGATTTCATACCGTAGTAATATTTCCTGAAATTAACAGAGATGGCGACATACCTTGTGTCGGTAAAACAGAAACTGAGCTTCTGTCATATTTTTTTCAGTTTCATCTGTTCTAGATGAAAAATGACTGAGAAGAGTCAAAATATCAATATTCATTCCAGATTTATAGAAATTATATTGTTTAATGTCGTTTCAAGTTACGTCTGTCAGATGCGAACCACAGAAATACGTAAGCAACCGAAATCTTCTTCGATAATCGATCTCACCGCCATCTTCATTCAAGTCGTGGAAATATTAGTACCTTCTCAAACGGTCTACAAGTTTTTCGCAGAAACAATTGAAGAGCAGTTTCACCATCCTATATCCACCTTGGTTGTGACCTTTTTTGATCCTCGATCTGAATAGAAATATTTCTTTCTGAAATAATTAGTCAGGATATGACTTATTGGATTTGTGAATTGAGTCGAAATATATTCTTCATTTCATATATATTTTCTGTTTCACCACATAGTCTATACCTATCAATATCTTCTTGATTCACATGCTGAATAATAAATATGCTGTACTTAAAAGCTCACTTGTCATTGATTTGCAGAGGTGTTACGGCTCTCGGGAGTTTTTTAAAGAGAGATTCCCGGACGTTAACAGTATGGTGAAGGAATTGAAAGAAATGGGTTTCCGTGTAACCCTCTGGATCCACCCGTTCGTAGACAACGACTGTCAAAATAGTTCCGACGAAGGAATCGCAAAAGGTATATATTCTTTCGCGTTATGCCGTACTTACCTACCACGATCTTAAATTACGTTTTATTCCAAGGTTATTTCGTCGTGAACGAAAACAATAGTACCAAAGCGAGCTGGTGGATTACCGACGATTCTCATCAGATCGATTTTACTAATCCGGAAGCAGCAAAATGGTGGACAACTAAATTAGAAAGATTACTTGAAAATCCCCACATTGACAGTTTTAAATTTGACGCAGGCGAAACTGATTACGCACCGCAGGTAATTTATCTACAATAATTATTAAAGCAAGGACATATTAAATCAATTTGGAATGAATTCGGGGTTTTTAGGAACATATTCAAGTAACTAGCAAGTATATTATCCATTTATAGGTGCCTATAGAGTCACTGTAGTTTTGTATTACAATTTCCAACAATCTTTGTTACCCCTTCTCCAAAAAAAGGAGAGCAACTTTATAAAACTCTCTATTATTCTAATCAATACCATTCCGCTTATCTCGAATGTTTTTAAGCCTTCTGTGTATCGAAATGTGGATCCAGAGACAGTGCCGAACATTCTCAGTTCTAGCTACATCAGGACATGCGCTAAATTCGGCAATCTGATTGAAGTCAGATCAGCTTGGAGGTAAAAGTAGAAGATTATGATGGTCAAGTATGAAACTAACAAAATATTTATTCAGAACACAAGACTTGCCGATGTTCGTAAGAATGATAGACAAAGATTCACATTGGGGAATCGACAATGGACTTCCGACTCTTGTCACAACTTTATTACAGATGAACATGAATGGATACAGTATGTGAGTGGTTAAGGAAAAATATGAAAACTTATCGACAATAATGAATATTGATGCAATTATGTTTCAATTGATGCAAAGTGATTGAAACGTCTATGTTCTACGTTTACAATACATATTTAAAAATGTTTAAAGTGTCGAGAATCCATCAACCACCATCATAGGCGCCGAAACTTCTAAACTCCAGGGGAGGGGGGCAAAATAAATTGAAATAAAATTGAAGGTATAAAAATATTGAAGAGTAACAAAATGAGAAATAATTTAAATCTCAAACAAAAAACTATTCCCAGGAAGATAATACATTTCCAACATTGGAACATACCAAATTTCAGGCTCAATTTATTGCAACAGTAAATGGATGAGTAATTTTGTACTTATCAAATGATCTATTTTTCAATAAAAATATGTGTTTGTACATCAGGAATCAGAATTAGATAATGACATCGTGAACAAACCACTCAAAAATGAAGAGATCAGTAAAAGAAGATGAAATTTCGGAATTTTGGCATGGATTATCTGAAAAAGTGGTGTTTTGTTCACGATTTCGTTATCATATTCGCATTCCTGTGGTCAAAATACATAGGTACAAACAAAAATTGACATTGAAAAATAGATCGCATGATGAGTGATGCAAACATAATCAACGTTTGTCCAATTTGAGTGTATTCTCAGGGGGGGCGTCGCCATATGTATATATATTATATCACTTTTTCGAAAAATTCGCTGAGTTCAGAGTTGTCATGGTAGGCATATGGCAACTTTGATTTCATCACTTCTTGATTTATTGTGTTTTCAGTAGTAATACCACAAGTGATGATTGAATTTTCGCAATAAGTCTGTTGATTTATTCCATATACGAAACCGAATTGCTTCAAGCAATTCATCCAAAGACATTCAAATACAGGAGACTTAACGTTCCATTGTTAAATCGGTTTCCAAGCCGATCAGTCATTGTATGGATGTTTGCAACGAGTGCAAGAGAGAAAAATATACGCACAGGGCGCCTCGGCAACAATGTATGTTTGAAGGTTCTTATCATCGTCAGTGGCGTGCTGGCGTGTCAGTCATGAGTCATGTAAATGTCACATCTGTATTTTTTTCCTTCAAAATACTTCTTGTTTCTTTCATACTTTTATATTTCCACGAAAATGCATCCACGACTTTGTGCCGTTCCATTATCTACCTACTACTAAAACTAAACAATATAAAGTGATAGGATTTCATTTCTTCACACCAGACATGGTTGACTACAATTTTGGAAAGCATGGGTAAGAAAATATACTAATATAGTTTGTTTGAAGAATCTTTGTGGTAACATGATTCATTTTAGCATCAGAATATCTACAGAGATCACTGCTGAATATTGTGGCACTTGTGCTAACCATTTTGATACTGGAAATGGGAAAACATATACCTTAAAAAGGTTCGAGGTAAGTCTTTCTGTACTGTATTGGGTAGTGAACTGATTTCTCGAGTGTTTTATCTTCTATTTTTTTCATCCTTGTATGATATAGATATTATAATAAGTAGTATTTTTGCTTTTTGAAACCCCTGCTGTGAGGAATCTTGGACTGGTGATAAACTGATGTTGATTATACCCTTGAAAATAACATATTATGTATAGCCCTTGATTATGTTTACATAGATATATTATTATTTGGCAACATTTTACCTAAATGTATATGATTGCTACTACATTGATTACAAACTTCTTGATATTTCCTTAAATATTTACTACACACTTCAATTTATACCTATTAAGAGCTGATCTCATATGTGCAGATAATATACATATTCTCATATCAGTTTCTAGGGCATTCAAAGTATTTTATATTCATTTAATAACTATTTCTCATTTTTAATTTGATTTTGTAGGAACCAGCTGATGATTTGATGATGATGCCAACTAATTATGTCCAGACTAGTCCAGAGGAAGAATGTTCAAAACCATGCATGCTCTTTCATGAAGTGTTCTATTTCAATCATTTGGATAAGTTACCTATTAACCATACCTTTTGAACTGAGCAACTGATTTCACTCATTTATAACAGGTATGTGTAATTTTTCCAGCTTTCCATCCATTCATTTAGAATAGCATGAAATTTCAACCTGTTTTTCCAGTTCTCACTCTTAATCCAGATTGAAATAAGTTTCAACAAAATAAATACAGAATAAGATTGAATTTTTAGTACCTACGATATATAATAACAAATATGATGTGTTAATCCGGTTTTTTCAAAGCAATCATATAAGTTTGAAAAATATGATTGCATAGTGAAAAATTATCAAGCTTCAATATATCTACACATAAATCATACCATAATTATGCACAATACATGAAAATTTATACATAGAAGTACATAACATAAATCAACATAAACTAAATTACATAATAATGTATATTTATTATATCTTGTATAGTATATACATGTACAAAAACAATTATAAAACAATATGTAATGAATATAATTTCAATCAACTATTTTGTGTACTCAATATTTAAACAAGTTTATGAAGAGTTAAAAAATCTCTTTTTTTTTCAGATGAAACCAGGTTTACAACAGTGTTGAAAACACTTTCAATTTGCTATTTGAGGCTACTATCAATGAGAGGAATGCAAACAAGTTTTTTGAAGAATCAAATTATAGATGAATCTTCAGTGGTGAATGTGAAGTTTTTTGTGATGTACTTGAAAAAATGAAACAAATTGGTCTTATTTGAAGTAGGTCCTTTCAAATAGAGTACAAAAATAAATGAATAAAGGTTTAAAATAATTTTTCTTGATGTTTATTTCTATATTTGTAGATTCCTTTGACTACTTCTAAAGTTGAAACCATCCTTTGAACCCCATCCAGTTCTTCATGAATATTCACAGGTATCAAGTCCCAATATAATATTGAAAACAGATACATTTTCACTCTGAAACAAATAAAAACATTCGAGGCTACTGAGCAGTATCTAAAAAATGTTATAGAAAATAAAAAATAACAGTTTGAAAGCCAGAAACCTATTGAGGAAAATAGCAGATTGAATAATTTTGATTCATTTTCTATCAATAGAAAATAATAAGGAAGGACCGAGGGAATGACACTAATTTCAAAATGAAGATTTCGGAAATTTCATTACAATAAGCTGAGGTATTAATATATATAAATACAAAATATGAATTAAGTTTCTTGTTCACATCAGAATCTAAATGTTGTATGTATGCATTCACATTGCTCAAGTACTTACCAAAAAATGTTTCACAAAAGTTCTTAGCATAAGCAAATGTGAAATTCAAAGGTTCCCTGGACACAACTGTAGTGGTAAGTAGTAGAGCATAGTGTGTATACCTTGGCTACATCAAAAATTAGGTGCTAATCACACTGAAAAACAACATGATATTGATTATATCTGAAAATAGAAGGAATAAAACTAGCGAAACCATAGTGGTTTTGTGAAACATTCAAACAACTTACCAAAATAAATGATCATTGAACTGTTCCATACACATCATCAGGTGTAAAGGTACCTTTATGATTAATTTTCATCATTTCATCACTGCTCATCTGAAATAAAAATATATCTATACATACTACTGATACTGAAGGTACACAATGAGGAAGTGAATGATATCCAAATTATAAGGAAGGAATTATATAGATGAAACTCAAGTCCATTTCATTTTTTTATAGTAACTACTAAATAATATATTCATATAATAGGTAAGTATATAGTTAGATTGCCAACGTTCTGTTAAAGAGTGGTGAGACCAAAAGGTGTAGAATTCAGGAACATTATTATTGGATAAACAGAGTATTTAGAACGGTGTTTGTTGCATTGAAACTATGCTGCTAAATGCAAGAATACTGCATTGTGAATTCTCAACTGTTGAATATCTTGCCATATGTTGGAAAATAGCACTCACCTTTAAGCATGTAGGTACTTGAGATTGTACTTCCTCAATACTGAAAAGAACATTTTCAGAGGGATGAGATGTTATGTGCCAGTGCTTCCAGTTTACATTGTGAGATTGAGATCATCTCATGTGATTCGTGAGGTTTCGACTGGAGGTCTAAGAATACCTTCATAATATGTGTGCTCATTGTCAATATTTTTGAAATATCAACGTTACGTTACCGTCAGAGCAGGATATTTCGAATCTGGCACCTACTTTTGGACCGGACGCCTCTGTCTAATAAACATAACCTCTATTTTGGTTCTATCGTGAAAAGTCCAATTTAAGTAAAAATGATCCACCCTTTTACACACAACACACAAATGCACCATATTCGCACACAAATATTGTTTGTGAAACTCACAAAAAAGTAATACGGCCAAAATAACTCAAATCGGTATCAACGAAATCAGAAGGCAATTCTGCAACCTCGCAAGCATCAAACTTGTAAAAATAGTGGAATGTTCTAGTGCGGCGTTGCCGAAAGTGCTGATTTGTATGGTGAAATGTGATAAAAGACGAATTGATTTCATCAGAATGTACATCATTAAATCAAAAACACTATGATTCGATGATAACTCCGATTCATAGGAAGGAAATGAAACAATTATGCTTCAGTAAAGTATAGTTATTGTTTTGTGTGAATTTATCAATTTACTGCAAGATTGCATAAATCGTATAATCTGGCAAACATGTAATTGGAGGAAAAGAGACAGAAAAGAAGGATCGAACGATAACTGATCGCGCAAAAACGTAGATGATGAAGTCTCTTGTGTTTAAATGTCTTTGAATTCATCAGGTCAGTTGCATGAGTTATGAAATATAAAACAGATTTATGAGATGAGTCCAATCACGAGTGGAATTTTATAAGACTATTCACAAACAGATACTGAATGGATGAAATTGATCAATTCGATGAAATTTATCTGCACATTTTGAAATGTGTGCACAACGTGATTATTTTTATTTGACATTCAACTGTCAACTGTCACATACACAAAGCTGAAAACACCTAAAAGGTGAGTTTCCAATGCAGCGTTTTTGCTTCTCGCGTCATGCACTCTGATTGGTGAAGCGGAATTCAAAATTGCTGTGCTGCTTTTTGTTTTATTCTGATTGTTCCCAATGAAAGAATTAAGTGCGATCGAACAAATTAAATGGAGGCCATAATAATACAAAAGCGAAGAAAATTATTAGCTTATTTTCTAAGAACACGTAGAAGACATGGTAAAATACGTTCATTCTGGGTTATATGCTGCCTAATCCACAACAATACTGCAATTATTTGAAAACCTCAAAAATATGATTCAGGATAACATTTTACTTACTCTCAAGATATACTCATCATGCTCTTGTTCTTCCATTTTAGTTGAATAAATAACCTAACTAATGCAAGCAGCGATTAGCGACGCAAGAAAGTTGAAAATATTGAATTTTTTCGACTCAATATTATCTGAATTCCGCTTCACGAGAAGCAAAAGAGCTGCATTGGGAACTCACCTTTACTTGACAGGCCAATCAGAGTCATCAAGAGTCAAGTTTATTGTATTATTCGATAATCCTAACTTGACTAGAGCTCCTGATTGGTTCATTTGGAAAGTGCGTGAAATAGTCGATATTATCTGAATATTCATCCTCACTGCAAAAGTGATGTATTTCTATGATACGATGGCTGATGAGATATTTAGGTAAAGAGGTATTTCTTGGGTAGGTATTCAAGTCAAATATACCGACGGTGCATAAGTAGTTGTATTTCGCGCGTAATTTATTTTTATGGACCCTATAGGGGTCTAGCTAGCCTATTTCAAGCCTTTGATACATAGATGCCTATGATACAATTTTTGTCAGATTGTAATAGTAGACCGCGTTTACTGGCTACTGATTCAAACTCACCGTTTTCTGAACAGATTTCATATTATAAAGTATGATGCAATTTTATAATAAATTTCTCTAAAAAGTGATATTATAATGTCTCTTTTGTTAATAATTCATTCGACTGAAAATTTTTACCTCTGTTAGCTATTTTATATGTTTGAAACAACATGCAAACAAATATAGTAGGTACCCACATTCAAAATTTTATGTTTCGACGTAGGACGACTGAAAAAAGTTATTTCTGCGATGAAATCTGTTATAATATTTTCAAAACATCAAATATAATCCTTATACTTTCAAGAATTAATCTAGGAAATCATGTGCCTATTGCCGTATTTGATACTAGTAATAAATTGTCTTTTAATATTATTCTTACCAATGGATATATTCTTCCACAAAATTTATTTGATTTTGCATGAAAAAATCGACAATCCAAAAAAGGCCGATGGCTTT
This sequence comes from Chrysomela aeneicollis, assembly GCA_029955515.1. Lineage (NCBI taxonomy): Eukaryota > Metazoa > Arthropoda > Insecta > Coleoptera > Chrysomelidae > Chrysomela > Chrysomela aeneicollis. Next base: position 5,905,383 of record JARUHQ010000007.1, read on the forward strand.
ATTCCTAAAAAATCTCAAAACGTGCGGTATTGAAAAAAAAATCTACTTGTTCAAAGAATTTTGTAAAGAAAGTGACTTTTTATGCGCGAATCGGTTTACTTACTTGCTTTTGACAATTTTTAGTTAGTAAATCAGTGTGAGCCACGCAATACTTGTAAGGGGAATTGACCCACTCACTTTGAACCCACCTATACCTATAGTAAACCATATCCCTATTTATTATTACTAAAAATAATTAGATTAGGAACATAGGAACACTCAATATGAATTTGGCTATTTTAGGGTTTTACCCGACATGATTGGTGGAAACGGTTATGCGGGGGCTCCAACCCCTGAACTTCTTGTTCGTTGGACTCAAGCAAATACCTTCATGCCAGCAATGCAACTCAGTTACTTACCATGGGAAATTACCAGCCCTGATGTAAGTAATGCTTGAAAGAGAGCAACGATGAATAGAGGATCACATGCAACATTTTGCCTCATTCTTTCGTTCCTATATTTTCTAGTTCGACGTTCCAACTATCGTACAAAAGTTCATCAATTTACATCAAAATTATTCTAACGTAATATTGAAGGCTATGGAAGATACTATAAAGAATGGAAATCCCGTGAACCCCCCTATTTGGTGGCTTGATCCTACTGATGAAGAAGCGTTGGCTTGTGATGATGGTGAGTAAGAATTTTCATTCAAATGGCTCCTCAAAAGGAGAGGAAGAACATAAATAATTTAGTAGAAAGGTTTCAAAAACACTTTCAAACAGTTTTACACCGCGTTAGTGTTGAATGATGTCAAGACAACATATGTATACTGTTATTGAAAATCACATTTTCGAAAACTAGATACTGAACTCATTGAATATGGTAACGTCGAACCGAATTCAAAACTTTTATATACAGTGTGTACCAGCCAAATGGAATAAATTCGTTAATAAATAAACGGTGGCGTTTTAGGAAAAACGCTCGGACACGTCGATTTTTATCTTTAGTTACGCTTTTTTTTTTTTTTTTTTTTTTTTTTTTTTTTTTTTTTTTTTTTTTAACTTTTTAACTTTTTATACAGGGTGTGTCATGCCACAGTGGCCAATATCAACTTTCTTATTTTAAATGCAATACCCTGTATTTTATTTCATTTTTAGATTCTTCATGAAGAGCTGATTTCGTCGATCTATCATACTTGGGGTATAGCGCGAAATATTACAGAGATATAGGGTGTGAAAAATCGAGATTTTTCAACTTTAGGAATTTTTTGTGTCGAAACTAATCATTTCTGCTCAAAACGGCTTACATGTCCCTCTCTTAACTTTTCATTTACTATCTACTGACATTTAATAGAAACAAATAGATAGATAGATAGATAGATAGATAATTTTATTTAACTACGTACATATACAATGTATATTTGTAGCAGGTCCAGGAAAAAACATTTAAAATAGATCTGCACTCAACATTAAATCAGTCACATAAACATGTATAAGACATGAATCTACTACTACACCCTACATATATATATGAAAATAAAAGATAGTATTTGACTCTATCTTTACATATCACTGACCGGTGTATCCATATATTCTTGAATTGAATAGAACCCATTTTCTGAAAGATATCTTTTCAATATTTTTTTGAAGCAAGGCTTGTCTAAAATCTTCCAACTGGAGGGTAATTTATTATAAAGAGCAATATCTAGAGAATTATTTGCGAATTTATTTAATCTATATCTCTGTGGTCTGAGTTGCCCAGCACCGCGAGTGTTATAATCATGAAAATTAGAGTTTTTACTCAGTTCATTATTTTTAGTATGAATTTCTAGTATTTGATGGAATATATAAAGAGCAGGTAGTGTCAAAACTTTAAATTTCTGGAATAAAGGTTTACAATGGTCCCTGAAGGAAAATAGAAGGTGATGCAAATCTCAAAATTTTGAACCACCCGTATTTGTTTCAATTAAATATCAATCGATAGTAAATGGAAAGTTGAGATAGGGACATGTAAGCCGTTTTGAGCAAGAATGGATAGTTTCGGCACAAAAAATTCCTAAAGTTGAAAAATCTCGATTTTTCACACCCTATATCTCTGTAATATTTCGCGCTATACCCCAAGTATGATAGATCGACGAAATCAGCTCTTCAGGAAGAATCTGAAAATGAAATAAAATACAGGGTGTTGCTTTTAAAATAAGAAAGTTGATATTGGCCACTGTGGCATGACACACCCTGTATAAAAAGTTTTTTTGGAAAAAAAAAAAAAAGCGCAACTAAAGATACAAATCGACATGTCCGAGCGTTTTTCCTAAAACGCCACCGTTTATTTATTAAAGAATTTATTCCATTTGGCTGGTACACACTGTATGTATAGTGCATTGGGAACTGGGTCAAATCTCTTCTGTATATCTTAACAGTTAGGATGTTGTTAAAATTAGGGCAGTTGCGCCATTTTACTTTTCAATTAATCCAAAATATCACCAAAAAACTGAATGTTGCTATTTACATACTATTTTTATCAAAGAAAAACATTTCATTTCAAAGTTATCCATATTTAAACGAAACATCTTTTGCAAAGAATACAAACACAATATGAATGATGCTTTTTAGCGTATCAGTCCTTTCGAAATAAACAATTTTTCAGATCAATACAGTTTTAACGTTTGAAGTTCACCCTTGTTGATTGCAAATTGCCATTTTCCAATGAATAATTGAAAAATATGTTGAAAATTCATTAGAATTACGGGCACCATGTATAACGCACCTATTCAAAGTTCTTATGAGATACCATGCTCAACATGTCACCTAATAAAACCACTGTCGACGAATACTACAGCACAGGTATTTTTTTTTCTCATGCTTCAGAATTCTTAGTTGGCGATGAAATATTGGTAGCCCCAGTTCTCGTGGAAGGGGCAACTTCGAGAAAGGTATACTTACCTAAAGCCACCTGGAGGGATGGTAATGATAACACCATATACCAAGGGCCTATCAGCTTGGACTATCCGGCAGACATAAGTACTTTACCTTACTTCATAAGAGAATCGGTTTGATTGTTAAATATCTGCTAATAAATTTTCAAAGTCTATATATGTGTGTTGATGTGGAATTTATGATTTCCTGTGCCCTAATTTCGAACAATAAATGAGAATGAATTCAAAACAATTTGGAATATTCATAATGCAACGTGATTCTCGTCGAATGGCAATTTATTCGTATTGAATGCGACTTCAGTGAGGTGGGTTATCAAATCAAAGGTGAGTGTACTTTTAAACTATGTGTATACCTTGTAACATTTTGATTATTCAGTAGATAGAAGTCTTCCCTGTTTTTCATATTATATTTAATAAAATCACAAGAACTAAACTACGCAACACTAATTATGTCGCACCCCGATGTTTAAATTTGAATAACTTTTTTCTTCTTCGAACAATTTGAATTCTGTTTGCACTGTTCGCTTGCTCAGTGCTTCAGCATTAATCTCGCACTTTTTCGATACATAAGGTTATTTCCATAAAATTGCTACAGGATGTTTTTTGGAATTGTGCAAAATTTCGAAATTTTCAAAAGGATCCCAAATGAAGAAAAACAGTTTTTTTTAACTTCAACAGCAGAGGCATAAAGATTATCTCATTACCTTTAAATTGTCTTCTTATCACTTTTCTTTACAGAGTGATCTCAAAAAATCAATTTTTTTGTTTTGCAGTGATAACTTTTCTCCTCTTCAACCGATTTTCAAAATCTTAGGCTCATTTTGAAGCTGAAACCTCATATGAGAAGATTTGAAGATCAGAATTAACTCAAGATGAACATTCAAGATCGAGGGTTTCCTCAAAGGACCCAAATCTGAAACACTCTGTAAATCCCGACTGGGAGGAGAATTAAATGAAAATCAACTTGTTTTCGGAAGGATCTTTCATTCTGGATACATCCAGATCTTTTTTCACTCAGTAGTCAAAAATTGTGCGTGAGAAAACCGAATTGAAACGACATGTTGTAGAAAAAAAATCAGCTCACAAAAATGCATGGTCCGTAACCAACGTAACAAGAATCATAATGAGTGACTGACAAGACAAGTTGAAAATTACGTTCTCGTGAAAATAAAGATCAGGACGGAAAAAACTATTCATAGGCCTTTCTTTTCTGAAGATAAAAGACTTCATAAAAAAATTCAAAATCAAAAAAAATTCTGAATACAACAAAATTTCAGGGTAACCTTCTCACCCCCTATACTACCCCCTAGTCTTCCATCATGTTTTTGATTTTTTTTTAAAGAATTTAATTTTTTAGACCCCAAAAAAAAAATTTATACGTACGCCTATGAAACAAATTTTTTTATCTCTTTGATCAAGTTTTTCCGCTGAACACAGAGAAATAACTTTTTTTTGCCCTGTACATCAAACTATGATAATTGGAGTACCCGAGTTTTGGCGATTATTAGTAGTTTTGTACAAAACTCACGAGAATAATATGTAAAAAAATCACAAAAATCTCCTTCCCCTTCATCCGTACCCAAAGTACCCCAAGGGGGGAAGGGGGGTGAAAGAATATTTTTTTTCAATCTCCGATCCCGATGTGGGGGTCAGGTGAAATATGTTTACATCTAACCGTTTGACCAGCAAAAATTTTACCCACAAAAAAAATTTTGGGGGGGAGGGGGTCAAAAAATTTTTTTCAGTCTTTCTGGTGGTGATATTTTCGTTTCGATCAAACAACGTTTTGGATATTTTTCTTTTTTAATCGGGATTTCGAGGGGGATTTAGATTTGTGTCACATTTGCAGAAACCCTTGACTGTAATATTTATTTTTAGTCAATTCTAACCTTCATGTCTGTTCATCTAACGTTTTAGCTTCAAAATGATCCTGAGATTTTGAAAATCGGTTGAAGAGGAAAAAAGTTATGACTGCAAAACAAAAAAATTGAGGTCACTCTGTGAATTAAAGAGATAAGAAGACAATTCTGGGGATGGTTCAAGTTAATGAGATCCCCTTTAGGCCTCTGCTGTTAAAGTTGAAAAAAAACTGTTTTTCTTCATTTGGGATCCTTTTGATAATTCCGAAATTTTGCAGTTTCAAAAAACACCTTGTAGCAATTTTATAGAAAAAACCTCATGTAACGAAAAAGTACTGGATTATAGCTGAAGGACTGAGCTAGCGAACAGCGCAAACAGAATTCGAATTGTTCAAATCAGAAAAAAGTTATTAAAATTTCAACAGGGGCAAAATTTCGGGGTGCGACGTAATTAGTGTTGCGTAGTTTATGTCCATTTAGGTTTAGTGTCAGTAGTAATAAACACCCAAAAGATTGATAATTCGCATGAATTATTCGGAGATTTTGAAAGCATTTGCTTAGAAACAGACCTGTCCCTGAACCGTTGAAAAACTTTTTGCAAATTATCAAAGTTTCACTCGAAATTCTACCACAATAAGATGTTAACATGTAATAGAGAAGTTTCCCAACTGAAACCCCAATTTCATTTAGAAATATTGCAATACTAGATGTATTAATAAAAAGTGAAAAACCAACGTGATCTCAATCAGGTCTCTTGATTTTTCCAGATATAAAGATGCCGAAAATTCTAATATTGATGATACTGGGATATCACATCCAAGTTTCAACGCAACTTCCTTCGTGCGAGTTTATATCGAAAAGTTCAACATATATGTGCGAGGATATCAAAGAAACATTTCCACGAATATATTACGGAAACTACAACCTCCAATGCAAAGATTGTGAAATCAAATTATTCTCCCCATTGACGTTTCCCTATGAAAACAGTTTATCATCGATGAACATTTCCAACAGTGGAATTATACTGATAGCCCCACAAGCTTTCCGGAACTTGACTAATATGCGATATTTATATTTGAATGACAATAAAATAACAAGTATTGGCGTTAACGCTTTTGAGGGACTGAGACAAGTGGAAAACGTAGAAATCGAACAAAACCTCATAACAGACCTAATGCCAGGATTCGTGAACGACATCCAGCTCAACACCCTGTCGCTAGCGTACAACAAAATTTCAGCCCTACCCGCTAACGCATTCAAAGGATCCATCACCCTACTCAACTTGAATCTGCAACACAACGATATAAAAAAAATCCACTATGACGCTTTGACCAGTCTCGATGCTTTGGAAAATTTGGAGTTGCAGCACAACTCCTTGTGTCACATACCCATAGGAGTTTTCAGAGAGCTAAGGACTCTCAGGTTGTTGAATGTGGCCAACAATAAGCTGTCGAAATTCGCAGTGGGAACTTTTTCAGGACTGACTGACCTGAACTCACTGATTTTAGCCAATAATTCTATACAGGTACGTGACAATTGATGTAATATGTAGGTAAAAGCTTTTTTCTATTTTGGTTGTATAATGAAGTCGCAAATGCGTGTCCAAATAGCCTCTATTTCGATACGCATTTTTTATTATTCGGAGATTGGTACAATCGAACTGTCAAATAAAAGTCAGAAAAGTTAGGCGCAGTTTACTTCTGAGCGATTTGGATTTGGTGATATTAGCAGTGAAAAACTCAATGTTTTAATATACATCTTAAATTCATTACCTACCCGAATGATAATAGATTCAATTCACTGTCACAACTATATTGTTCATTTTATCTGGCAATATGAAGTTTGAAAGTGTCGAACTTGAGAAATATAACATCAAACATGTTGTTATTACTTTTCAATTTCACTAAATATAGGCTTATCTACTACTCTGAGCATTTTCTTACCAATTGGGCCAACCATTTTATCACTTGTAGTGAAATGATGCGAGCAAATAACTCTAGCGACTCTTGAAATGTTCTCTTTCCCGATCATATTTTTACATATATCCACTAACTTTTCATCTCAGGGAAACCCGAGAATGTTTTCAAATTACCAAAAATCGTTTTGCATGAGGGTGGGTAAATAATGTTTATACAACGAATGATACGACACTGAATAACTCACCAGTGGAATGTTGTGTCCTGGTCACCACTTTAAAATCGTCTCTTTTACACATTTCACAGCGTTTCACCATCCTTTAAATTCGATTTGGACAGAAAAAACAAGGTTTTTAAGTAAAATCTCATTCAAATTTCCACACAAAACTGGAAACATGCCGTTTAATGAAGCATCAAACAAAATTTAATTTGAAAACGAGACGTTTCGCGCTGTCACTGTCAGCGTTCGGTCGATTATCGGTTGAACTAAATTAGCGGCGTTGGCGTATTCACCAATAATGCCGCAATCTTCAGAAATACCACTTATATATAAATTAGGCATTCTATTAAGTCCATGTCTCACGGTCAAACTATTTGATCAAATCTGTTTGACGTGACGTCATTTCTATCTATTTGATTCAAATATTTGAAATGTGCAGAAATCCTGTTCACACGATTTGAAGAAGTTTGTTCAAACAGTTCAAGAATTGATTGATCATAACGGAAGAGAAATCTACATTCAAGATGGAATCTCGCTTTTTCAACAATATATATGAATATAAAAAATACACAAAAATCTCTAAACATTTATTTCATGGTAAGTTGCGCGTCCCTTCAGAATTAGTGAAGTAGAAACGAAACTACCTCAGTTCCCTATTGAACTGTGTTTGCCAAACATTGAACAATGCCTCAACTCCTGATTCTATGGAATATATTAGTACTTATTATCAATAGAAAGGATTACTCAGAACACCTACCAGTTATTTGGCCGTGAGAATGACTAGCAATATCATTTAATGCATCTGATATCACTCTTGTGGTAATCTTTTTGTCTGATGTTATACAAATGTTATTTATTACTTCTATGGAGATCTATTAGAAACGTTACTTGCTCCTCGGTCCAATTTCAAGTAGCAGACATTTCCAACAGTCCAAAAATCAAGTCTATTATTAGTATTCTGACTTTTCGATTTTCGGTGTCAACAAAAAATGTTAACCTTAGTTTTTCATCAAACAGGTAAAATATTTAGAACATGTTCTAATTTCAGCTGCTGTTTGATGTGACGTCATTGATGACATCACACATTCATAGTTTGATCAAATAGTTTGACCGTGAGACACGGACTTTATATAACGAACATAGAATACTAGCTTTTGATACACTCATATGACTCATATAAGTACTAACAGAAGGATATATAAATTTGGAACCTTGAAAAAATGTGGTCTTGGGATGATTATCACCTTCAAATGTTACGATGTGGCAACCTCTATGGGGGAGAAACATATGAACAAGCAATTTGGGGTGTTATTCTTTGGTGTTACTATTCTAGTGGGTTTGTTGTTCGGAGCATGTAATCATCGTAATCGTGTGGTACTTAAAAATCGTCTCTAAAATAAAAAACAACCCCTTTGTGAATTTTTCCACAAACATTTTTTCAAAAGATATTCAATCTGCTTTATTTTCATAGCTTCATTCTATATTTTGTTTCATATTCGCAGGTTTTCGAAGGAACAGAACTATTACCCATTCCGCATTTACTGAATCTTGACCTGAGCGGCAACTCAATCTACTATCTGGAATCGAACGTAATCTACTCTAGCGCCCCCAGTATGAGATTCCTGAACCTGGAGAACAACTTGTGGTCCTGCTCGATGCTGATGAATGTGATACAGTATTTCAAGAGCAAAAGAGTCGAAATGGAAATAACTGAGGGAAAGTTCGACGTGCAAAACATCAATGGAATCGTTTGTGTTGAGAACCCCGTACTAGAAGCCATACCTAAAGAGTTATTTTTGAAATTAGCAAGAGATGACACAAAGAGGAATGAGATTCGTTGTTGAAAAAAATTTGATTAGCACATAGGGCTTCAATGCATAATTTTTAAAAACATTTGTTCCTATTATTATCATTGTTAGATAACATTACGACTAATTTCGTTGAGTAAAGGTTTTGAACGCAATAAAAAATTAAAATTACAGTAGATATGTTCATCGGGATGAAAATTTTGGGGGAATATTTTTCAAGTCAAAATTTGACGTTTTTGTTTACAAACATGTATATGAACGCTTCGTCCTTGTTGTCTGCAATCAATATACAGGAAATATTCCTTAAACAATTTCGAGTCGAAAGTGCCTTGTAAACTTTTGCCCAAAACTCTATAGTCTAGATAGTTGAGAGCAATTCAAAATTCAACAGTATATCAATCTAGTAGGCTATGCGTAAGTAATTGTATTCGAAGTTATTGGCAAAATTTAACCCGGCGTCACCCAGGTGAAAAGTCTTCACAGTATCACCCTGATGTACCCCAAAATTAGAAATACGAGGGAAAAAACATCAGGATTTTCTCAGGTGTGTACGTGAAATGGGTTTTTGGATGTATTTACTCCATAAATAAAAACAGAAACATTTCATGATAAGTTTAATTTATAAGATATCATCAGAAAAGTTGAAATGGTGAAATTCTCTTGGGCAAAAAACATGATAACTTCGAAAACTGTAAAAAAAATATAACTCTCAATTCAGTAGGATTTTATGGAAAACGAATAACGCGAATATTCAAACTATTACCTAAAAAAAATCATGTGGTTTAAGATCAAACAAAAAAAGTTATTCATTTCGCAAGTTGCAACAAATTTTGCATTAAGAAATTAGGTGATCTAAACAAATAAATTTTCCGCATGCGTCACAGGTGTGATTCGATTTTCTGTCGGCATTTCTGGGACAGTCCTGACATCTTCCTCGTTCGGTGCGTTGTTTTTTAGCTTTTTCACCTAACACACCGAAAATCTTGAGGCGTAGTTCTTTCGAAATTCGCGGATTATTCTTTCTTGCTTGCAAAGTTGGTTCCATTTGTGCAAGTCCCAGTTCTTCGAGGAATAGCCGTCGTTTTTTAGAAATATCATTAGTGTTTGCTCTGGAGATTATCTGGTTGTTTATTCCAGCTGAATCCATCAGAGCAAAAAAAAATCTGCAGTTACGCGCTACACTATAACTTCCTGATAATTCGTCCACTGTATCTACTCCTCCCTTCGTGAAATTATAGAAACTGATGATTTCTGGTAGTTTTTTGTCAGCAGTGGATTCATCGATCGTGTTACTGTGATGAAGGGAGGAGAGAAGAATCACATTTTTGCCTTTTTTTGGTACGTAAGATACTATTGTATTATGTTTTTGGAATCCAAACATTGATGACTTTGGTTGCCTTTTCTTTATCTGCAAAAAGGGTAATGGAATCTGTTTTTTGTTCTTCCTGAGAGTTCCCACTGATGTCAAACCATATGTCTCACGCAAGATATTCACTAGTTCATAAGAGGTGTACCAATTATCAAAAGTGATATTGCGATGACTCACTTGATATACACCGCCAGGCTGAGTTCCTACATACACTTCCAAATTGTAGACATAAAATGTGCGAGCGTCTACCATTGCCTGTATTTTGATTCCATATTTGGCAGGCTTATTAGGAATGTTTTGGCGAAATGAACAACGCCCCCGAATTTTATGTCATTCTGTAGTGTACTATATCAAGAATAAAGAATGAAAAGATTCCAACTTCTCATCAATTGTCATATACTGTCCTGGTGTATATGCTTCTTGACAGTTTGAACTTTTCGAACACTGCCCTTATAGCGGGAAGTTTATCCACTTGAAGTCTTTCTTGTCTATTTTCAACGTTATCAAAACGCAGGCATAGTAGTAGGAATGAGGAAGGAATGAATAGTAGTAGGAACTGATCACGAATTCATACAAGGTGGTCAAGATAAGAAACAACAGCATGGGTATATTGGAAACGGTGTGATTACGGATTTGGTTGAACGAGAGAAAAGCTGCACAATATGGAGGATACCCATGCTGTTCATTTTTATCTTGGCAAGTTTGTATAATTAGATATTGTAGCAAAATAGTAACTTGGTTCAGTCAAGAAAGGTGCCTCGATTGTAATATTTTTGTAGGTTTGATTATATGTGTTTTGGAGCGCTCATCTTGCTAGCACTTTATTTGGTAGGAATGAGCTTGATTGAAGTGAGCTACTGAATTACAGAAAAAATTGTTATCAGAGAATCAACAATTCCTGTTCAACATCCTATATTTTGAATTGATTTCACTGATCAATTCCAGGACAACGAAATTTCGAATTTCAAGAAACCCTGAAAACGAGCATGATGCAGAAAAATTAATACGCCTTATCTTCAAAATTAATCTATATATTTAGAATTCACATAAACAGGTGTCCTTCAAAACGGTCTAATGAAAAACGCTTCGAATAGAATCACAAAAAGTTCAGAACTGTTTGGGTGAAAAAAAATGAGAAAACTCATACTGATTATAATGGACCAATGAAAAATCTCGAATTCAATTTCTTCCAACACTAACCACACTTAACACATCAGTATTATCATTTAAACCATCCACGGATTCGTCCGACCGATCATAAATTAAGAAATTGATCCGAGACCGCACCTCATTTTTTCTTCTTCTTTTTCTCGCCCCCGACCAAGGAACTGTCGTTCTTCCTCTTCTGCGAGGACTTGGAAGCAGTCGGCACCGGAACGCCAGCTACCGCCGACGCCTTCGATGTTTTCTTCTTCTTCTCGTTCTTTTCTCTTTCCTCCAGCTCGGCGTTTTCCCTCTCTATGAGAGTTATCAGCGTGTTGCACCTGTTACGGAATTATGATCTTACAGAAAAAGTCGCCTTGTGAAAGCTGTATTTGATTTTTTTTTATGTTCGACGATGTCTCGTGAGGAAATAGATTCGGATAAAAAAAATTTCTTGTTACTTTGTATGTTACAGGCATCGATAAAGTACTCACTAGATACCGTAAAATGGAGTTCCTTAAAATCGTGGTGTGAAAAACTATAATTTCAACAGGCTCTGCACCAAATATTCTTTGTAGATGGGTACCATGCCGTACAATTTAGGCACTACATGACGAACACGAAAGACAAAATCATTTTTTTAGACAAATGCGTTATTTACAAATTACTTACATTGAAAGTGTTTTTTTAACCGCCAACTTAGTTGCAAAGCAACCCTTGAAGTCTCATTGAGACTTGTATGACTAAGGAAGACGGGGACCTTAGCTTTTTAAGACATTGGTAAAACTTCTAGGAAACGGTGAGTTAGAACCCGTGAACATTCAAATAGACCACAAACACAAAATTTTGGTGAACATATTGAAACCAGTATAATCATAATTTTGCAACTAGCATAAAAATTCTTCACAACATTAATGCATAATCTACAACTTGGTCTTCATGAAGATCTGTAAATTACAAATGAAATTTCAAATGATGATAGCTGTCTAAATACCCAAATACACCTTAACCAAACTGGGTTATTCCCCAGAGAGTTCAGTGGTTATCCCACTTCGAGTGGTTCACGAGTCACCGCTAGGTAGCGTATCGCTTAGCACCTATCGCGAATAACCACTGAACTCTCTGGAGGATAACCCACAGACAAACTTAACCTCTGTTCTGTTTATGTTCGCTTCTGATGTGCAAGGTGTACTTCCAGCAGTTTTTCGAAAGATGTTCTGGTGAAATACATGTGAAATCTCAACGTTTTTCTGGTTTCAGTTATTGTTTGGTGCCAAAGACACGAATGTAAGTAATGTCACAATGACACAAATATCAAAATTATGAAAACAAAAACGATATCACTTCAAGAAGTTCGAGTTGTTACCATGAGATAAAGCAACGTGTTATTTTCTATCGCGAATAGTGGGGACACGATTTTTCAATATGGCTCGTTCGGCTCCCGCAGCGAAAGGGTTAATTATCCAATTTCCTCATCGACTCACCTCCTCTGCAATTCCATCGCCGTCCTGGACTTCAAGAACCAATCGAAGCGGAACTGGGGCGATGCCCGGACGGCAGCTCGCAACTCCTCGTAGACGTTCTCCCTGTCGAATCCTAGCTTGTGCAACATGCACACCAAGAACCTGTCCTCGTCCTCCATGTAGTTTTTGCCCTTGTTCGTGCCGTACGATATCCTCAACTGGTGGAAGGGGGCGCGATACCTGAGAGAGATTTTCGTGCAATTCAATTTCGCGGACGTTACCCATAGGAACGGCCGCGAAACCAAACGTCACTTCCAAATTTGAATATCACTTCCAAATGTGACATTTCTAAAATACTACAAAGACAAGTATTATTTTGTCACACCAATCTTTAAACTCGCCGTAAAATTGTTCTTACTGCCGTTTAGATTTTACGGGTATTAAAACGGAAAGCGCCGAATTCACAACGCTTTTGAGTTCAGCAGGAGTGGAAGGTACTGAAATATCGCTATCAGTATCAGACATTTTGTGTTTTGTCAAGAACCGTCAAAATATTTTGTATATATTGAAACATATAATTTCCATAGCACACGGTGATATTGTTAAATAAATTGAACTGCTGTTGATTTTATAGCAATTATATATTTATTTACAATCATCTAGTCTAATAATTTTAACGATTGCACGAAAAATAGTGTGTATACCATGGCCGCGAAACTTTTTAACGACCTCAAGATTATCTTGCATCGGTCGCAAGCGGCCTCGGAGGTAACTGTTCTTTCGGTACGTTAAAAAGGTATTTCGCGGCCTAAGCATACCAACTATTATGATACTAAAACCGAGAAGATAAGCTCACGCGCATGTTTGTCGCTGTCTCTCTCACATCGAATACGTCATCCTGTGACAAATGTCGGCCGGTACATATGAGATCAATGGATATTCCTTGTGTTTTAATGCGTTTTTTGAGTGTTGGCTGATATTTTATTGGAATTTCATTAATATACATTGATCTTATTGATTACAGGCTATGGTTTATTGTGCTGTGGTGGTTTGTCACATTTTGACAATGATAAGTGTTTTAACTTTTTTTTTTCTCCGAAATCGTAAATGCAACCGCATAAGTCAGTCCTGCTAGCCAAGAGTTTATTAAGTCGTTAGTCGCAATATGAACCGGCATTTTGTTCTCTACTCAAAGAGCCGACCAAGCCCTGTGACATCGACATTCGCTTCACTACTTGCTTCCACTTTTTGATCTGTGAACCTCTTTTAATATCACATATTACATGACTGCTTATGGAATATTGAAATATGAGGCCTGCAGTCCAAATAAACTTTTATTATTAAATTTAATATGAGTTCGCACAGTGTTAGAAGTGTTTAAAATTTCTCAACTTCAACTGCTATAAAGATTCAATAATTTGAAAATCGTTCAAGATAATTCGAAGGTTCCTTCATGTTACAGTTCGGACTTCTTTTAAACTCGGTTTGAATGATTTGAAGAGAATGTCGATGATGAGAATTATAACTGACGAAATGGTATCCAATAGTTCTGAAAAAGTAGAACAGCTTTCCCGTTTGCTAGCACAGAAGACCAACGAAACTGTTTGAAATTCCCAGTGAAATCAATATAAAGAAAGAATACCTGGCCATCTTAGCATCTAGGGCCCTCTTGATACCCGCCCTCCGTTGGATTTTTGCCTCGCCTCTCTCGATTTGCGCCATGATCCTCTCTATATCCTGCAGCTCGTGACACCGTTCCCAGAACACCGCAGAGTACTCCATCACCTGCGAAACCAATGATCGATAAGATAGGGAGGACTCCAATCTGTGATAATCGATCCGAACCTCTTCCGGCGACTTCCCTTCGACGTCCTTCGCGATGTTCTCGATGTCGTCCCTGCCGTACTTCTCGTTCGCCTTGATGAACTGGTTGAAGTCGCGCTTGCTCCAGTTGGTGAAGCCGCGCGTCAGAAGGTTCTCCTTCTCCAGCTGCTCGTCCTCGGTCAGCGGCTCCGATTCGTCGATCTTGCGCTGCTCTTCTTTCTGCTGCTTGGACGCGTCCGGACCAAGTTCCGTGTTCTTCGGCACCTTATAACCTAAGTAGCAAAGCATTCGAACGGATTTTTTTCAGATTTCATTTCATTGAAATACATTATGTGATCGAGAATAACATGATAACAACTAAAAATTCAAACAAAAAAATCTTGTTATTTTTTTATTCCAAAAACAGGTGATCGTCCCAGGTAACCGGTAGGACCACTCATTTCTATGGTAAACTGAAAAACAGTTACGCTTATCGTTCAGTGAGAGTTCAACATCACATATAGTGCAGCTCCATAAGCTCCTGTGAGATTCTTTTTGGTACTTCATACTACGCAACGTCTAGACGTACTATATATGAGCATATGGGCAGCTTTGTAAATTTCTTTTTCAATTGGAATTTATTTTTTTTATGATTCACATTCTCTGTAGATTTTCTTCCTCTTTTTGAAAATGAACGTCCTGATCCAATCATTCAAGACGCTTCATTCATTCTGAATTGCTTCAGATCAATAGTTGAACCACCAAAAATATTGTTCTCAAGCAAGTGCTCAATAGTCGTCTGCCACTGATTCCCATCTGACATTTTACAGACAACATAGTCCAATAATCATGTTTTGCATCTTATAATATGAAAATATCCACCAACAAGACTAATTCTTACGGGCCATACTCGATCTCCAGTTGTTTTTTCCACAGAAATGAGATGAACCTCACTACGTGCTCATCAGATGCCATATAGCTAGTAACGTATAATTCATAAATCGTAGTGAGTTGAAACTAAACCGTAGTTATCAATTCAGGTCATAGTTGGCTCCATTAGTATCGCGTATGAACGGTGGCTATGCTATAGTACCACTAGTAGAGCGCCAGTGAATTATTTATTATGTGGTCGAATGGCATGACCACTGGGACGCAAAGGGTTAAACGGGGTCATCCGCGACGAAGGTCTGCCGGCAAAACTGAGACATTGCGAAAATGCGAGTATTACCAACAAAGCGAATTTTGATCTGGCAAAGGTCTCAGACACTGAGAGAAAAACCGATTTTTGCTAAGAACGGTTTACAAAGTACCCCAATAAACCTAGCAGAACCATTTTCGGATTTCAAAATCATAATAGTGTAGTAATTTATTACAAATTTATTACCACATTCCCGAATTTATTACCGTTCATTAAGGCAAAAAAACCAACGGTTCTGCTAGCTTTATATAAACCTAGCAGAACCACACCTTCAACAATATTTTTTTTCAAAGTTGACAGAGGGTATAATTTGTTACTCTTTTATTACTAATTTATTACCATATTCCCGAATTTTTTACTTTCCATTTCAAGGAAAAAATCATCAATTCCAATATTTCGATCTAAACCTAGCAGAACCAAAACTCCAAGTATCTGTGTATAGAAATTTCATTCAGTCCATAATTTATTACTAATTTATTACCATATTGGCGAATTTATTACTCTTCATTAAGACAAAAAAACCAACGGCTCTGTTATATAAACCTAGCAGAACCTCACCTTCAAAATTCTTTATTTTTCATACTTGACAAAGATCATAATTTGTTACTCTTTTATTACTAATTTATTACCATATTCCCGAATTTTTTACTCTCCATTTCAAGGAAAAAATCATCAATTCCAATATTTCGATCTAAACCTAGCAGAACCAAAACTCCAAGTATCCGTGTATAGAAATTTCATTCAGTCCATAATTTATTACTAATTTATTACTCTTCATTAAGACAAAAAAACCAACGGCTCTGTTAATAATAAACCTAGCAGAACCACACCTTCAAAATTCTTTTTTTTTTTCATACTTGACAAAGATCATAATTTGTTACTCTTTTATTACTAATTTAATACCATATTCCCGAATTTTTTACTCTCCATTTCAAGGAAAAAATCATCAATTCCAATATTTCGATCTAAACCTAGCAGATATGGTAATATGGTAATAAATTAGTAATAGAAGAGTAACAAATTATGCCCTATCATTTTGAAAAAAAATATTTTTGAAGATGTGGTTCTGCTAGGTTTATGTAAAGCTAGCAGAACCGTTGGTTTTTTGCCTTAATGAAGGGTAATAAATTCGGGAATGTGGTAATAAATTAGTAATAAATTACACTATTTGCCTTTGACGCTTTCAAATCTCCCGATAAATGTCATTGTTTAAAACGAACTCATCATTTTGTTGCATGATGGAATGAATAATAGTGACAGTGTATTAGACACATCTCCTGATGTAGCAAAAGGTGCAAACATTGTCCTACTACCAGACAAATCGAGGAAAAGCATGTATTATGATATGATAGATAAAATGCTTGATTGCTATATATATCAAAGTAAGTATCCTAACCTTGTATTTCTCAAAAAATCTATGAGTCATTCTTCGTTCTTTTCTGTTTGATGTATGAATTATTGGATTGAATTCCAATATAATAGTGAATAATTAATTAAATTAATCATTTAGATGAAGAATATTATGCAATGTAAGTTTTGAATAAAGTTTTCTTGTCTATGAACTGTGTTTTTAGAAAAAAATATTGTGTTTATTTCGAGTGCTCTCTAAATACAAATAGCTATTACTTCGCGGGAGCAAAAGCGATTTTTTAGTCTTGAGATCATGGAAGTTGTGCAATGTCAATTGAGGTTGCCTCAGATTATTTTATGTTTGAAAGTCGTCTTTCAAGTATTTTTCAATCGTGTCTTTGGGAACTGGTTAGTTAATTTCAGCTCAAGAATATTTCTACACATTCAACAAGAAAATTAGCGAATATTCATACCTAACGATTTTCGATAAAAGTATATTTCCTGGTCCAACAGCTCGAACAACCGAGGTGGAAAGAACTGGAAGTCCTGGACGATGGGCTGTTTGGGAGGTCGCGGTGCCTTGGGCGCTTTCGGTTCAGACACCCTAAGCGCCTCCCTGAAAAAAAAAAGAGTCAGTTATGAGAGGATATACTCTATTGTATAATACTGGGTGCTAGTTACTTGATGATATGTGAATATTTTAGGGGGTGATTCTACATGGATAATTGATTATAGGTTTCTTATTAAATTGTGGTCCAAAAATGTTCCTTCGAGCCGGATCATCGTTTTGGTGTCCTGGATTTTTCCTTTTGATTGAATTTCATAATTTCATTATATTTTATGTTTGTGACATTCATTTGTAATTAATCATATATCAAAACTCTTCTCCAAACAGTTTCTTCTGGAAATCTGAAAGATAAAGCAAAACTTCGACTTTTTAACAACTTCTTAATTTGATATTGATGACATAAGATTTGGAAAGTGTTTACTATTCTGGTTGATCCCAAACCGTTTAGATACCACAAAATGTCAAAAGGACAGAAATGGTATACAAGGTATCCTCCAAGTAACAATATTAGTAGTAATGAGAATATTTCGCAGTATCAAAAATTCGATGATATAACGTTAGTCTGTAAATTTTGTATGGGCCACTAAGTATACTTTTGAACTCCAAATCTGAACGATAGTAAAAATAGAATTGATGGGCCCAGTAATTTTTTTGGAAATCGATAATAACGAAAAATCCGCCCACGCTGTTGCGAAAAAAAAATTCAATAGACCAAACCAAGACGCTGTCAAATCAAATTCAAGATGGATACCTTAGGGCATACAAACCGTTTGAGTGCATTAGAACTCTAGCTATTTGAAACTTTTGATTTCAATTTGAAATGAGTTTCAACTCCAGAACGAATTTAAACATTCATTTGTGAATATTCTGTGTTTAGACTACATTGTGATTCATGAATTGTCTTATAGAATTGAAGATAGAGCTACAAAAACATGCCAAATACTTGTTGTGTTGTTAAGTGTGGGAGTCGAGGAAATCGTGATGATGTCAATATACCCAGTGTACTACATTTTGCACACAAAACAGAATTGAATGAACTCTCAAAAATCCGAAGAGAAAGATGGTTGAAAGCGATCAAAAGGGAAGATCTCACAGATGCTAAACTAAAGTATGCTAAAGTATGTGCTAAACATGTTTTAAAAGGTAAAAAGTAACATAACTTTTCATGAAGGTATTTGTTACGAAATGTGGTTTCAAATTTTAGGAAAACCAGCTGCTTTAACTGATCCATCAGAGTGAAAGGAACGATACCTTGAATGACTCTGATTTTTTCTTTATGCCGTAATTCAATGTCTTTAAATTCAGTCTCTAATGATAACAGATAATCACTTTTATTATCACAAGCCATTGTATTCACTTTCGAAACCTTCAAAAAGGAAATTCAAACTATAAACACAAAAACACATGTAATCAAATAGACTAAACACCCCGTGTGTGCCCGAAGGCAGCCATTTTTGATCACGTAATCTGGATTGGCTTATTATTCTGGCCGGTTACCTACCTGAAGTAAGCATCGACGGCGTAGTTCGCCTTCCTCTCCCTCTTCGGCGGCTCGATCCAATTGCTGAGACCGATCGACTTCTGCTTCTCGCGGTAGTCTTCGCCCTCGAATTGGTAGACCGACTCAGTGGGGGTTTCCACCGTAAAATTGCGCAGCGACGATTCGCCAAGCGATTCCATCTTCTGGGCCAGCTCCGCTGTCTGACAATGAAAAATCGAGATTATTTTCGAGATCATTCAATCTCAATGCATAGTGCCAACAATACATGGGATCACAAATGCGTAAATTTGTTTCGAAAGTCCTTGTTGATTAAATATATTGGTAAAATATCATGTATATATAGTTTCTCCTAGCAGATGATATGTATATGGTTGCTTCTTGTGACGTTACAAGTCCTCTGATAGGGAGCCATCCATAAATTATGTCACACGTTGAGAGGTAGGGAGGGGATCGACGAAGTGACATTGTATGACAAGGGGCGGGAAGGGGCATCACATATTGTCCAAATATCATATTTTATATATTAGTTATACAACATATAAAATAATTTGGGAACACTGCTGATTTAATTTCATAAATTTCTAAATGTGAAATTTCAGAATATGTGACATCACACAAAAAATTATGAAAATCGTATGACGTTATTTATGGAGGTCCCCTAGGCATATTCCTGTGTTACCAATTTCACTATTTTTCGAAACTGCAGAAAAGATAATATTCAATTTCTTCGAATCGTTTCAGGATTTATCATATAAATGGAGACTCCGTGTTTGACAGATTTACCAAATTATTAGTCGGGTTCCGATATTACTGAATTTACTGATGACAGTCAGCAATTTCGGATCGAATTCAGGTTGAGTAAGCTACCACCAGTATAATTCAGTAATTTCAGAACGATCTACAGTACTAAACAGTACTGATTGGGAATTTCGGAACTCAACAATAGAACATTGTTATTTCCAAACACAGTACATATTCAACAAAGTATAGAAATGGAACAAAAAATAGTACTAATAAAAACTGTTAGCAAACTGAAAAACGATATTCAACAATTAAAAATATCTATGGATCAAATCAGCTCAGAAACTAGTAATTTGAAAAAAAAGGTCACCTATTTGGAATCTAAAATAGATCATCTGGAGAGACAGCAAAATAAAAATGATTTAGTTTATTATGGATTGGAAAAAATTATTACATCAACATGTTTTTTATCATATGAACGAATTCTTTTCTCAAAGTTTAGAATAGGTCATCATATTTTTGTTATCATTATTTTCACCGCACCCTTCACTTTCTCGATGCTGAATGCTATATAGAATCTCAATATACATTGTAGTAATATTATTTTGTGAATGTTATTCTGAGGAATAAATTTATCTTATCTTATATTTACTTAATCTTGAATAACATGTATGTATACTTAGTGCTCTTTCATTAGTTTTTCGACTTACTACTCATATTGTTAAGATATATCATGAATAACGCTGCGATTCCATTGGCCGATCTCTGAGAGCGCGTATCAAGGTCATATGCCAAAAAGTCGATTACGTTCCGACTTTTGCCTTAAAGAAGCTCCGATGTCAGAATCTTCACTTTTTAGCTTAAAATCACCGTCATTATTATACATTATTGCGTAGCAATGTTTTATTCAATCTCGCGCTCGGTGATAGTTTAGAACTTGTTAAGTCACATCTCCGTACGGTTTCCATAGTGTTCAAACAGAAAATTTTCTTTGAAAATTCATTTTGGAAAAAATAGTGCGAAAAAAAAATGACGAAAAAAACCGTATTTAAGGTAAAATAAACAAATAATATTCAAGTGGAAAATAAAAACAATTATTCGACAATATACAATGAATATTATTTTATATTCAATAATAATAATAATGTTCCCATGAGATTGTTGGAACTGCGTTTAACAATTGTTGTTTTGAATGTTTTTACCTTGGTTTCGCCCCTCTGCATGATCGTATCGATATCCTCGTCGGTGATTTCGGAATCCTTCGAGGCGAACACGTGGTTGGCGCCGTGCCTGATCATGTTCAACATTTCGTCCTTGTTCAGGGATTGGCCCTTCGAGTCGGCCAGCCGCCCTTGCTGGATGACTAGCTTGTCCAGTCTCAGCTTCACCTCCGCCCGCTCGACGATCTTCTCTTCGACTGTGTTCTCGGTGATGAACCTACGAAAGAGTCGCCATCGTCGAGTATGTCATTTATAAAAGTAATAAAATGTATTTATGAGGAACAACAATTATTTTCTATATGTATTGAACTACACCAAGAACATTTCCTATTATAATTATATATTTGCTTGTAGATAAATTTTCATTGAGTTTATGTTTCAGTAATATTATTTTTATATCTTGTGTCATGTTTGAAAGTGACTGTGAAAGCAACCCTCGAAGTCTTATTGAGACTTTTATGAGTAAGGAAGACAGGAACCTTGGCTTTTCAAGTGTCATCCGAAGCACTACTCGGCTGGTTATCGTTGAGAGTCCGAAGGATTGAAATCTTGGTACCAAGAATGTTCGGTTGGTCATTTATCTCCTCCCGCTAAACGATGCTACAGAAATAAATAAAATTTACCCGGACCCCCTGGGCCCAAAAGCCAGCGCCCCAACGCACTCGATCACCAACCCAGAATGATTTAAATGTCACTTCCAAGATACAGATTGATCTATGGTTAAATCTAATGAATCCGAATTTCGTGTAATTTATGTAAAATTTTCCCAATTTCGAAGGGTGTATTTGAATTGTCAAAGCAAGTTGAAGTATTGGCGTATCGAAAATACGATGGTTAATTATATAGTATCTCTATCTATATAGTAAATTGAGTTGTATGTTATACTTTTTCTTCTCAAATGAGTTTTGCGACCACCAACCCAACATAATATCTTACAATACTGAAGGGTGAATGTAATTTTAGCTTCAAGGAATGAGCATTGGACGACTTCATTAAATTAGCGACATATTATTGACATATGGGAATGAATTATTAACCCTGCAGGAGACGCGTCATTAATTTTTACATCAATTTGTTGTGGACGGGAGTGGAACACTCTGTATGGCATTTTGCAAATCTCGCCTAGACAGGCAACATGGTGAGAAAATCATTCATCCCATCCAACTATTCCTTCAACAAAGATATGGAACCCAATCCTGTACCGGGTGTACCACTAAGAAAGGACGCCGGCTGTATCTCGGAAACTATTTGCCGCTTAGGTTTCGGAAAAAAATATTCATGATCAAAGTGGCCAAGAGAAATATCTGGAAATTATTTTCAAGTTTCCAGGACAACCGCTAGAGGGAGTAATTGCATTGGCCACATCAAAAAATGTTTTTACATGAGAATTTGATATATCAAGACATATCGGAAACACTTTTTTAATAATCTAGAGTTGATATCCAATCATTTGGATATGAAAAAAATTGCGCTAGCTCGAGGGAGGTGAGGATGAATAGCACTTTGAAAAAACTCTCATAACTACACTTTGGTGCAACGGAATTCAACAAACTTGGTCTCATTTTGAAGAGTTTTTTTAGTTCTTCCAGATAAATCACGAATCGAGTCGATTTAAATCCTGTGGTGACCGCTAGATGGAACCGTTTAAAAAATTAGACAATTTTCCATTTTCTTTCGAAAATTTCAAATGGAACCATATATTTTTCACACTCTAATATGAAAGTAGAGCAAACGAGAAGAAAAATGGCGAATATTATGAAAACATTCACCACAGGAATCTGAATTATTTATTTCAATATTCGTTGTCAGAAATATCCACTATCTATGGAATTATGATTTTAATAATTCATGCCCGGCAAATTTTGCTATCAATTGTGTGCAATTATTTAGATTTAAGATATCCTGGCAAGTGGATAGGGAAGGGTAGCATGTTTGGGTGGCCAGCTAGGTCTCCAGATCTGACTTATTTAGATTTTTATTTATGAGGGAAATGGAAAGATATGGTATTTCAAATCCGACCAAAAACTAGGAACGATATGATCAATAGGATCAGAACTGCCGTCGAAAGCACACCAATGGCCGAATAAGTGGAAGCTGCAGTTTTATCCACTCGACGGAGACTCAATTCATGTATAGAAAATGATCGCAGACAATTTGAGCATCTAGGAACATACTAGTACTACTAAATATTTCAGTTCCTATTCAATTTATATTTTCTAATATTATTATTATTTCTTTCGTTTTATCTACTTTCATATTCGGTTCCATTTGAAATTCTCGAAAAAATATGAAGAATTGTTTCATCCTCCCCTCCCTCTTTCATTCAAAGAGCTAGAGCAATTTTTTCCAGATCAAAATGATTGGATATCAACTCGAGATTATTAAGAAAGTGTTTTTGATATGTCTTGATTTATCAAATTCTCATGAAAACTCGTTTTATGAAGTGGTAGTCCTGGAAACTTGAAAATAATTTCCGGATATTTTTCTTGGCCACTTTCATCATAATAGTAATTTACGTAACAAGTCCGGAAAATACTGTTTTTTTGGATGAGTGGACGAAATTCTAGGACGAGCGTAGCGAGTCCTGGAAGTCTGCGACTCCAAAAAAACTGTTTTCGGGCGTGTTGCGTACACAATTTTTTCGGCAACCGTGTAGAAACACATTTCTTTCAAAAATTGAAATGTTAGCTAATTTTATGTCAGATAGCTGTCAGTCGTTATTTTGCTGCTATGGTAATGATCACCTTCATTTATCAAAACCATACTACCAAGATTTTCATATTTACAATGACAACAACGATGTGATTCTTCCCGGCCTAGTCCGGGAAGTACGTACTTCCCAGACTAGGCCGGAAAAATGCCACTTTCTCAAAAAAAAATCTTCTGGAAAGTACCTACGCACTTTCCGGACGGTTGCCGAAAAATATTTTTTTCCGAAACCTATGCGGCAAATGGTTTCCAAGATACAGCCGGCGTCCTTTCTTAGTGGTACAACCGGTACATACATCATATTATGTAAAATATCATTGATGCCATGAACTTCAATGCTAATGACAACATATTAAAAAAAAAGTTTATAGCACAATTCAATCACAAAAATAAAATGTTCATCAATAATTCATCTTCGCCATAATGTTGAACTCGTATCGCGAGTCTGTGTCTCACCTGAACACCCTGACCTGCTTCTTCTGCCCGATCCTGTGCGCCCTGTCCATCGCCTGCAAGTCCATCTGCGGATTCCAGTCCGAGTCGTAGATGATGACGACGTCAGCCGTGGCCAGGTTGATGCCCAGACCGCCCGCCCTCGTTGACAGCATGAAGATGAACTTCGAGCTGCCCTCCTCGTTGTACTCGTTGATCTGCCGTTGGCGGTCCTCGTGCGGGGTTTGCCCGTCCAGCCGACAGTACTGACGATGAAAATAATGATAATGTTATAGGTCAAGGGGTAGAACTTACAGACAAACTCCACCAAAAATTGAGTTTAATATGTAGTCATAGACTTACATTAGGGACATGTTTCGAGGGATTAATCCCTCATGATCAGCAAACATAAAAAGTACATCTATCAAGAGAAAAAATTCAGAGTGGAGTTAGTCTGTAAGTTCTACCCCTTGACCTATAACTTTCACCTCCACTGTAAGTAATTGATCACCTACGTTGGTTATAATGATAATGCTTCCGACTCTAAGAACTTCATTCCATTCAATTTCCACTTATAATACTTTAGAAGTCAGAAACGATCAGACGTAAGTGAAACTCAACCTTGATAATAATCATTGAAGACCTCCCTAATGTTGTTGGGTATAGTAAGAGGTAGGGTTAGGGAAGATTACAAAGGCCGAGTCCTGATACTATGATTTATGAGATGCGGTCAATCGAACGTCAGGCAAGTCAAAATTATCTCTCTGTTGTGATGATGTTAAGGTTTAAAATTTCATAACACTAGTGATCCGTACTAGTTTCGGTTCATATTAATAATTTTCCTAACATATATTTACATAACTTTCATCTTTTTCTACCACTGGTAGGTTCAGTTAAATTTGTAATTCTAATGAACTCTTTTCTCTTCAGATGTGCTTTTTGAATAAGCTGACGATGAGGGATTAATCCCTTGAAACATGTCCTTGTATTTTTGCCCAAAATATTCGTCCATTTGACGACAACATTTAATCATTTTGGAGTTTGACCTTCCATATTCAATTATTCCTTGATCTAGAATGGATGATGATGATGATTAATTATCTGTAAAGTGGATTATTCTTTATGTATCTTTCATGTTGCATGTATGTGAATGTATATATTCATAAAAAACGCATAGTTATAACTTCGCCGCGTTTCATCCGATTTCTAATAATAAAAAACAAATGAATAGTTTGAATTATACTATAAATTGGTATCCTAAGCCTTATACCGAAGAAGTTTTAGTTGTTATATAAAAACAAACAGAGCCTCTCAAGGTTGCATCATCTTGAAAACAAATAGTAGCATTATGTAGTCCAAAAGGCAAAGAGACGTTTAGTTTCAACTGTTGTGAATATAATAGTTCTTTCAAGTGTTATGATCTATTTGAATTCTTTCATTTCAACTTTCAATTGTTAACAATATTACCGACCAATCATATCGACCAAAAATACATAATATTTATATTCCATGTTATTGTGAATTGTTAACGTTAGAAATTTGATATCTCCTTTTAATTCAGTGTTATTAATAATGGTAATAATAATAATCGTGCCAATTTCGGTCGTTACACATCAGATCACCAATAAAAACTCTATTTCAATGTAAACCGCGTTTCCGAGTTAACTCAACAGGGACCAACCGGGACGTTATAAACAAAAAAATAAGAAAGATTCTCACCTGAAACTGCCTCCAGTGGCAGTAGTCCTCCAAGATGTCCAACATCCTGGTCATCTGCGAGAAGATTAGTACCCGCGAGTCCTGCTCCCTGAGCTTCGGCAGCAGCTTGTCCAGCAAGACCATCTTGCCGCAGTTGTACACCAGGTGCTCATCGGTGGTGTACGGCGGACCGGGTTCGGCGCCATCGAACAGGTAGGGGTGGTTGGTGCACTTGCGCAGCTGCATCAGGATGTTCTGGAGGCGCATCTTCTCCACCTGCGGGGGGGAACGTGGTTCGTTAATAGGCGAGTGAGGGTCAAATTGAAATCCGATATAGTGACAAGAAACGAGGAAAACGAATGGCGGAAGGAGAAATTGGAAAACAAAAATATGCGATGAGAAACGTTGAAATAAATAGTAAAGAAACATTATTAAATACTTAGATCATATATGCTTATGTTAGATACGGCATCTAGGTTTATTTGTTTGATAGGACCGTGGGGAGGTCTGACGTACGTCATTGATTGGTTTTAAAAATTTGACGATATATGCGTTAGTTTGACGCATTGACTCTTGTCAAATATTTTATTCTTAGCGAATTCTGATGTCAATCGGGTCTGATTCACATGTTTCGAGTGTTTTTCTTCGAACAATAAGTTTGAGAAGTCGCATTTCCTATCAAAATGCCGAAGTCCTGTTTGATTTGCAGAAACACATTCTTGTGCGAACCTCTTTTATAAATAATCATATATTTATACCAAGGATTACAAGACATTTTCTCACAATAAGCCTCCATATCATATAAAATTGTATGATGTAACTAAATTATTGGTGGTATTGGCCCGTTGAATATGAACTATGAAGCAACAAAAAAATATTTACTGAAAAATAGTTATTTATGATATAAGTGTTAAAAGTGATATTTTTTTGTGAGAAAGGAAGTTTGGGACAGGACGCTGAAGGCGCCGACTTACAAATCCCAGAAATAATAAAAAAATGTATATCAATTGATTGAGGTTATTTCAGTTTCATCATATTGGCTGCCTGCAAGATACATGACGCATTGACACACTTTTGTTTCTTCTTTGTGATGTCCTGTGAGCCCTGTGGCCGTTTCACACCTTTTAGGTTATCAATGTTTTCATTTCACGATCACGAAGAAAAAACAAAAGTTTGACAGTTTGTCACTACTGTGTCATGAAGGTGTCATGTTTCTTGCAGGCAGCCAATAGAGTATTTTAGAATGCTGTCAAATTACGTCAAATTAGACCTGCTGGACCAGCACAAACATAACCACACATATTTTCGCTGTCATTCGAGTTGATTTTTTTCTGTTGGAAGTATTCAAAATCAGCTCTTGAGACATGTTTGGTCCCGAAAGAGTCTAAGTACTGATGATGTCCAAGGAGGCAACTTTTGGAAACAATTCAACGTCAGTTTCCACTTCATCGTTTTTAATAACATAGGGATCAACAGAATTCATTACTCTTATTTTATCGATCCCTATATCACTCTGCAGCTTCACTACCAGAATTTTCTGAACCCAATAAATATTTACTTTTACCTTAACAAGCCATGAACGAAATAATCTTGAAAATATCTTGAACATATCTGGTAAACCAGCAACTAACTTTCCTGTTTACTGACATTAACTTTGTATTGACATAATTTGGCGCCATGTTTGGTCCTTAGGTCACATATGCTTACGCTAGATACGGTATCCAGGTTATTCGTTTCGTAGGTCCAGGGGGAATTAACGTACTGCCATTGATTGATCGTTTTAAAATTTTGAACATACATATGTATGTGTTATACCACGTGATATCATTGTACTTTTTTACAGACCCCTCTAATACCAAACAAATAATACATGATGCCGGATCTAGCGTAAGCCTTTATGATCTAAGGTTTGGTCCAACAAGGTCACGTGTTCTAAAATGCTCTATATGATGAAACTGAAATAACCACAAAATGAATTATTATCAAAATTTCCATTATATCTGAGATTTGTAAGTCGGGGACTCTCTGGATGATAAATAATCGATAAAAAAGAAAATGGCATCGATATTCTATGATAATGTGTTTCCAGAGGAAGAACTTTTCAGCTATTTTCAAGGTTGGCAATGAATTGCTGAACTCGTTCATTGCCGAAGGGTTCAGATTTATTTCCCCAACATCTAGATGTCATAAACGAACGTTTTAGATTGATCGCAGCAGTCTGATACTAATACCAAAGAGTATAGGTTCTATGAACAAGAGGGCCAACTCATCGTATTTATGAATGAAATAGTAAAATAGTATCGATTGGCCTCGAAGTGGGAAAAATAACCATTGTGAATGGAATGGCTACGTGATTTGATCGGTCGTTAGGTCAACTGACTCTGTCTAAACTCTGTCTCACTCTGTCTATGTCAAATTTCACAAAATGACATCGTTCGTGAAGTTTGGCTTACATGATGCCGTTATCTGCTGTTAACCTGGCGTCGCCTCTTCGAATTTTGATTGGACTTTAGATAGCTTTCTGTCTCCCGAATTAATTCCTAGCCAATCACATAACACTTCCCTAAAATCATGAATACTGATGAATTGAGCTTATTACAATAGTTTTTCAGAAATAATTAACTTATTTGGCAATTTCACTTTATTATATAATAATTACAGTGTGTTGAATTGACAAGCATGAATCATCCTTCATCACTTGTGAATTTATAATGAAGGACATTTTGCAGATATATCCAACTTCACAGAAAATTGATTTCATAACAGCTCACTTCAAGAAGGATTTCCAGTGGATCTTGACAATTCATCCAAGATTCTTTTGGTGAAAAAGATCAATTACATGATACACCTCCTTCAAGTTTAAGTATAAAGCAACCATCTAATTTGAGAATTTTATTTCACCAATGCATCATGAGAAATGTACAAGAAGGAATTATTACTTTAAGATGTTCTAGTGACCTGCCCAATCTTTTTTCCTTATATTATACACTTCGATATTATCAATGCCCCTTCAGAATATTCAATAAAAACTTCTCTTGATTTTCTGTTCCTCTAGATTTTTGTACTGATTTTCAGATCGTCTACTGCTTCAGTTTGACCAATGTCCAGCATTGCTATAGCAAAATATGTAATGTATATGTGACAGAATTATTGAATAATATAAAAATAACATCATTCTGTAACTATATCAATTTACCTGGAACCACTGTAGAACTGAAGTGATATAGGTACTACATCTATAGCTTTTGAACTTGCTTT
This sequence comes from Chrysomela aeneicollis, assembly GCA_029955515.1. Classification (NCBI taxonomy): domain Eukaryota; kingdom Metazoa; phylum Arthropoda; class Insecta; order Coleoptera; family Chrysomelidae; genus Chrysomela; species Chrysomela aeneicollis. The sequence continues at coordinate 5,934,553 of JARUHQ010000007.1, forward strand.
GTGACCATCAAATTCCACTGCATTAATCAAAATATTCCTCAATGCAGAGATAAGTTAGTGGCTAAATTATATGTGGTGTCGAATAAATAAAAAACGGCAACCTCAACTTATTCAACACAGAAGTCTCTGTTTATCAAAGCAATATTTTGAGGTTAGGTCAAATACATAATAACAGCAACACAAGTAAAGATTTCACCACAAATGGTACAGCCCAAAATATATCCAGTAATCGTTTCCACATGTTATAAATTCACTTTTTTCCTTAAAAAACCTCAGATGAAAATATAGCAAATTCCTTCAATCAGTTGTCAACACGTTGTCAAATATATTTCAATCGTAGTAAAATTTTCAAGGTCATTTGGTAACATTCCCGCCTTTCTCTGAGTCAACTCTCTGGTTAGTATAACCTATTACTTTGTGCTAATACCGAAATCTATAACTTTGCGCCCTAAATGCACGAAAACCCCGCATTAAAAGTCGACCCACCTTGCCGGCACCATTGACCACATCGATGTCCTTCATCAGCACCTTGGTGTACCACTCGCGCTGCATCTTGCTCAGCCCCACATACACCTTGACCTCCTTCTTCGGCTTGAGCGCCTTCTCGACCTCGGCCTTCAGCCGGCGCAGCAGGAACGGCTTGAGGACCGCGTGCAGGCGCTCGATGAGCGCGTTGTCGCCCAGGCACTGGTTCGTGTTGAACCATGAGTCGAAGTCATCGGAGGAATTGAACACGTCGGGCAGCAGGAAGTTCAGCAGCGCCCACAGCTCGTGCAGATTGTTCTGGAGCGGCGTGCCTGGCGATGGGGTTTTTTTTTTTTTTTCAATTCTTTTTTTCGTAGGTTCGGTTGCGATCGGGATCTGTTATTCGCAGGGTTGGTCCATATGCAGGGTGCATACATGGCCAAACTTCAAGAGGTAATGGGGAATTCTCCTTCCGAAGATAATGGAGTAATTCTTATTAAATATCTTCAAAACTTCACATTTCAAATTTTTTCCGAAAAAAAAATTCAAGTGCTTGAAAAAACAGAGTTGATATTCAAAATTTAAAGCACCTTGTTTCTATTTCACCATTTGTCAACATCGACTACAGATTTTATCAGTTATTCGCAGGGTTGGTCCATATGCAGTCCATATGCAGGGTGCATACATGGCCAAACTTTAAGAGGTAATGGGGAATTCTCCTTCCGAAGATAATAGAGTTATTCTTATTAAATATCTTCAAAACCTCACATTTCAACTTTTTACGAAGAAAAGTGCTTAAAGAAACAGTTGATATTTAAAATTTGAAGCACCTTGTTTCTAAATCACCATTTGGCAACATCGACTACAGATTTTATAAATAATAAAGGACAACAAATCCGTTACGTTGATTATGTGAATAGAGATAGCCATATTTTGATCAGGTTAGAACACAGAACTTATAATACTAATAAGTTCTGTGGGTTAATAAGTTATGTGGGTTAGGTAACATTCTGCTTATTTCTGTTCCATGCTTCTCAAATGATATGCTACTCAGTTTTGGAGGTTATGTTTATATTTTACTTGGGGATGGATTCGCCTTCCGACCAAGTGAATGTTGTGAATGTCTATACTGAAAAGTGAAAATTAATGAAAATATAATCATAAATGATGAACGAACTGAATATTAGAGAATAGCAGGTTCCTACGCCGGTAACCAGGCCGGATGAAAACGGATACTTGTATCGAAAAAAACGGTTCCTTTGTCTCTACGCCGGTAACCAGGCCGGATGACAACGGATTTGTCGGATAAAGGGGCCATACTTGTATCGAAAATCTGGCACTGAAAAGAAACACTATAAGCCAAAAGAAGAAGAAAAATAATAGAGAGATTATGTAAACCACAACAGGAAAGAGGTGATGGATACAATTCCAGACGCATCTTAGGTGCAGCCTCATCCCTATAAGAAGTATCTGGGTAAATAACCTTAAAAGTCAACAGCTTGAACTGGATTATCTACGACGTCTGGTTGTATTTCTACCATATTGATTACTCGGAAAAACCCTCTGAAAACGGCAAATATTGATGACGTATTGACCCGAACAAACAACAAAATATCTGCGGCAGCTAAGAGAGCAAGACATTCTTGGCAATCATTCGGGGGTGATAAAAGTACCCACAAAATATTCAGAATCTGATGAAAAAAATATGCTCACTGTAATATAAAATGTTATAGGTTACTGATGATAGCAGGGTCAATTGTTTGGGTCACCATCTATATATATAATAAATGGACCTAAAACATTGTCTCTTTCTGTAATACACAAATAAATAACAACAAAAACAGCTGGTCAATATATTGTTATCCTGGCTGGGAGATAGGCAGTTTCGTGGAATGGAACAACGGGTAATAATATAATTGATAAATGTGTATGGAAATTCACATACTTTTATTAGAGTGTAACAAAGCCTTCAAATTGAGGTTAAATATGTTAAACTTATATAGAGACAATGATTTTTTGTTTCATCATACAAGGCCTGGGAATATATCCATTTATATCACGAAGTGATCGATTATTAACTTACCTGAAAAATAATATTCTACCTCAATATCAATTATTATAATGCTCAAAATTTCGTGATAAATGTAACCATTTCATGAATGACAACTGTGCAGAACGTCATTATGGATTAGATGAAATCCCCATCAAACTGTTGAAATTTTGCAATCATAACTTGCAGACTACAAAACCTTGCTAATAAAACAAATCTATTGAACTATGTGAGTTTACTGATCTCCTTAAATTAAGACAATCGATTCCAATTTATAAAAAAGATGACCCATTGAAGCTGAACACATAGAAATCGTTCGGAAAACATGAAAAAAATTTGGCATCAGCTCAAATCGGGACCGCTAGTGACAGATGTCAATAGGGAAAGACCCATACCTGTCAACAACAACCTGTTGGTCGTCTTGAACTCTCTGAGTATCTCGGACAATTTGGATTTTTCGTTTTTGATGCGGTGCGCCTCGTCGATGACCATGTAGCGCCAGTTGAATTTCTTGAAAACGGACTTTTCCTTGATGCACATCTCGTAGGAGGTGACGCACACGTCCCACTCACCCGGCATCATCACGTCCCTGATGAAGGAGTTCTGGAATGTGAGAGGAAAAGCGTCCCAGTTCCACCGTCTGGACAGATATTGTTACGAACGGTGCTGGCATTTCTGAGAACACCGGAAGTCATTATCTCGGCAGCTCGCGTCTAGTTTGTGATTTATTGCCTCGCGATAACATCGGTCACCGACGTATCAATTAGATGACAATAGCGGATGACTCATAACCGTCGCAGTTTCTCGAGAACTATTTTCTTCTAGAACTCTATTGAATATTCAAGATTTTGCTATAAGAGTATTTTGTATGAATATAAGCAGCACAGTGGCGCAATCAGTTTTAGGTATTGTGAACATTTAAATTAATGACCCCAAGTAAAATATCGTAACAATACTGACGACTCATCACTATGTTGAGAGTTATCAGATTGATATTGAGTTTTCACCATAATATGTCAAGTCTGATCCAGTTCTACCAGAATGAAGGTGTTGGTAAAGTGGAAAGAATTAAAATTGAAAAAAAAACATGTATCATTTGAAATCTGAAAAATATAACAGATAATTTCTTGACGTTTTTCTAAACCAATAGGAATTTTTTATTTCTGTCATTAATATATGTTTTAGCCAATCAAAACATTATTCAAGTTGGAATAATATACCTACATAATTCCAATGAGAATAATTCACTGTACAATGTTTGTACTGAATGACAACCAAATGACAACATATTTTCTTGATGTGACGCGTGAAAAAAACGTAGCTGGATAGTGCGATAAATTAAAACTAAGACATAAATAATAAAAGATAATAAATGAGGAAACAACGCTGAAATAAATACTCAAAATTACTTTATAAATACTCAAAATTACTGTATGAAAAGTAACAGGTCACTGAATTTTTAATATGATCTAATTAATTTTTCGGAATCACGCGTGCATTTGATTCAAACATGCTGGTAGTTGAAATAAAGTGGTAAAATATCATGTTATTATATGTTTTCCTATTAGACATTAGGTAATGATTGAATAAATGCCGCTCTAAAACCCTTCAATTCAGCGAGACATTCAAACAACATCATGGCCGCTTCTTGTGGCGTTACAAGTTCTCTGATAGACATTCTTATTTTGGCAGTTTCACTATTTTTTGGTACTCCTGAGGAAATTTCATCTCATGAATAAAACAAATTGTTTCATCAATCATACTGAAATTGAGACTTTGTGTTTATTTAGTTAATTTTGAATGACATGTATACTGAATGATGTCCTTTGTTTTTTGGCCTACTGATATTGTGAAGAAATATTCTCGAAGGCGCTCGGTGATAGTTCAGAACTTGTTATGTCACATCTCGGTACGGTTTCCACAGTGATCAAACAGAAACTTTCCTTTGGGAATTTATTTTGTTGAAACTACTGCAAACAAACATCGAAAAAAAAATCCTACCACTCACGTCATCTTTATATGGAGGTTGTGGTATTTTTTTTTTCAGAAATAAGGGATCTTGACTATTATCCATCAGGTATATCTGTTATCTTCTGTGCTACTGCAAGTATTCTCCCACCACAGTGAAAATCCTATAAGCTGATATTTTTTCCACATCTGTACTATGAGTGGACACATTTATAAGTCATATAAATAATCAGTCCTTGTGATATAGACCTCGGTAGTCAAGAATACTTTCACCGCAAGAGTAGAAATTCACTCACCCTGGCCTCCTGATCGCCAATCAAACAAACTGCCCTCAATGAAGGGCACCACTTCGAGAATTCGTTCATCCAATTAGAGAGCGTTGATTTGGGCACAATGACAATGTGAGGACCTGCTGTATTCTTGTAGTGCTTCATGAAACCCAGCAGAGAGATTGTCTGCAGGGTTTTACCTGTGAGATTCAAAAATCCTATTTAGTGATTTTATTTTGCACCTTTTTGAAATGATCATGAAATATGTGTGTCAGATTATCAATTAATCAATCAATCAAAATCGCTTCATTGTGTGAAGAATGTTATTCTCATGGACAAAGCTGATTTAAATACAAATATATGTAAATATAAGTCAATAGGTAAAATACAGGAACCACAATGAAATAAACATCAAATGATTGGTTATGGAAATCATCCATGCTCAAAGTGGTCCAGATTTGAATCAACACAAAGACTTTGACTTTTTATCTTCGTTTTGATCAAATGATTGTATCACAATAAAAAAAAATAGAAAGCAAATATAAATACCATTATTAAAATGTATCCTCAAAATTTTCACCTTTGTTTAGTAACTTTCAACAGACAATAATTTATTGACCTCTCTTCTAAATTTATTTGCCATGCCTATTATTACTCTGATAAAAAGCAGTAGATGATTTCCCATAATGAAATTAGATGTAGATGAAATAAGTGTTGTGTAAAGGAGATATAATTATACTACCTTTATACTTTTTCAACATCAAACAAGACATTTCCATTATACATATATAGATTCACTAATGTTGAAATGTTGTGCTGAGAAAATAATGCTCTGCAAGAAGAGAGTAATGGAACTTTATTAACTGATAATGTTGAGGGATAATTGGGGTTACACCAATTCTTCATTTTTTCTATATCCACAGGATAATGGTACTATCAGCAGAAATATTAATCTCATCTATTATGTCAGCATTGATTATATCATTAAAGTATACAATGAATAGCAGTGACCCCAGAACCAATCCTTAAAGAATTCCAGATGTTACTGGAAGTTGGTGAGAAACTGTTTTATTTAATTAGGTGATGAATTTGAATCTGTATGTCTATGATTGAGTGTTTCAACTATGTACCTGTGCTAAGAATTTATGCACTTACCCAGACCCATTTCATCGGCAAGGATGCCATTGATGCCGTTTTCGTAGAGGGAAATCATCCAGTTCAGACCGCGAACTTGGTAGTCCCGCATCTGGCCGTTCTTTATGTATGGTGGAGAAACGTCGAAACGGATTGTCGGTTTGCATTTTTGGTTCGTCTCGGCTAGCAGTTCCTCGTCTTCTTCTTGCTCGGTTTTCCGATGTCGGTGGCTGGACAGAAACAAAAATATTACAAAATTTCTGAACAATGATAACAAAGATTCTATTTCATTGCTCTCATATTTTATTTTAACTTCATTAGTTTAGGTTTACTGGTGATGTTATCCACCACTATGAAGATGTTGCCCACTTGAATGCTCACACATGCTTTCTCAGAATCTAGAGATGGATATATCACCATCGGTTTTCAATGGATGCAGCTTATTTTCAATTATTTGAGTATGCATCTACCCAAAACAGTTTCATAGAAAAATGCATAAGAGAAATTATTCAACCAGCAGGAAAAATAATTGTATGTTCAAAAAGCAAATAAAATCTTATGATTAATGTATGTGGAAAACTTTTGCTAGTATAAAGGATAGAAAATGCTTGCCTATTTTTGATAAAAAGTTGATATTACCTGTTCTGGTATATGAATCTATATAAATAGTCCAAACTCAAAAGAGAAAACAACATCACAGATGACAAATTTATCACTTGCAACTTTTATTCAAATTATATACAAAATTGATAATACAATAATTAAAATCAATTCACAAAATTTTACAACTTTTGAAGTGTGAAAACTTCATGGAGCTCTGTATTCAGCAGCTGATAATGGAGTGAATTAAATTTATAATATAAATTCCAAATCTTTTATTATTGTGGATTCAACAATAAAATTCATCCTCATCTCTTAGTATGAGCCGAGAGATAAATTGCTTCATTCTGTGAATTTTGTGTTCTTCTCAACCTTCATTGAAAATATTTGAGCAGCATAATTTTGAAAATTATCAATGCATACATCACCACTATATATATCATAATCAGAAGTAGTACACAAAAACTTATTTTAATGTCCTTTTCAACCTGCTCAAGTTACAAATTAGGAGATGTTTGTTTTAATGTTTAGGTAGGGACAAAAATGATAAATAAACTGGTTATCTATTTTTGCCATTGTAGAGAAAATAAATATACCTGTGAAATGTGGCCAATCAGCAAGAAATAAATCATTTGACAATAATTTTGAAAAATAAGTCAGTAGTATACATTGTTGGGTGAAAAAACTTTGCTAGTAATGAAATGAGGTTACAACTGAAAGGAATATCTTTGTCATAACAATTCAATGAAAAATAAATAATGATTTTTGTTGGTTCTCAATAATTTTTCAGTAATCACTTACTCTTGTACATCAATCTTGTCCTTTTTGGGGCGTCCTGTTTTTGCTTTGGTGGGAGTTTTACTCTGGTTCATGAAATGAGAGAAAATCTCTGTCTGTTTGAGTAAAAAGTCAAATCTTTTGCCTCTATCAGAAGCAACTTTAGTATCGAAGTCATCACCCTTTGAAGTTGTATCAGATGAGGATTCATTCTGTCCTATTTCCTACAAGAATGATAAGTTGCAATAAAAAAGTGTCATTGGACAATTCCTTTGGAATTTCACTGATTTCATTCTTTGGATATTTATGCAAGGGTTTGAAGACAATTGAAAAATATTGGAAGATCTTTGAATTACTGGAACTTTCAGAAGTATATGTAAGTATTTGAATGCATCTATAAAGATAGAAGTTTCTTGGTATCATTGGAAGTAAACAATCGTCGGAAAAATATAGAAGTCTTTGAAAATCCATGACATTTTCTGAAATTATTAATTGATTCTAGTACATGCCAACCTATGAGCTTGACAAAATTCAATTTATTCAGCTTTTGGGATATTACTGACATTATTGATGCACTATAAGGTTCAATAACTTGACCTTGGCAGTTTTCTATCACCAGTCAAGGGACCAATCTAGTGCTCCTTCATGAGGGTTCTCCTATGTATCTTCAATGAATGCTTGGATGATTTGAAAAAGAGCTCCTCATATGCAGGCCTAACTAGAGGGCGGGAAAGTCGGGAAAAATTCTCAGGGCCCGGCCCCTCATGATCATTTTAAGTGGTTAATATTCAAGCGGGACCGAAAAACATAGCTTTACCGGGGCCTGCACGGCAGCCCTGCTTATATGGTCAGGAACGTGATTTGTGAATAATCTTCAAACATTGTAAATGATATAATCGGATAGAATGAAGCTCTACAGCTAATCTATATCAATTTTCGTTCAATTATTTAAGTGAATCATTATATACCATTGTGAAAACAAGATTCTTACCCTTACCGTGTTTTCACCGGTAGGTTCTGATGGTTCACCGCCAATGTCGATCATGTCTTCAGGTGTGGACATTTTCAATTAGATGAACACCCCAATGTCTACAACACACAAATGTGATTACTGATTAATATAGATTCATTATCCTCTATGGCCTTTACACGTAAATCCAACACTCGGAAATTTTAACAACGGTTTTCGCAGAGATGTTTCTCGCGAAAAAATCCGACCTAGGTCACAGAAACAAACAAACACTACACAGGATAAATGAGAGGAAAGTGAGGGAACAAGAAATGACAGGTGGCAGGTGGCGTGTTCAAAGCACAAAATGAAAGGGCGGGAACAGGTGTATATAGGATGGTGAAACAGCTTCCTATTAACAAGCACTAGAATAAACTGTAGACCTTTGTCTACTTGATTTCATACCGTAGTAATATTTCCTGAAGTTATCAGAGATGGCGACATATACCTTGTGTCGGTAAAACAGAAACTGTGCATCTGTCATACTTTTATCAGTGTCATCTGTTCTAGATGAAAAATGATTGAGAAGAGTCAAAATATCAATATTCATTCAAGATTTATCGAAAATATATTGTTTTAATGTCGTTTCAAGTCACGTCTGTCAGATGTGAACCACAGAAATACGTAAGCAACAGAAATCTTCTTCGATAATCGATCTTACCGCCATCTTCTTTCAAGTCGTGGAAATATTAGTACCTTCTCAAATTGTCTACAAGTTTTTCGCAGAAACAATTGAAGAGCTGTTTCACCCTATATCTACATATCCACCTTGGGCGGGAACATAATTCATCATTTCATACAGAACTATTTTTAAACTGTTCTTGGCTCTTGGATGTGTGCTTTCATCCAGCTCTCCTACAAGAAGAGTCTGGATGAGAGAGGAACCGTGATGGTTTTAGTTGAGATGCTTTTGGTCCATACCAGACATGGACGTATAAATACGTCCATGATACCAGAGATAAGTGGGTAACTAGATTAAAAATGGCGTCGCTTTTGTCGAAAGAAAGTTAAAAAAATTTAACTTTATTGCGATTTCCGCAGAATGTGTCATTCTTAGGGCCGGTTTATCAATGCAGGGATGCAGGGTAAGGTTAATATAACCCAAGTTTAACAGCTAACTCTGGGATATTATGTTTATTCACTTTGAGGTGGGATTAATCGCTATCAAAATCAAACGGGAAATTAGCTCTAGGATAAAGTTAACCCCGGGTCAGCTAACCCCTCGGGGTAACCCTGCATTGATAAACCGGCCCTTAATGGAATTAGAAAATGTGTTTTAAAATACGAGGTGTTTACTTCACAAAAAGTTTTGTATTCGTTGGAAATATCTTGAACGGAACAAACTGTCTCTATCCTTTGTTTCCACACGCAACTTTGAGGAATGGAGAAACTCTTCTTTCAGCGATTGTCCGCTTCAACCATTTCAACATGAACTAAGGTTTTTCGACAATCCAATCAAATTTGCGGAATCGCATAAAAATAATCGCAATCGTTCTAACATGAACTAGGCATTAGTGGGTAGAAAACATTCAGTGAAGAATGACATGAGATTATTGTTTATTGCTAGGCTCAACCCACTGAATCCGTGATTCCAGACATGACGTCATTGCGTTTCCTTTATTATGTGTCGAAAAGATTGATATCCAAAGACATGTTGATATCACTGATTATCCTTATCCCTCTTATGCATAAAACAAAGTCAGCTATCTCTGAGGATGACTCAATTTGGGCTCAACCCAATAAATCCGTAATTTTGGTTATGACGTCAATGCGTTTCCTTCGTAATGTGTCAAAAGAGACAGATCATGAGATCACTGATTATCCTGTTATTCCTGTTCCTCTCCTCTTTTCGACTCTGCGCGGCAGCTGCCTCATAGGAAACGGACCTTAATAAGTATGTATGTCCACTGATGATCTCTCAGACAATGTAGGTTTGTTTCAAGGATATTAAACTGTAAAGGATTGCTCAATCGACCAAGTTTTTCTTCCGGATGTAAGACGTCACTGACTCCGCTCGTAATTTCATTGGCTGTTGACTATCCATCTTTGTCATTGATTTTAGTTTCAGTTTCTCACTTTATTTTTGTTATTCCACAGGAGGTTATTTTTTAAATAACCGAAAGAATAATAATTGATGAGTTTTTAGTCAATATGAGCACATGAAATATCTGAACAATCAATTTATAACCATTATTAGTTCCATTCGCAAAATTTTAGAAATAGGAATTGGATGAAAACATGTTTTTTCATTCTTTGAGGACTGTTGTGGCACTGGTTTACCTTTTTGGTTTGTGGCCGAATAATTATTGAAGTGAATTATATTCTACAGTGTACCTAGCACAGAAATCATTTACACAGTGAATTTTGGAACCAAAGGTATTAAAAATGCATGTTGCTGCCTAGAATCAAAATTCAATTGAAAATCTGCTAGATGATTCATATATTTCATACCAGGTAAGCTCTGAAAATATTAGTGGTTAAATGAGGGTTTATTATTAATATCCATTGGTTTTTTTAGGGTACTATCAAAGATTACATAGAAAGAATATAGAATATATTTCTGGATATTGTCCAGTGCAAGTAGATATGGAAGCAATTATGAAATTGAAAATGTCCTCGGAAGTTTGTAGTGCATGTACATTTTAAGTATATACATGTATTATTATCCATTATGAACTGTATAGATCAATAATAAATATACCTATTAAGGTAGGCATATCATTTTGCAATCGGTAGCAGTTTTTATTTCATGATATACAATATTTTTCAATCAATCACACAGTATACTTACATACTATACCATTTTCCCTCAAAAATAAAAAAATATACCTATTTAGATCAAAGGATGATGTCTATTCAAGTTCAGGGCACTGAGAAATACCTATCATAAAATCATAATAATTATATGAACAGTAGGTATATGGAACAAATACAACATTTTGATTTTATAATTTATAAAATATATGATTTCCATAGTATAATACACCAACAATTTTGATTTTTTTATTATATCTACCTGAGTTGATTGTTTGAAATTTTTCACAATTTGTTATTTTTATTGAATCACTTACTTCAATTTAGTGAGTTCAGTCATTACTTATTATGGGATGAAGATGTGATAATTTCAGGATCAGAAGAGAATATGCATTTTCTGAAATGGAGCAAAATGTTCAGAGACATTTTGGGATATGGATGATGTTCTCAATATTTTCTGTCACACCTCAATTCAGTGGAACATTTGTGTTCCAATCATCTCTTCACTAGTAAATCTACAATACAAAGACAACAATAACAAGATATTACTCCTCAAGAGCATGTATTATAATATTATACCTTCAGGGTTTATTTAGTAGGTCCTGCCATGTTCCTGCTCATAATCTTGATCACATAAAATAGAAGAAATCTACTGGAATCACTTGGATTACACATAAGGAAGTCTCCCAAATCGTGAAATCCACTTCTAATTGTTGTGGGTTTTGGAAAAACACATGGAAATTATTTGTTGTTTTGGGTTTTCTTAAATCATCTACACCCTCAGGCCTGTGCTCATTCCCTCAGTTACAGCACACAAAACAACTAATTTACCTATAAAAGTAAGATTTTATATATTCAGCATTTTGTATTGCAAGTACTTACGTCATTCACTTATATAAAGTTTTTTAATTTACTAAATTCATTCCAATTTTGAAATTTCGCAAAAAGTTTCAATGGCGACATAATAACTTCCGATGGTCGTCCTTTCGACCAATGAACAACAAGGTCGAATCAGTGACGTCATTCAACGTGTTTACATTGCCAGCATAGGGATTGAGCAATCCTTTACAGTTTAATATCCTTGGGTTTGTTTTGGTTCTTCTCAGAACCGTTCTGGAACTATACTACTCATGAGCATTCTCTTCAAATTGATTCCTTGAAGCAAATTTTGAAGGAGAGCTCATTTTCTCATTTAATGGACACCAACATGCACTACCTCGTCTGGACGTCCATCGGATATATTCTTGTAGATATCCTATATGGATGTCCAAAATATATCCATGGACACCTTGATGGAGTGGACATAAGGTCTGCTCGTTTGTGCATACTCAACCTGCTCAGAGATAAGGTAACTTATCTCATCTCTGATCTGCCTGGTCATCGCATCATTCAAAAGGTGAGTTCCCATTCCCAATGCAGCGTTTTTGCTTCTCGCGTCGTGCGTCATGCACTCTGATTGGCTGTGCTGCTTTTTGTTTATTTTTATTGTTCCTAATCAAGGTGGATATAGGATGGTGAAACAGCTTCCTATTAACAAGCACTAGAATAAACTGTAGACCTTTGCCTACTTGATTTCATACCGTAGTAATATTTCCTGAAGTTATCAGAGATGGCGACATACCTTGTGTCGGTAAAACAGAAACTGTGCTTCTGTCATCTTTTTATCAATTTCATTTGTTCTAGATGAAAAATGACTGAGAAGAGTCAAAATATCGATATTCATTTCAGATTTATAGAAAATATATCGTTTAATGCCATTTCAAGTCACGTCTGTCAGATGCGAACCACAGAAATACGTAAGCAACTGAAATCTTCGATAATCGATCTTACCGCCATCTTCATTCAAGTAGCTGAAATATTAATAGCTTCTCAAACGGTCTACAAGTTTTTCGCAGAAACAATTGAAGAGCTGTTTCACCATCCTATATCCACCTTGTTCCTAATTAAAGAATTGAGTGTAGTTATATGATTCAGAACAAGGTGGATATAGGATGGTGAAACAGCTTCCTATTAACAAGCACTAGAATAAACTGTAGACCTTCGCCTACTTGATTTCATACCGTAGTAATATTTCCTGAAATTAACAAAGATGGCGACATACCTTGTGTCGGTAAAACAGAAACTGTGCTTCTGTCATCTTTTTATCAGTTTCATCTGTTCTAGATGAAAAATGACTGAGAAGAGTCAAAATATCAATATTCATTCCAGATTTATAAGAAAATATATTGTTTAATGTCGTTTCAAGTCACGTCTGTCAGACGCGAACCACAGAAATACGTAAGCAACAAAAATCTTCTTCGATAATCGATCTTACCGCCATCTTCATTCGAGTAGCTGAAATATTACTACCTTCTCAAACGGTCTACAAGTTTTTCGCAGAAACAATTGAAGAGCTGTTTCACCATCCTATATCCACCTTGATTCAGAATAAATAAATAAAATGGAGGCGATAATAAAATGAAAGCGAATATATACGATCATGTTGGGTTATATGCTGCATAATTCAATAAGATTAAAGATAACATCAATAATTTTACTCACTCTCAAGATATCTCGTTCCTTCATATCAATTAAATGAATACCTATAACCAACCCAACGCCAGCAGCGGGAACTCACCTTTGTTGCGCAGCCGTCTGAAGATGGCGGCTAGGCGTCAGACGCTGCGCGGCAGCCGCTAAAGATATAGCATAATCGAGACGTCAGAACATATGTACTAAACGTGAAGGACATGAAATATGTACCTCATCATGTTCTTCACGTCCACATATTAATTTTTTTCACCTACTTGCCATCTTGCATTCATATTAAAAATACATCAAATTTGACCACAAGATTGCCAAGAAACTCTTATAAAATGTCCAAGTAGGTATAGGTAATATAATATATAGAAGTTGTTCTACTCTCTACCCTGCAGTAACGATAACAAAAAACCATATTGTCTACTCCATCGTCGGATAAAAATATTAAAATTTTCTGCATGATGAAAAAATATGCTAAATTGACATTCAACTGCAATAATAATAAAAATAATATTATTCATTCATTTTTATAGGAAATTTTCTGACAATGACAATATGTTGAAATAAGGACGAAGTTCAGCAACGACAGAACGTACCTATAGTTAGATAGATAGATAGATAGATAGATAGATAGATAGATAGATAGATAGATAATTTATTGAAGCTTTCAATTTGTAACAGTTGAAAAACTCAGGTCATAACAAAATACGTCTTAAATCTAAGATAAACTGAAAAAGCTAAATCTGATAAAATATCACAATCAAAACATTAATAAGTGTATAGATAAAAACATGTATATAACAAAAAATAAAAATTAAAATGATAAAGTACATTGATGACAATCACTCAGTTATTTTCCTAAAAATTCCTCTAAAGAATATGGTTCAATGTCACATAATAGATCAAAAACAACTTTTTTGAATCTATTCCTAGAACAGTCTTCTCTGATTATCGAGGGTATATGGTTGTAAAATTTAATGGCAGCATAGTGTGGTCCTTTCTCTGTGTTTTTCAATCTATGCTTTGGGAAAACGAAATCCGATTTATTTCTTGTGAAGTATTCATGTTGGTATGTGTCAGTTTCAAATTTAGATTTATTGTCATATGCAAAAATTACACAAACATATATATAAATGGCATATACAGTAAGCATTTGATGACCTTTAAAAATACCACGACAAGATTCTGTATAGTTCATATTCAACATGGTTTTCATAATTCGCTTCTGCATGATGAATATACGTTCCAATAGTGAACTCCCACCCCAAATTAATATCCCATACTTCATAAAAGGATAAACTGTCCCATAGTATGCAGTTTTGAGTGCCTCTAAATTCAAGTATTTTTTTAAAACTCTTAAAGCAAAACATTTCGAGGCTAGTTTTTTTGCAAGAAAATCAATATGAAATTCATAGTTCAGTTTGTCATCAATATATATGCCTAATACTTTTGTATGTGTGGAGAAATACAATTTTTCATCGTTTCTCACATGTACATACTCTGGAATGTTAATGTTTTTGCGGCTAGTTTTGAAAACGATGCAATTTGTTTTTGCAGTATTCAGAAGGAGGTTATTCACATTGCAATAATCAGATACCATCGAAATTGTTTTTGAGATAGTGTTTTCTAAGTGTATATGATCACCAACTGGTAGAATCAGATTTGAATCGTCTGCATAGCTAACAACAGCAGTATTTGAATCATTGAAAACTTCAGGAAGATCATTTATATATACTAAGAAAAGTAAGGGACCAAGCACACTCCCTTGTGGTACCCCTCTTTTGATATCCGTGAACTCTGATAGAAATACCTCAGTTTTTTGTTTGATGCAGACTTTTTGTTTTCGGTTGCTCAAATATGACTTCAAGAGTTCATGAGCTTTCCCCCTGATTCCGTAATTGTTGAGTTTATGGAGTAAAATAGAGTGATCAACACAGTCAAAAGCTTTACTAAGATCTAATAAAACACCGCAAGCACAAGAGTCTATTTCCATTAGCTTATGAACTTGATCTACAAAATCAAACAATGCAGTTTCTGTGTTTCTACCTTTGAGAAAACCATGTTGAAAATCATTCAACACATTATATGCCGAGAAAAAGTTCATCATCCTCATTGAGATAATTACTTCGAATAATTTAGAGAAGGCTGATAGCAGGCTAATAGGTCTATAATTAGTCAAGTCATTTTGTTCACCTTTTTTATACAGGGGTATCACTATTGCCAATTTCATCTGATCAGGAAAAATCCCAGATTGTAGGAAAGCATTGAACAAGTGGCATAGAACAGGGGATATGTATTCGACACATCTCTTCAAAATTTTATAGGGTATATTGTCTATTCCACTGCTCATTTTGTTTTTGAGTTTGAGGCCCGCCTGAAAAATTTCTTCTTCAGTAATCGGGTAGATAAAAATAGAGTTAGAATTCGTTTCGACAGAAATAAAGTTATTGTTCTGATTGAGACCTTGGTTATTCACAGCCAGTGCAAAGTTTGTAAAATGATCATTGAAAACGTTCGCCATACTAACCCAATCTCCATTACTATTAGGTAAAACATTTGAAATATTTTGGGTTTTGTTATTCAAAATATTTATTATATTCCATGTCGTTTTTGACTTGTTATCACTCTCTTCAATCATATTCTTGAAATAGTCACTTTTCGTTTTATTCAGAAGTAGTCTGTAAGATTCTCTATATTCATTATATAGTTTTTTCATAAGTTCATTTCTTGAGGCCATTACTTGCAAGGTGCTTACATTCTTTTTCATGATGGTTTGGATGGGTGACCGCTTGAAATGCTATA
This sequence comes from Chrysomela aeneicollis, assembly GCA_029955515.1. Lineage (NCBI taxonomy): Eukaryota > Metazoa > Arthropoda > Insecta > Coleoptera > Chrysomelidae > Chrysomela > Chrysomela aeneicollis. The sequence continues at coordinate 5,950,901 of JARUHQ010000007.1, forward strand.
GCTTTTTTTATTTCTTTGCCATGAAATGAGCATCCTATGGATGTACAGATGGGTTATTCCATGGATGTCCATAGAACGGTGGAAAGTGAGTAATGTCGAATGGCCTTCCATAATGTAATCCACTGTAAACATTTTGGTTGTCCAGAGCAGTTTGTCCAATGGATATTGAATTCAAAATATCATCAGTGCCATATTATATTTCTAATCGATTTTTGTATGAAAGAGATTAAAATAATAATTCAAACCCAGCACTCTGACAGTTACCTATATTGAAATTGATGAATAAGGATCATAAAAAAACTGATGAAATTCAATGAAACTTCTGGAAAATCTTCCATAAAAATGTTACCCCCTTTTAGTGTTTCCGATAGAAATGAACTACCTAGAACTAGGTATTAGACGTTAATTTCATAGATAAGGTGTCCGTGTTTTATGATAAACAGCCGGTGCTTGATGGAAAAAAAGTGTTTGAAAAGTGTTTTTAACCGTCGCGCCAACTAAGTGTCAAATAAGTATATATAGTTCATGAAGAATTCGAGACTTTTCTTCGTGGCTACAAAAGTGTATCAAGACTCAGTAGAAATCAGCTAGTTCAAGCTGAAAAAATTGTGGTCATATAAAAAACATATAAACTGAAGATTTTTCAATACATAATAGAGATCATTCAAGATTGAAAGACTCCAGAGTTTTGTAGATAGCTCTGGAGACACAGTTTGTGGAAAATTCACACACATACCAGTGAAATACCTCAGTATTTCCTGGAATCGAGTGCACTTTCTATCAATAATTTTAATAAAAACAATATGGTAAAGTTATCTATCCACTTTATCTGGAATCGAAAACGCTCTGAACATTTTGAAACAAAATTTGGAGATTGAAGATACAATTTCGGGATTCGAGTTAAAATGAATATTTCGAGATAAAAGTCCGAACTTCTGCCACTTTAAGAAAAAATCCGTGGTCCTCTTGCTGCGAAAAAATATATGGGATAATTCCTGCAGGTCTAGGTACAGAAACACCCGGTATATCTGACATGGTCCATACCCGAGAGCACAAACCTTTGAACCTTATTATCACGCTATATAAAAATGACCATAGCGGAAATGCACATAGAACAGTAGGCAGCAGAAGGAGATAAGCAAAAGTTGGTCGGTGGTACTGACCCTGACCCCACAACAGTATGGAAGCTGTTCTTCACGAGAGTACGACCCGAACCGATGGTCGATCTTTTAACAGTGGTACGACCGGAAGCAACGATCAAGTGCGTGTAGATTTGAAAGCGGGAAAAGTGGATTTGAAGTACAAGAGTTTTCTATTCAAGAGCTCCGGGAACGTCGTGGATATTCGGTTTGAAAATGTCAGTTTTACTGCCACACAAAGGAGTTTTTTTCCGAAGAAAAGTAAGTGTTCTTGTGAAGAAATTGACTGACGTTTTATTTTTCTTTAATGGCAGAGAAATAGTAACTCGAGAATCGTTGCTATGTAGGATAACAAGTATCACTTGGTTCATCAAATAATATATTGTCATCCTCATGAATACCCTCGTATATGATATCCTCAGTTTCAGTTTCTGTATTGGTCTGAAACTATATGGGTCTGAAGAGTACGATGTCTTAGATATTTTTTTCAAACAGCAACCCATAGATTTTCAAATGCTGTTTTGAAGGAATGTATATAATATGATGATTTACCATATTATTTTTTGATCAAAGGTAAGCCTATAATGTTCGTGGAACATCGAACAAGCCAGTGGAGTTTGGGAAATGAATAATATTTTGGTGATCTCCATCTTATGAGAGGTGCCTAACCAAAATAACCTAAAGATTATAATATATGAATGCGAGTTGAACGAAATTCTAAAACATATTCAAAGATATGATCACTTATTATATACCACTAGAGAGCTTCAATTATAACTGATTATTTTTTCTAGAACACGAATTTTCAAAAAACATTCGTCTTCGAGAAAAAAAATTATGTATTCTATTGATTATTTTTTTTTTTAATTTCATCTATTTCTTCGAAAAAAAATTATGTATTTTATTGAATAGAGTTGTATTCGTTTAGATTTAGAAAATTTCACACTGGAATGTGGCTTGTTAAATGAGAGACAATTTTGTACCAATAAGACTACAGTTAAGATTACGCTAAATAAAATTATAAAATACCGACTTTAGATACGCAAAATAATAAGGCAGCTGGTGATAGTTCACACCATTATTCTTAACCAGAGATAAGTTAGTGGTTAACTTATCTCTGTCTTAAAACTATAACTTCATTCCACTAAAGTTGGTAGAAATATACTATAACTAATAGAGAACTCGAATTGGTAGGTTAGTACTCAGTATCTGAAGTTAAATATGTGAATATGGAAATGCCATTTTAGTCACCTATGAACATCAAAAAATTTCTATTGTAATTTCATGCTCCTTTTACCCCAAGGAGGAGAAATATTTTCGGAGTTTTTTGCATTTGCTATGAAAACGATACAAAATATAGGCTTTTAATGAGCTGAAAATGTTAGGTGTGAAATTTTCAAATTTGATGCCAAATATTATCATTTGTTTTCATATCCTTCAGTGAGGGCAGTATTTTCGGTAAATTTTTGAGAAAGGAACAAGTGATTGATAATTAGAAGAATAAAGTCTACTATCCCCATTCTTGCCCGTCCATCGCTTCTCGTTCAGCTATATTCGATATAAGGTTTCAATCGTTGAATCAAGTTGATAATTATTTTCGATAAAAATCACACAATATTATAGTAGGTGCGACTAGAGGTAGAGGATATGGAAAACATATTATGTATTTAGGTCTGTGTTATATTGGAAGATAGTTAAAGCTGTCAAGCACTATTAGGCACTGTCAAACCAGGGAAATTATCGGTTATAATTGCACAAAGTTCATGAAAATTACCGATAATTTTGCAAGAAAGCGTGTTATCTAAAAATTTCACTCCTTCGGAGTCGGGCTCTTTAGCCAAAATATGAAAATAACGGATTGCAATTTTTATAAGATAACACGCTTGAATGTAAAATTATCTGGTCATTTTTATGCACGACTGTAATTCAATGGAATATTTCACGATTTGAGAAATACGTATAGATTTTTTTCTTTATTGTGAAGTCCTTGGTAAAACTTCGTTTGTCGCACTCCTATGAGTTCGGAAAAAAATTTTGGTGGAACTTATGTATTTTGACCTCCTGATCACGAATCTGAAGTCAAAACGCGGCGGTCTCAAGTATTTTCGGAGATACGGCCCCATTTTGTCTCAAAAATGCACCATTTGACATGTCAAATTTCTACTATTAGGAATACACAAAATTCACCCTTCTTTGAACCAAAACACTATACACGCATATATTTACTTGTTTCTTAACCTTCTCAGCAAAAAAAACTATTATTTTCCAGAAAATTCACCCTTCTTTGAAATGTAAACAAAACAACCTTTTTACACTGATTTTCTGGTAATTTGTATTTATGATGTTGGCAACGTGATTGTTTGGCTCATGGTAAGACGTTGCCAACATCTCAAATGAAAATAACCAGAAAATCAGTGAAAAAAGGTGTTTTGTTTACTTTTTGAAGAAGGGCGAATTTTTGTGAAAATAACAGTTTTTTATGCAAAAAAGTGTTGGAAACAAGTGAATGTGAGCATGTATGATGTTTTGGCTCAAAGAAGGAATAATTTTGTGTGTTTTTAATATCAGAAAATGGAGATTTGAAATGGTGCATTTTTGAGACAAAATGGGGCCGTATCTCCGAAAATACTTGAGACCGCCGCGTTTTGACTTCACATTCGTGATCAGGAGGTTAAAATACGTAAGTTCCACCAAAAATTTTTTCCGAACTCATAGGAGTGCGATAAACGAAGTTTTACCAAGTCCTTATATTCCTGACCATTCTGCTTGCGCCCACTCCGTTTATATTTGTCAGTACGCTTATAAACATCCCTTTGTCCAGGAAATATCCTTGAGACTTGCGAAAATCCATGAACTGTCTGTTGAATTTGGTATTCTTTGCTTGTACAGCTACATTTTTCTCAATAGATTGTATGGAGCACTCACCAAAATGCGACATTTTTTCACTTTTTGAAGTTTATCTGACATTTATCAGTATTGTTTTAGTCAGTGTTGTCACAGATTGTGTTGTTGTTATTGGTGTCATGCCAATGGGATGTTTTCGCAGTGAAATAATCGCTCCGCAGTGCGATTACTGCTGTAAGTTTTCAATAATTGCATTCTTCTTATGACAAATATTAGATATACATCAGGGAAATATTCACTAATAATTTTGCAGGTAGGTCAAGTAACCGCGAACATTTTCAGAAAATTCAGGTTGTCGTCATAGCAACTTGGCAAGTAATTTTTTTACAAAGATCCATCATCCTACATCCTATCTGACAATAGATATTTCAACTCTAGAGTAGTTACTACCAATGGGTTCATAATAATCTTATAATGATGAGAGATTGTCGAACATTTGTTAGTAATGAGGTTTGGTATTTATCTGACTGAATAAGTAACAAGATACGAATCGGATGAGAAAGTGTTTATTACCGCCAACTTAGTTGCGAAGCAACACTCGAATGTCCGGGACTTAAAAATCGAATGAGAGCCTCTACTAAAATTAGGATGTATTTAGCAGTTTCTCCAATAAGAATTAATTATTAGTTGAAGCTTCAAACGAATTATATCCCTAATAGCATCATGAAGTCTAGTCATAGAACGTCCCATAAGGACGTCCGTTGGAACAAAGAAAAATAAAAGAAAATCTTCCGAACAGCGATCATTTGGTTTTATTGAAAAAAATCTGATTTTAATATTATTCGTTTTGGCATTTTGAGGCATAACTCATATTTCATTAAACCATTAATTTTTTCACCCAGATGTAAATGGATTTCTTTTGGGTGATGTACAATGTGAAATGAGAAATAAACCACTTCCCTCTTTCCATCTCTTGCGAAGAGGTATTTCAAATGTAATTAGTCTCAACATTTTAAATATTAGTCATAATACGACTATACAAAAAAAAAATTTCAATCATAAAAATATCGAATCAAATTCCTATGTCATTAAGGAACCTCTAGACGTAAAAACATATAATCCGGTCAATTTAGACATAGAAATAGTGGTTAAATAACAAAAATTTCCGGAGAGCCAAATATTGGTGGAGAGTTGAGGTTTACCATTACAAATGAAGTTTCAAAAATCCCCATCGATCCTATGTGTGCTTCAAAAGTTATTCGGGGTCAAAGGTCGAAATTTGAGGTTTGAAGTTGTAGATCTTGAAATTCTCTACAAAACTGGTTTTTATAATTTTTTTCCTAAGAGTTACCATTTGTGAGATATTGCGATTCTAAGAGTCACATTATACATGATATGCACATATTTCCACGCCACCTTTGAGGTAGTGTACTCGGCGCGTTTTTTTCTTCGTGGTTTCCCCTGTATGGTAGACCTACTCCACTAACTGTCATGACAATTTTAGGATAATTCAAGGGAACAATACGCGTCAATTTGTAGATATTACCTTATTATTGATATTGATTTTTGATATTGCTATTGATTAATGGGTTAACTATTGTTACTTGTTATTTCAAATGTCTATATTGACCGGAGTAATATTAAAAAATAAGTTTTGAAAACAATATTGCCTTTTGAAGCCACGAGGAAATTTTTGATGATCATAGACCTCGACAATATAGACCCATCAATTGAATAATTATTTCATCAATGTGTCAATCGTAAATTTTTATGAAAGTTTTCATGTTATTTTTTTGTGTGGTTTGGCATCAAAACAAGAGTTCTTTTTTTGCCACAGATTTTTCTTTAATTGATTATATTGTTATTTTTTCTTTGGACAAAAATTCCAAAATCGTTTTGTAAATATCTTCTTTGAATGTGCTCAACAGAAGAGTGATATTTGTTGGCAGTTGGACACCTTGGGTAATTAATTTATTTAAAAATTCTGTCCGATGTGTATCATGAAGATTACAAGTGAAAATCAAATGGTTGATATCTGCGTTGTTGCAAGGACATAATATAGAACTCCCATGATTCTTCATGTTCATATTTACCTATTTTAGCTATTTAAAACATTTCAATATTTATCCTACTGATTCCAGTCTGCATTATGAAATCATAATTATATAGGTGTGCATACAATTATTTTCAGTAGGTAGGTAGTCTTTTAGTTGTTATTTTTTCTTCAATTAAATGTTTTTAAGGGCAAGTTTAGCAATGTTATACGTAATACTATGTTTAAAAATATTTGTTCTTCTCGAGGTTCTGACATGTTCTGCGACTTCTACATCCCTTCGTGTGGATTTTTCTGGAACCAATACACACTATCTGTATGCATCCAGCGGCGACTGTTATACCCAGAAGCAAAACTAAAGTTCTTCTGGTACAGGTCAATGTATCTCTGCCGTCTTCATCTCCTCTTCACTCCGACCATCACAAAAAATGTGCATAGTACCCAATACCACAAGCACAGCACAAGCTAGAAAGATCTCTCATTGCTCGCTTCCTAGAGTAGAGACGATTGATGAACTCAAATCCAGCTGTAATCGCCGCACCGCTATAAAATGACCCAACAGAGATAAACACTGCTCAGTGGGTGACGAGCAACGGCACCGTTCGAGCCAATTTAGCGGGCCATGAAAGCGGATTTGCACGAGTGTGCTGCCCAATCGGGTGTATCTGGTGGTGGTGATATTGTGGTTTCGGTGGTGCCTGTGGAGCTGAAGGCGGAATCGGTGGTATTGGACGATAACGAGAACAACATGAAGGAGGAGTTGTGCCTTATCGGAAATCGGATGGACATTCAATTCGAGAATGTTACGTACACTGCCGTGCAGAAATCTTTGGTTTCTAAAACGAGTAAGTGGAGATGCATCACCCACCAATGACAACCTAGCTATTATCATGACAAGTGATTCCTGATTCCTCTTATTTTTGAGGAGGCTTTCACAGAACCAGAGCAGAATACGATCGTCCCATTTATTTATATGAAGACCATATAACTACTCGAATAATTATTCATAATTTTCCAATTTTCGGTCAAATCGCTCGTGGGGAAAAGTCCTGGAATGATTGCAACCGAGATTGCAACAATAACAAAGATATTACCATCTGTGACCTATCTGGCCTTCGACTGTATCTTGCTCATAGATCTTATTGCTTACGCTAGATCCGGCATCCTGTGGTAATTTTTTGGACTAGAGGAGTCTGCAAGAAAGTAGGTACTATGGTCACGTGGGACAACACATTTGTATGGTCAACAACTAAAACGACCAATCAATGGCTTAGTATTTTCAAGCCCCCCGGACCTACAAAACGAATAACCTGGATACTGGATCTAGCGTAAGCAATAAGATCTATGATCCTGCTCCCATCGATAAACTAACCTACTACGGAATTAGTAATTTCACTCTCACATACTAATAAAATCATTATCAAACAAATCGTTTCCAAGCTGTGTATACTACAATGAAGAATTATCTGAATTAAAAGACGCGTGAATTGGTGTTCCACAGGGATCTCTGTTCTGGCCCACTACAATTCATTATCTATACCTATATCTTCTATGTTCCTTCATGTATATATTGACATATTGCCTTGTATCGAATCCTAATTTCGGTCTTAATGTATGTAAACATAAGTGATACGAATTAAGTAAATGTTATTCCATGCTTTCAATGACCTACTAATGGCATGTCATTCCGGTCTCCATACCTTAGCCTTGGCTTAGACCATGCACTATAGTCAAGCTCCATACTCCTGATTTGCATAGGACGAAAATGCTGAACTTTGGGTTGTGGAACAAACTCAAATTGAACATTGAAAAATCACAGAAAACTGCTTTTGAGGGGAGGGGGTGTAAAACTTTCACTTCCCCGTGATGAGAATCAGTCGGTCGAATCACGTGAGGCAAACACATTTGAAACTATATCCAGCTCGAGTTTCATTATGCGTTGACTTAAGGTGGATTTATGCAGCAAAATTCAACAATTATCAAGTAAGATTTATCAATTAACAATTATCGATTAAAAAGTGGTGAAAATATTGGCATTTATGCATGCCAAATTAACAATTCATGAAGAAATAGTACGCAGGCATACTTGGCACAACTGTCTCTGCCATAACCTCATATTTTCATGTTTGTTGATCTTACGGAAAGTAAATACAATAATAACTTGATTACGTTTTCTGATCTAGAAGAAACTTTTCATCATAATGATGTTATTGACTGCGAGTTTTTTTATGTCACAACAGAAAAGGCATAGGAGGTGGTCTATATCAAGCATGTGAATAGACAGAGGACAGAAAAGGGGCTTTTCAATAACTTGATCAAATCAATGTACTTGCAAGATTTGGAACCTTATACCTTCTGCTACCATATGTCAAAACAAAGTTCGGGCCAATCTTATGCTTTCTCCTATGAATCATGGAACCAAGGTGGATATAGGATGGTGAAACTGCTCTTCAATTGTTTCTGCGAAAAACTTGTAGACCGTTTGAGAAGGTACTAATATTTCCACGACTTGAATGAAGATGGCGGTGAGATCGATTATCGAAGAAGATTTCGGTTGCTTACGTATTTCTGTGGTTCGCATCTGACAGACGTAACTTGAAACGACATTAAACAATATAATTTCTATAAATCTGGAATGAATAATGATATTTTGACTCTTCTCAGTCATTTTTCATCTAGAACAGATGAAACTGAAAAAAATATGACAGAAGCTCAGTTTCTGTTTTACCGACACAAGGTATGTCGCCATCTCTGTTAATTTCAGGAAATATTACTACGGTATGAAATCAAGTAGGCAAAGGTCTACAGTTTATTCTAGTGCTTGTTAATAGGAAGCTGTTTCACCATCCTATATCCACCTTGCATGGAACCAATCAGCGATCATCTGCGTACTATTTGCGCAGTAGAAGGAAATTTGGTTCAATTAAAGTAAGAAAGTTAAAAGTTGGCCATCTTCTTACTTGTTACTTCTAAATTGATAATTGTTAATTGTCTGCATAAACACAGTCATTGAAAACAGGGAGTTCAACTCATGATTGCTAATTGTTAATTGATAAATCTTACTCGATAATTGTTAAATGTTGCTGCATAAATCCACCTTTAGATATATCACTAATTACCTATAAGAACAGTATATTTCGCATTAATTTAGTCTCACCTCAACTGCGATATTTCCGAGGATATTTTACTGTGGAGTGAATTTTCGGCGGCTTTTATTGAGTCTCATTCACAGAAAAAAGTTATGAAAATCCTGATCAGTGCAAAATATGTGACAAACACAATGTGTTGTCTCTTATCCTACATATTTTATACATAATGGTTGGATGGGATTTTCTCATTTACATCGTCATTTACTTACGCTCGCCTATACGTATGAACTATAAAAACAATTATTATGTATTTTCCGAGGTATCTTCTCACAATTAATTCTAGCATTTCACTGGTCGTTACAGGTTAGTAGGTATGTGAGCTCAATCGAGAATTTTACCGTGTTTTTGAAAATTTTGAATATTACGAATTTCAATATATTTTCTCGATTTTTTTCAAATTCATGAAGCCCTGATGAGGAAGAAACGGTTTGAACTAGATTGGCTCAGAAATTTCAAATGAAATAAAGTTTTTCCATGGGATATGCATATTTGAATGATTGCAATAAATTGAATTTAGTCAAAGCAATAGGCTCGGCAATTGGTAAATAAAAAAAAGTTGGTACCTGAAACCTTAAAGCCCGATTTATAAGGAGATATCCGACGGCACCTGCGTCAGCTGCATAGTCAACTGTAGCTACGGCAGCGGAGTTTATAAATCGAGCTTAAGAATTAAAGGAAATAATATATAAGAGAGAAAATATTCAAAACATACGATAAGATTGCATCAATGTTATCAATAATTTATTGCAATATTGTAAATCGTTGAATTTATCGAGAACAAAGCGTCGAATTATCCGAGGAATTATCTCTGTTTCTGGAGAATATTAAACGAATGAACGTCATTGTATTCACTTATGTTTGCTTATGTGTTCTTTATGTCAATTCTCAAGGCTCACCGTTATACAGAGTGATAATATCAGAAGCAATAAGACGCGATCCCCTTGAAATTAGATTATTTTCAGAATAGCAGTCAAACTGATTATCGAATGGAAATCTTGTAGAATTTCTGTAATTAAATCGTAACTTTTTTCATTATCATAACCCATGATGAAATAAAAAGTGAAAGTATTAAATATCATCAAAAATATTGTTATATATGGAAAATTTCAAGAAGATGCTCAATCTCAGTAGTTTTTCGTTGTGATTATTATATGCACGAATATATTCATCTCTATTAAAGTACATACTTGAGTTTTCCAACTGTTTGTTATCATTGAAATAGTTATCATAGAACCAACATTGTAACATTGTAGCAGGAAATTAAAATTTTCATAAAATCCTCTAACTATCAAATATCAAACTAAGCGGCCATGATATGAAAAATGTTGAATTTCTTGATATTGCACACGAGTTTTTACTATTATGCCGATAGTAGCCATTTCAGTAATATATTTGCGCCAGGCGTTCAGTTTTGGGATCACTTATTTTATTCAAATCATTAATAAAATGAAATATGCGGACGGTTTTGAGCTAAGAACAGATAAGCAAAGAATAACGGCAAAATATGATAATAAAGAAGCTAGCAAAGCCACACACGAATTTCGACTCGGGATAGACCACATAATTTTAGGCTCATTTTAGGCTAATTTATTACCCTATTCCCAAATTTTTTGCTCTTCTCTTTGACAGAAAAAACTGTGGCTTCGCTAGCTTCGGCCGAACTCAGCAGAGCCATTTTTGAAAAACAATAATTTTGGTGTTTTGAAATAGCCAAATTGTAGAGCTTATTTTAGGCTAATTTATTACCCTATTCCCATTTTTTTTTGTTCCCTCCCTTAATAGAAAAACTTGTGGCTTTGCTAGCTTCGGGCGAACTCAGCAAAGCCATTTTTGAAAATTCACTTTTTTTTGCGATTCAATATAACGATATCCAAGTACTAATTTTAGGCTAATTAATTACCCTCATTTGATTTTTTTTGCTCCACGCATTACAGAAAAAAACAAGATTTTTCGATTTTCGCCAAGTCGATGATGCAATCATTTCAAATTATAATTTTTTGACGATTTAACTTGTCAAACCGATGATACTCATCGCTGGATCAATAAAATGTCCATGTTGGAATGTTTTATCGACGTTTTTTTAAAAAAAACCTGTGGCTTTGCTGGCTTCGGGCGAACTCAGCAGAGCAATTTTTTCAAAAACATTATTTTTCTGTCATTTGATATTTGGATATTTTAAGACTAATTTTAGGCTAATTAATTACCCTAATTTGATTTTTTTTTGCTCCACGCATAACAGAAAAAAACAAGATTTTTCGATTTTCGCCAAGTCGATGATGCAATCATTTCAAATTATAATTTTTTGACGATTTAACTTGTCAAAACGTCGATAAAACATTCTAACATGGACATTTTATTGATCCAGCGATGAGTATCATCGGTTTGACAAGTTAAATCGTCAAAAAATAATAATTTGAAATGATTGCATCATCGACTTGGCGAAAATCGAAAAATCTTGTTTTTTTCTGTAATGCGTGGAGCAAAAAAAATCAAATTAGGGTAATTAATTAGCCTAAAATTAGTACTTGGATATCGTTATATTGAATCGCAAAAAAAAGTGAATTTTCAAAAATGGCTTTGCTGAGTTCGCCCGAAGCTAGCAAAGCCACAAGTTTTTCTATTAAGGGAGGGAACAAAAAAAATGGGAATAGGGTAATAAATTAGCCTAAAATAAGCTCTACAATTTGGCTATTTGAAAACACCAAAATTATTGTTTTTCAAAAATGGCTCTGCTGAGTTCGGCCGAAGCTAGCGAAGCCACAGTTTTTTCTGTCAAAGAGAAGAGCAAAAAATTTGGGAATAGGGTAATAAACTAGCCTAAAATGAGCCTAAAATTATGTGATCTATCCCGAGTCGAAATTCGTGTGTGGCTTTGCTAGCTTCTTTAGTATCAAAAATATGAATAAAAATTATTGGTTATTCATTATGGCACACAGACATTGGTCCTACGGCGGCCAGAGTGTCCTATTGATGTTGGCCCGACGTCTTTTGCCAATGTTTTGCCATAGCGGCAACTTCTGGTAAGCAGGTATTTGCCCAGTACTAGGCCAAATGAAATTTTTTGCTGCGCACTTATATTATATTTTATGTTTCCATACACATTTGACAAAACCGAAGTACCCACCTACATTTTGTATATTGAAACTCATCCACATGTATTTTGTTGCAGATACTTTGCTCTCTTGGTTAGTCCCCTGAATAATAAAGATATATATTAGGGAGATTAAAATGATAACAAGATTAAAGTAAAATTTCGCAATGGTGGACTAAACAAAGTGACATAAATATATAGGTACAGATATATACGTAAATACCTTTGCATCGGATTTTGACTAAGAGTCCAAGGTTCCGAATTCAACCTTGTATCCATTCATCTTAAAACGAGATATCAATTATCATCATTGATTATCAAATATGACTGAATGAATCGATTGAATATATTACACATGATTCCGAAAATAGATAGTGACCAAGTGATCATTTTTTACCTTCGATAAATCGTTTCAACGTTAAGTGCCAGGACATTTTAGATTACTTAGGAACTAGAATTTCGAAACTCGAAAGGAAAATGTCGATATATAAATATTTGACACCGAATTTATTTTCTGAATTCTATTCAGAGGAGATCTGCTACTGAAACTCATTGACCTCTCTAGACTAGAACATTGCAGAAAAGTGGACGATCTCTTTCATCCAGCGTTGAAATTGTGGAACCAACTTCCGAGAGAGGTTTTACCTGACCTAACCTCCAAATTTTCAAAAAGAAATCCAATAACTATTTCCTTTCTCAAAATATCCTTCTACTTTGGCTTACACGATGTTCCTTCACAAACAGTATAGGTTCTCATCTCGTACAGTCAAAATATAAAAGAAACACTGAAATATTCAATGAATTTACAGCAGATTTTGAATATTGGTGCTTCCAGATCTGAAATATCGAAATGTACAGTATCTATTTCTATAGGTGTTAGTTGGAAGAATGCGGACTTTGAATGAGTTGAACCTTGTCCTACATTCTGAGTCATCTTTATTACTACACGATAGTAAAGGTCTTTATAACAGCTAAATCGGCGACTGTCATGATTGACGTCATTCTTAAAATGATATTTACTGATGGGAGTATTGAAAATAAATAATTAAATTATGATTTTACCCCGTAATTTACTCAAGTCCGGACCCGCTAACACTCAGCCACAGACAAACTGGCAATAATTAGAGCTGTGTTTTCGCAGGAAAACAAATGATGGTGAATAAGTGAATGATAAAAACTAGAAAAATTATTAGAAGCATTATAATACAGGGTAATGTAAATTTCATGATACACTATTGTCAAATCGGAAACGGAGAGAGATATAGGTTGAATTACGTATTTCATGGCCATCTCGAATATCTAAAGAAGTCGAGGATATCTTACGTAGTTCCTGAAATATCTTAATGAAAATCGTCTTTTGCTGCTAGGATTTTTAAATTTGGTATACTCACTAAAGTTCGCATGCTGAATTCAACGATAATATGAAAAAAAATCTAGGCACACTTGATTTGAAAATATCAAATATCATCACTGTCCTCGTCACTGTCAGATAGGTCATAAAATTGCTTATTCATCGATGTATTACGCTTGTATTTTCACTGATGGAAAGTCGAAATAATAGGAAAAATATAAAATATCAAGTTAATGCGAAGTCTGCCAGGCTCACAATTCCAGATTTTTTCACAGAACGTGACAAAAATGATGCAAGTCACTCTACTGCAAAATAAAAGTAATTGCTGCTCTCCGTTGGGTTGAATTGATTGGAAATCAGTACGTTCAGACTATCAACTTCTTCAAATACCGCCGAAATAAAATGTGGGGTACCACAAGGCTCTGTACTGGGTCCTATATTGTTCTTTTATACAGAATCCGCCATAAAGTTGGCTACATATGTTTTTTTTATTGATATTTATAAGAAACTCTAATGGCGGTTCGTTTCTGTATGTCTGACGTTACGACTCACTTCACTTCATATTTGGCGGGAATTTGAAAAAAAAAGTCAGTGGTGCGAAAAAATTGGTCAAAATGATTAGATATCAAAAAAAATTTGTCGGATAAATGTGCTTGGAATCCAACGAGGATCTATCATTTTGAACCAGATTAAAAAAAAAACAAAAACACAACTTTTATTACTCTACGTTTATTGAGAAACATTATACATATTTGTTTTCTGCTGAACAGCTTTAATGATCTAAATCACATGAGGTCAAAACTAATCGAATATTTGTGGAATAGACATTTTGAAAACACGATTAATCTTTTCACTAGGTGTAGTCATGCCTTATTCAATATTCTCAACTCGTAAATAAAATTGGAAGCAACTAAAATAGAAGCATTGATGCTCGAGTTGATGCTATATCATATCGTCAGATATTTAATTTTTTCAATATCACCGTTGAATTAAGCATGCAAACTTTAGGAAGTATACCAAATTTCAAAACCCTAGCAACAATAGTTGATTTTTTTCCAGTTTTTTCAGGATACTTCAGGAACTACGAAAGATATCCTCGATTTCTCTTGATATTCGAAATGGTCATGAAATTGCGCATCTTTTTCGTAATTCAACTCACTTTGTATATCTTTCCGCTACCGATATGACAAGTATTCCGAGTAACCGGCTCGAAGGACCAAAATGTAAAGTTTCCGATTGCTGCGATATTCGTTTGTGTACGCCTGCTGCAACTAAATTCCGATTGCTTCAGCAAAGAAGGAGATCCTGCACAAGATCAACGGGCGGTTCCCGCCAGGCCAGCTGATCGCCATAATGGGCCCATCGGGGGCGGGCAAGAGCACGCTGCTCGACGTGCTGAGCGGCTACCGCATCAACGGCGTGGGCGGCACCGTCTACGCCAACGGC
Source organism: Chrysomela aeneicollis (assembly GCA_029955515.1). Classification (NCBI taxonomy): domain Eukaryota; kingdom Metazoa; phylum Arthropoda; class Insecta; order Coleoptera; family Chrysomelidae; genus Chrysomela; species Chrysomela aeneicollis. The sequence continues at coordinate 5,965,974 of JARUHQ010000007.1, forward strand.
CGCCCCCGGGACGTGGAGGAGTTCAGGAGGTCTTCGTGCTACATTACGCAGGACGATCGCCTGCAGCCGCTGTTCACGGTGCTGGAGAGCATGCGCATCGCTGCGGATCTCAAGCTGCCTGTTGACGCCGGCAGGAAGAAGAAGGAGGCGGTCGTAAGTAGGGGAAAGTGGGGAGGGGGGAATAAATCTAAAATCTCATGATTTCTACTAATAAATTAAAAACGGGATTTTTCAGTTTTTTTTTAATTTTTACATAATGATCACCCTGTATACTGCGTTCGCCATAAAGTTGGGTACATATGAGAAATAAGTTTATTATTGAAATTTATGAAAAACTCTATTGGCCATTCGTTTCGGCATGTCTATAACAACTGGAAAATACGTTGCGACTCATACCACGTGACCTCATATTTGGCGGGAATCTCGGCGGGAATATACAGGGCTATTCAAATTCGAGTCCATGCATGGGGATTTCGATAACGGTAAGAGATAGAGGATTGGTTAAATGGGGGCGGGCAAAGTAGCGCATTTCAGAGGTTGGATGGATGAAAAAAATCTGACCTAGCTTCTTCAGTTCTGAAGTTATACGGGAAAAATTAAAAAAAAAATTGAAATTTTACTGGTAATAGTTCAATATTTCCAAAACACTCTGTAATTCAGATTTAAATACTACGTCAATATGAAACATGACTCTTGCTGTTCGAGTGATATTTCATGAACTGGGTCACGATATACCAAAAATTACATATTAAGCACTTGTAGAATCCCATATGAGATATGGTATCGCATTTTGGGGATTCTGTAGCTCTCAGCTATCCTAACTCGTACAAGTTTACTCGGTAAAACTTCTGAGGGTTGCTAAGGCAACTAGGATAGTGGTTAGAAAAATAGAAAAATAGAAATAGTTGTTCAATTCAGTCTTTGTCCTACAAAAAAGAGGGCTTCGTCATATGTGTGGTGCAAAACCGAGATATTACTGTCGAGTACTATTTAAGAATGAAAGAATACTGACAGTCGCTTGCCTTTTTGTGCTCGAGACTGCTTGTTTAGTCCATAAAAAATATAAAAATACAATGAATTATAATAGATACAACACGCGAAATGGTTTTCATCTGCGCTTACCTATTCAAAAATATCTGTGATAATAAACAATTCAGGAAAGCACTGAAAAGTATGCTTGTCACTAAAGCGTATTATAATTTAAGAGAATTTTATTGGGATTGTTCATAGCCCCTAAATTTTTGATCTAATCGTCCTTATTTTATCTATACAATCTATTTCATTTTATATTAATTTTATTTTTATTATCGATATACATTTTTGAACATTCATGTAATTTGTATCAAATTTTAATTTTACAATTGTGACACTGTGTATATACTTACATCTATGTTATTTATATTCTGTATTTTGTATCATCGTATTGTGACGAAAAAAGCCTATGCCGCCCTTTGATTTAACATATGTGTATTGTTAAGTATTAAGTATATATAATATAAAGGTTTACATCTACACAGGCTTTGTCAATGAGAATTATGTTCTTCGACAATAAAGCATATTTTGATTTGATTTGCCATTCAAAAAAATGCAATAAAAAATACAGGTCCGTATTTGAAAATTAAAAGTTGAGGATGGCCCAATTTATACGATACCCTGTATATAATTTTCATTCAGATATTTGGAAAGGCTATAAAAAGTTGTTATGGCAAAGTGGCAAAATTTAAAAAAATCTTCGCAAAATAAATAGATATAGGCAAAAGAAGAATTTCGAAATTTTCGATTTTTCCTGTACAACTTCAGAACTGAAGAAGCTAGGTCAGAGTTTTTTCATCCATATAATTAACCTCTGAAATTTTGCCCCCATTTAACCAACCCTCTATCTCTTACCGTTATCGAAATCCCTATGCATAGACTCGAATTTGAATAGCCCTGTATAAAAAAGTTGTCAGTGGTGCCGAAAAATGGGTCAAATCGACAAGATATCGAAAAATTTCATTGAGAGAATGTGATTGAAATGCAACGAGGACCCCATATATCAATTTCGAATCAGATTGAAAGAAAAATCAAAAATACAATTTTTATTCCTCTACCCTGAGAAACATTGTGCATTTTTGTTTTATCTGAAAACAGCTTTAATAACCTAAATCAAATTGGGTTGGGTCAAAACTAATCAAATATTTGTGGAATAGACATTTTGCGGGAGGTTAATTATTATGAAAACACGATTTATTCTTGTCACTAGGTGTAGCCAATTTTATGGCGGACACTGTATATGAACAGATAAACGGTTGCAAGCATTATAAAAATATATAAATAACCTGTGTTTACTAATATCTGCAAAGTCTACCAACAATTATCGATGATCGTGCACGGCCAACATAATGCTACGCGAGAAAATTCTTTTTTGAAGTTCTCAGATATATTTATTACTACTTATATGGAAAAACCGAGTTTGACGGTAGGTTCCTATACATATCTTTACATGCAAATAATAACAAATAGTATTTTTCTAAAAACGTCAGTAAAAATATATTTTTAACGCATGCTCTCAGTGTCTAAAATACTGGTGTTAAAAGTATTTGTATGAGAAATTATGAAAACACACTTCAAAATTTGTTCTGAAATCATCTCTAGAAGTTGACGTTTCTCATATTGACACAATAAAATTGTTAATGGATATGTTGCTAGGCAACACTTTTAGTGTCTAGAAGATAAAGTTGATTTTTAAAATTCTAGGATTTAAAAATGAGGTACCTAGTAGGTACCAGAAAGAAATAGCTCTTTAATAACGAACATCATAGTGAACCTATTTCGAGTAGACCAAAAATACCATTCTGAAGGAGAATTCATTGAAATTGGACTTTTGATATTGGCGTTGTTGGACTTCTGATATTGGCGTTGTTGGACTTCTGATGATATTGAACCAGATAGTCAACCTGAATACCGAGTCATAGTTCTACAGTTGAATTTTTCTCTTAGTTTTCTTTTCTTTGGGATTGAAGTCTCAATACAATGAATGTACCTACTAATTTAGTTTTTGGCGATGTACAGTTTTATATATTTGATTTATTCATCCTTCAATAGAGTGCATATGAATTTCAAATACTTAATTGGACTTTGGATTGATGAATAGGTATTCACGTTTTATCGATTATTCCAATGTCGAGTTCATTATAATAAAATATTCACTCATGGTGTGGTAGAATTTATCAAAATATGAAACAAAAATGAAATTACTGATATGATGATTTCATAGTTGAGCTTGGAACCCAAGTTCCATCCACTTTTTGATATTTTTTGCTAGGTAAACACTTCCATGAATCACTAACCTGACTTCGTTTTGTCAAAATATGGAATGTACAGGGTGTGGCTAAGTTTCTAATCGGCAAATTGCCCAGGTAGGTTTACATAACAATCCACAATGAAAATATAGGTCAAGATAACAATCTTTATCGATTTTAAAGTAACAGAAGTATACTCTAATGAGCGTTGAAAGAGCCTCTATTTTTCTCTATTAGTTGATCCAAAACTGTTCAAGCTTTTGCGATTTCCTCTGCATTTGTTTATTCGAAATAACAAGCTTGATATCTAGCAAATCATGTAAACTATTTTTTTTCTAACCACTATCCTAGTTGCCTTAGCAACCCTCAGAAGTTTTACGGGGTAAACTTGTACGAGTTAGGATAGCAATTCAATATATTTCTGTGGCAAATGGATTCTTCGAAGCCAACTATCTATTTCACATACACCCACACACACCCACTGTGTATTTGGAAAATTTTATGAAATACTGTAATTATGGCCAGATAATAGTTTTACATGACTCCTACTAAACCCTTCCTTTTCTTTACTGATTTCGACAAAATTGCAGCGATCGGTCATGAAAAATTTCCCATAGGACCTTATTGATTGATTTATTGATCAACTTTTTGCCATCTTGCATGTACTACTCATACCAAAATGGTTAATACAGATTGAAAATTTTGTCCATCGAGTAATAAACATTGGATTTTATAGCAGCAGTCTCGGCAACAGTGCAAATTATTGCTCCTGCCTCTATCGTTTACGAGCTCGAGTTCTTTCCAGTTTTCTGGAATAATAAAATTGTGTTAGGTAGGTACTATTGGGGATCCCTGTTGAATATTTTTCTATTTCTATTCCTAAAACTGATGTTACATCACTGTTTTGATGAAACAGCTGTATTGCGTTTTTATTTATGTTTATAATTCACGATGATATAGAGAAGTTCTGGGTCAATTTATTATTATCATTAGCTATATAATATTCAATAATACATGTGCCTTTCCATGCACTATTCGAGAAATCAAAGTTCACTGGATCTGAGAAATTTTAAATGAGGTTGAATCATAATCGTAACAAACTATTATACTGTCAAACAGAGCGAATTATATAAGACGTTTGATAAGTACTCCACGTTTTATTTGCCTCACTATTTTAATATCAATTCTGAAGTTTCAATGAAGATAATTATTATTTTTTATTTTGTTGTTCATTTGGAAATTGACCAATGACCGATGACCAGCTCACTCTGAACGTTCTTTCAGGCAAATATGGGCGTCTTAGGTAATTAAGAATTTCCTAGAGATCTCATTTTGCGGTACTACACTCGAATTATTGACTTCTTCACGTGTTCGGTGCATGCTCGAACTTTGAACAATGTATTTGGAATCATATTAATTCAATGGCAGTAATTGACACATAAATTAACAACAAAAATTGATGAGCAATAATTTGAATGAAACACTATAACAAAAACTGTGTGAATTATAATAATAATTATATGCTTATATGTTCAGTTGTAGATTGTAGATCTGTAGATTGGTACAACACTCAAAAATACCCATGATGTTTTTTTAATTACTCAATTATTTGTATCGCAATAATTATAGATATTGAATAAATGGCGTATTCATCTGGTAAGATACTGATAGCCTTCCCTAATTTTCAATTATGTTATTCCTGCAGATCAACAACATTTTGGAAATCCTAGGCCTACATAAAACAAAGAATGTCAGAGCATCCCAACTGTCTGGTGGACAAAAGAAAAGGTTGTCGATAGCCCTGGAATTGATTAGCAACCCAATGGTCATGTTCTTGGACGAGCCCACAACGTAAGTCTTATTGTTGCTTATTTTTTAAAAGGCTTGAAGGCTATACGCATAAAAAAATCTTGTACCACTGTACTGTGAAGAGTTCCGACGCTGGGAAGCAGATGAAATTAAATCTCGCTGAATTAACGTGCCAGGACAAAGACAAGCGAAAAGGCTAGTGAGCCTCCCGCCAATGAAAGCTAAGCAGCTTCTCGAGTTGGACAAAAAAGACTTGAAACTGGTAAAGGGGCCATTCCACGGCGCGTGGAGTGGCACGCCTGGCGCGTGAACTGCCACTCCACGCGCCGTGGGAATGGTGCGGCGCGTCTATTTTCGCGCGGAGTGCCTCGTCCCGTCGACTGTCGGTAAAACTTCACAGTTCAAAGAAAACAGACAGCGCCTGTACATCTTCAAATGGAGCAAACTGGTGCTAATTTCAAAGAAGCCTGACAAGGCGAATAAACATGAGAATTTAGTTCCGAAATTACGAAAGCGTAGAGGGGCCACCAATAATTTTATTTTTATTTTCGAAACTAATTCCGCAATTTCGACTTAGATCTCGGAATTTCGACATATAATTATAAGAAAATTTTACGAGCAAAATAAATTCGCCTATATATCTATTTAACTTTGTTTATAGTATAATGAGATTTGCTGGATTGTGGTAGTAGGTACAGATGTTTGTTCACTAAAATGGATATCAACCATAGATAATGGATGTCAACGTTGCAATTGGTAACGCTAAAAAAGTTGTATAGCAAGAAGAATTAAAAAATGAGAGATTGTTTCAATTTGACAGAAATAATTTTGAAAATCAATCGGTACGTATTGAATGTTTTTTATATTCTGAGTTTGAAAATTTCAACACATTTTTAGACCAAATACTATCGCTAATGGTTTTTGATAATAAAAGGTACAAAAAATAGACTAACCAGGAAAGTCCATACAGCTACATTCATAATAATTCACGTTTTTCCAGCGTGCAACATTTAAAAAATTCATTAGTTTCAAATAGGTCCAATTCAATTTCTTACGAACAATAATAATTAACAATACCGATAAGTATTACATTATTTTTCTGTCTTCTGTTCTGTTCGTGACAGGTGAAATAATATATGAGTCTAATAATTCCAAGGTTCAAACTCGCGCGTATCGTTGAATTTACATTGATTGATATATATGTTGGAACAAAATTATCAAAAAATAAATCCTTGTAAATATTCCATTATACTTGTGATATTGATTGCCGTTGAAAGTCCAACGAGAATAGATAATAATAATATTATTTGACTTTGTGAACTGATGAATCAGACTACTTATCATCAACCAGAACGTGAAATATGTACCAATAAAGTTCCTTGTTAAATTTTACAAAATATGCACATATGCAGGAGTTTTATGTGGTGAGAAGGATATTAAAAATATCAAAGTATCTGAAGAACTAGATGAAGGAGGATTTGTCAATGAATGAAACTATCTGCCCACAAAGTATTTTTGAAAGTCTCCTACTTTATGCGGTTGAAAAATTATAAATAATGTTCGTTGTGGATACAAACATTTTAATTATGCAATGATACAAGTCATAACGTAGGAAGTTGCTGATATGTTGATTTCTCGCTCATCACTTTAGTTACACTGTAATAATTTTATTCTGAATCTTGTTCCCGGGTAGCCTTATTTCTTCTATACGCCTACTTCATCAACGAATACTTATTACGAAGAGAACCAACAAGGCTCGTGCAAGGACTATTTCTTGAAATTTTGAAGGTTATATAGGCATTACATTAGCTAATCTCATTTTTTATCTCAACTTCTATCTTCATTATTCTTTTCAAATCCCTCGAATTTCTTTGCTGAGACATATTTTGAATTTCCACATAATCTTTTACTATAATTATAAAAGCTCAGTCAACGACATCAATTTGAGGAGAACCGTTTTCTTCCAGTGGTCTGGACAGTTCTTCCTGTACCATGTGCATTAAGCTGTTGAAGCATCTTGCCTCGGAGGGTAGGACCATCGTCTGTACCATCCATCAACCTTCTGCCATGCTTTTCGCCTTCTTCGATCAGGTGTACGTTTTGGCGGAAGGCAACTGTGTTTATCAAGGTGGTACCGAAAAGATGGTACCTTTTTTTGAAGCTATCGGGTATCCCTGCCCGATGTACCACAATCCAGCTGACTATGGTAAGCTCAAATAATCAGAATGAGTTTAGCATAATAATATTGATAATGAATAGTTTGCTTAGGAAGACCAAAAGTATCAGAATTTTTGAAGATTTGAGGATCCGAGTTGAGCAAAACTTTCTAAAAGAGATTATCATCACAATAATGTGCCCTTAAGAAACTGCGGAGAAGGAAAGATTGCATATGTACCCCATAAGATCAATTAGCGCATTTTTTATTGAAATAACCATCATTATAAGGCCCAAAAAATTATTTAAATGTCTGTTATCTATTCTGCACCTGCTCAATATTGTTATGATTTATGTAAATTAGTGTTACTTGCCTATAGTAAATAGTTTAATGTTTTTGATCAGTTATCGAATTGGCATGTGGAGAGTATGGAGAAGAAAAAGTAGCCAAGATGATCCAAGCTACGTCTAATGGAAGGTCATACAAATATTTCAATGATCCCGACCTATCGAATACCCAAGTCCTACAAGGTAAACTATAATGGGTATTTCTCAGTTATATACGCCATTTCATATGCTGAATATTAACGGAAGATGATTTATTTCAGATATTTCGTCCAGTAAGAAAAAAGAAAATAGTAGTAATCTATTAGCTACATCGCAGTTCAATCAATTGAAAGTGTTGCTAAGGAGAGGTTTCGTCAAAGCTGGAAGAGATGAGGTACTGAACCAATTCTCCATATTATACGCATCAAGACTGCGTCTCATGGTCAAACTATTTGATAAAAACTGACGATTCGAAGATATTTATTCAAATCAAGGTGGATATAGGATGGTGAAACAGCTCATCAATTGTTTCTGCGAAAAACTTGTAGACCGTTTGAGAAGGTAGTAATATTTCAGCTTCTTGAATGAAGATGGCGGTGAGATCGATTATCGAAGAAGATTTCTGTTGCTTACGTATTTCTGTGGTTCGCATCTGACAGACGTAACTTGAAACGACATTAAACAATATAATTTCTATAAATCTGGAATGAATATTGATATTTTGACTCTTCTCAGTCATTTCTCATCTAGAACAGATGAAACTGAAAAAAAGATGACAGAAGCTCAGTTTCTGTTTTACCGACACAAGGTATGTCGCCATCTCTGTTAATTTCAGGAAATATTACTACGGTATGAAATCAAGTAGGCAAAGGTCTACAGTTTATTCTAGTGCTTGTTAATAGGAAGCTGTTTCACCATCCTATATCCACCTTGATTCAAATATATAGATCGATCAGAATGAAAAAAGTTTCCAGGTCAAGTTTTAGACATGTTTTTTTCAATTGATGTTGAAAAAATCACAAAGAAAAGTAGGAAATATGCATAGTATATTAGCTTTATATAGTTTTGAACCATGCATTTTTGTAGTGTTCGCGAAACATTAGATTTTGCCTGAACTTTTCTTGAAACGAATACAGCACTCGAAATCTCATTTGAAAACCAATCAATACTTTTATATAATTGTTTGACTCCATCATGCATATCATCAAACTAGAGATTTTTGCATTGAATAATCATTTTTCAAGTGATATCCTGCCGAGATCTAACCTTCATCTTACCATATGAAAGATGAGATCGAAATATGGACAGATCTTCACAAGATGTCTAGACCCGTAGCTTCACAACCTCACAAGTACCCATAATTTAGCTGATGATATATGCCAGCACTCAATGCCAGAACTTCTGATTTTACAAAAAAAAAACATTTGATTGTCTATTGAAAGAGTGAACAATAATTCACAACACTTATACAAGCATCTGACTTTATTATTTCTTGTACATATTGTTATATTTTTATACAATTGTACAAAAAGTCATTACATCTGTAATATTCATTGAGAAATGTCTCTTGCTTCTGTGTCCAATTTTTAGCAACTGACATCTCGAGTAAAAAATTTCTTATTTATTTTGCCATTCGGTTCGAGTTCGGGGTCAACAATTGTAACCCTATGACCTATATTTTTCATCAAACAAATGGAACATCTAGAACATGTTTTAATTTCAGCTGATCTATGACGTCATTGACATCACACTATACCGTTTGATCAAATTTTTTGACCGTCGAACGCGATCTTTATTTACGCAGATAATACAAGAACAATAAATATAGATATGTGATTGAATAATAATTATTTTTATCATTAAGAATAAAACATTTATTGCTCACAAGAAACGTACATCTTTGCGGAGGAACACAGTGAAAAAACAAAAAGAGAATAAATAAAGTATGAAATCAGATGGAAGATAATAATTGAATCAGAATGAAACCAATGTCTCGGATATAGACATAAAGAATTGGAAAAAAAAAGGTTTTTATTGCTGGACTGCAGATTGACCAACCCAACATGTTTGAAGTTCACTCGTGAACGAAGGGGATAGAAGGAAATGGGGATGGGGATGAAGTATAATTTTGGGCATTTAACCAATAATGGGAAAACATGGTGGTGGTGGCTTACGGAAAGGCCCAATTCTAAAATTGAAATACATAGAGAAATATTTTTTGCAGACTCTGACCTATCTGCGTGTGGGGGTGAATATAGCAGTGAGTATCATGTTGGGAACATTGTATTGGAAAGCAGGCGATGATGGATCGAAAGTTTTGGATAACTACAACTTATTATTCTCCATATTGATGCACCACACTTTCGCTACAATGATGTTGACTATTCTCACGAGTGGGTATTGGACATTTCGATTTTCCACCGTTCTGATATTTCATTTCTGTATCTTCAATTTCAGTTCCCCAAGAAATATCGATATTGACAAAAGAACACTTCAATAGGTGGTATTCTTTGAAGATGTACTATGCATCCATAACTATAGTAGACATACCGTTATCGGTGAGTAATTATAGGTACCCAATGATATAACATTACAAAAATAAAAATCTTGACTAATAGCTGCCATCTGATTTTTTTCAAAATTTGACTGCACGAAAGAAAAATCTATATAGGTAATATTCGTGGAACATCGAGAAAGCCAGTGGATTTCTTGAAGAAATGTTGGAGGATGTCAAAAAATACCTTCCCAAATAATGAGTTCCATCCACAACTTCCCCGTTCGATAGAAAAAATAATTCTCTGATGATGAGAACTTCAGCAGGTCTCGAGCCTAACGTTAAAAGGGTTGCCTCGGGGTTGCCAGGCTGACCCTGTCAAGTCTGCTTGCCCTAAATTTCTCGTCATTCAACGTGATTTCTGATTTCTCCCAATATTTTTTCACTGGCTTACCTATTGTAACACGAACGTTATAGGTTTTTATCCTTTCAGCTCCGAAGAAATTAACAAGATCGTGTATATTTTGAAAGTAAATATTTTGTGGAAAAAGTGCCCGCTATAATGTCATGTTTCCAAAAATATGAAATATCTCTCAACATGAACACAGTTTTGAGGCTGGAGGTAAAACCTAAACTTCTGACACATTGCCAGAAAATGAATTGAATCATCAAACTGATTACTATTAAGTAATTTTTGTTTGTGAAAAAAATGTGTCGTTATCATTGAAGTCGGCAATTTTAGACAATTAATCTAATATACAGGGTGTCCCCTCTCAATTGGAAAAAACTTCTGGGGCATATTGAGGAACCGTAGTTTGAGATAAGAGACTGATGTCCGGAAGTGCATGATTTTCAAAATACAGGGTCTCAAAGTTTTTTTCAAAAAACTTTTTTTTATTAATATTTCAAAGACACGTTAACCGATTTTCTTGAAATTTGCTAGTGATGTAAGCTTTAATAAGACGCTCAGTTAGCACTAATTAAATGTTAATTATGACTTCCAGTGGCGCCCCGGGGGACAGTGTCACGAATAAAAATGACAAAAAATGTACGCTGCTGACTTTTTTAAAAATTTTATAAATTTTTTAGAAAGCTCAGTTAAAAATACAACTTTTTTGTCACTTGATATTTTTTCGTATCTCTCTCCGTTTTCGAGAAAATTTTTTTATTAAAAACTTTATTGAAAGGTTCATTATTATTAGAAAGAAAAACAAGGAGGCTTTTTTACAAATAGTTTATTATTAATTAGTGGAGCAAATGCTCAAAGTGTCCACCATGCATTTCGATGCATTTTCTGCACCTGTCGAGCCAGGATTCGCGCACCCGAGCGAACACGCCTGGATTGTTCGCGATAAATTCCGCTGCCACCACAACTCTAGCAACTAGGTCCTCCATGGTCGGCACAGGAGTTGCAAAAAGTCCAGGGGGGCCAAGTCCGGCGACCTTGCTGGCCAAGGGACGGGACCACCTCTACCAATCCACCTGTTGTTGTAGGTTTGGTCGAAGTAACCTCTCACGGTGCGCGCAAAATGCGCTGGACAACCATCGTGTTGGAACCAGGCCTCTCTACGCAACTGGAGGGGTACATCTTCCAGCAGCTCGGGCAGAATATCTCGCAAAAAAACTAGATAGTTATTCCCGTTGAGGTGATCAGGTAGAACGTACGGCCCAATCAAATGGTCGCCAGAAAATACCTGCCCAAACATTAACACCAAACTTCTGCTGATATCCTCTGATGTGCGTAGCATGGGGATTTTGTTCGCTCCACTCGTGGTTATTACGAGGATTGAATGTCCTCTCGCGCGAAAATCCTTTTTCATCGCTCGTGAAGATTATACTTAAAAAATCAGCGTTTTCATCCGCTTGACAGAGCAACCACTCGCAGAACTCGAGCCGCCGAGGAGCGTCGTCAGGCAGTAGATGCTGCACCTTTTGCAGTTTAAATGGATAGAGATCGTGGATTTTCAATACTCGATGGACAGTATTTTTGCTGCAATCAAGTTGCGACGCAATCAGACGAGTGCTAGTGTTGGGCTCATTCTGAATGCGTGCCATGACTTCATCCTCAACGGCATCTCTGATCGGAAACTGCCTTGCAAATTCTCGAATAGGCTGCAAAGATAACAAAGCCTCTTAGATTGGCTGTAAAACAGAAACGCGCAAGAAAAAAACACAGAAAGTTGCCATTTCTGCAATACTTACCACGAATGAGCCGGTCTCCCGTAGATTTTGATGAATTTTGATAAAAATCTTATGGTTTGGCAATTCACGATTTGGGAACCGCTGCCCGTACAACCGATGTGCTAACAAAGAATTACCCCGCGCTTCCCCATACAAGAGATGCATATCTGCAAGCTCGGCTAATTCAAACCGATTCATTTTTGCAATTAGTGTAACGTTTGAAGATAAATAAGTACTTAGAAACTGACACTTTTACTAAAGTTTGACATGTTTATGTGTTACCATGACAACATTGTTTTGTTTTAGATTTTCAGATAATGAACCTTTCAATAAAGTTTTTAATAAAAAGTTTTTCTCGAAAACGGAGAGAGATACGAAAAAATATCAAGTGACAAAAAAGTTGTATTTTTAACTGAGCTTTCTAAAAAATATATATAATTTTTGAAAAAAGTCAGCAGCGTACATTTTTTGTCATTTTTATTCGTGACACTGTCCCCCGGGGCGCCACTGGAAGTCATAATTAATATTTAATTAGTGCTAACTGAGCGTCTTATTAAAGCTTACATCACTAGCAAATTTCAAGAAAATCGGTTAACGTGTCTTTGAAATATTAATAAAAAAAAGTTTTTTGAAAAAAACTTTGACACCCTGTATTTTGAAAACCATGCACTTCCGGACATCAGTCTCTTGTCTCAAACTGCTTGTCTATGGTTCCTCAATATGCCCCAGAAGTTTTTTCTAATTGAGAGGGGACACCCTGTATAATATATATATATATATATATAATATATGGCATTGTATATAATACTTAGTACTTTCTACTACGAAGAACAAATGATGATTGTTAACCATTTTTTATTTTCAGATAGTTTGCTGTTTTTCATTTTCGGCAATTGTTTACTACATGACCGGCCAACCACCTGAAATGGTCCGATTTCTGATGTTTTTCGCAAGCTCCCAATTGGTAGTGCTCGTAGTCCAAGGGTTAGGCTTGATGATTGGTGCTTATTTCAATGTAACGGTACGTACAAAATGTCATAACTTCGAATATATTTGATGAATGCATTTTATCGAGACATCGAATACCTGAGAATCTTCTTAAAATCATACGTACTTACTTGATTTCGGTGGTCTTTCTGAAACATGAAAATATATCAGGTTGAAGAAATACAATAGGTGATAACCCTCCTTTTTCTATCCATCGAACGAAACCGACGATGATTTGAGCATCTTAGATGTAGGTTAGATTCAACTCCTTAGTATATTCTATATAAGTATATAAATAATTGGAAGAAGTTATATATTTTAATGCAAATTTTCATCTGTCCTCAAGTTTCAAGTTGTTATTTTTTGTGAAAAAATCTGGATACAAATTTTGAAATTTAATCAAAATCAGTCGAAGCGTTTTTTAATACCAATTCATCATCATCGATTATCTAATATAAATTGGTTCTTCACCCCGCATGAATTTGTATAACTATCAGGAGTTTTCAACTTCGAAGTGAGAGAAATCAAAAAAAACTGCATCTATGGCCTTATTTTTTTATGTCATGCCACGAAAACGGCAAATAAAGAACAAAACGTCGTATTTAAAATCAAAACACAGCATCTGGAAGCAAATTCAAAACAGAGAAGGAAGTTTCTTGAGCACATTTCTATATTGCTAAAAATGAAGGGTCGTCTAGAGCAAATAAAATAATGGGGGTCATTTTGGTTTTTGCCGTATATTTCGAAAACGGTTAGTGATATTCCAGATTTGGAAACATCGTTTCAACGTTCACTAAATATGCATCTCTTGTCTATTTTAACCAGCTTCTTATTATTCAACATCCTCGTGATGCCAATAGTATAATATGACATAATAAACACGACCTCTAAGTATATACGAATTTTTAAGACTTGAAATATGCCAAATTGACTTTCAGAAACCATAATGTACGTTAAATCGAGCTTATGTATAAATCGTTGCTGCTCAAATATCATTGAAATATAGGTTCTAATTATCAGAATACGGTATAGCGACAAATGGACCATAGATAAATAAAAAGGAAGTTCAATCACGGAAATCCAATAGCGATAGTCGCGTGTGTTTGATGACTGCGATAGCGAGAGTTTTATTTTTATACCTTAGTTAACTAATAATATTCTCACAACATTCAGAGAATAACAACATTCGGATCAAAAGAGTATCTGTTTGACTCGCAAATTGTGTGTGTCACTTTTGATCCTGAAGGCGGATATCCACCAAACGAACAAAACCGCAGCAAAACAGCAACTGTGTCGGTTTCGACAAAACAAAAACTTTTTTTGTCAAAATAAGAAACGTTTTGAGGACTTTGTGTGTCACTAGTTAGTGTATTCGTCAACAACAAAAAGTCTCGTCGCCAGGCGGAAAGATCAGAAGGTTTCGGTGTTTTTCGCTATGGCTGGCGACAACAGTTCACTATTTTGTTCTGGTAGTGAATTTATCGTACTCATTGAAGTGTTAAATCTGTGGGAGAACCCAAATGACCCCGACCGCCCTTCCAGAACGGCACGTTCCTGGGCCCGACCCTGTGCGTGCCCATGATGATGTTCGCCGGCTTCGGAGTGCGCCTGTGCGACCTGCCGCCCTACCTCTACTGGGGCAGCTACGTGTCGTACCTGCGGTACGCGCTAGAGGGCGTCGTTGGCGCCATCTACGGCCTCGATCGGGCGGTCATCGGCTGCCCCGAGGACGCGTACTGCCACTACAAGTACCCGAGGACGTTCCTCGAGGCTGTCGGAGTACGCTCCGATCAGTTCGAGAACGACATCGTCGCGCTGCTGCTGTTTGCGTTCGTGCTGCGCATGACGGCTTACGTGGTGCTCAGGCTGAAGCTGATGGCGATCAGATGAGGTGTGGCGGGAGGGACGATTTTTCTCATTGGGGGTTATGCGTCGATTGTATTCGTCGTCTTTCCGGAACTACCTGTATAATTGTTTGTTCACTCGAGTCCCAACCGGATAGCGCGGGGTGTAACAGGGTTATGATGCACCTCCTTTGTTCCTTTTAGCCTTGTTTAGAGATGTATGATTGAGATTTGAGACGACCTATTAGATTGATAAACTTCCCAGGCAGCAGACGTCTATTTGACCTGAAGGATGACGTCATAATGACGTGATATGTCACAAACGAAAGACGTAATTTCGTGACGTCGGCAAATGACGTCGCATTGACGATATGATGACGTCTGTACGTTTCATACCATATAAAAAAAGCTGTAGATAAAAACGAATCTGAGCTGAAAATCAATATATTGCCATTTCCTAAGCGATGAGACTTAACACCAAATCACAATGAATCCAAACTGCACAGCACTCATATATCTTCAGCACGGACAGCACAAGATGACTAAATTCGAACAATTGGCAAACATTAATGCTTGCAATAGTGACATAACTAGATAATGCCCCAGATTTTCTATGATCTAAGTCCCCATCCCATAATTGAAGAAAATTTACTGATTACCTGCAACAAATATTCGACGAATTACCAATTTGATTAAACTATTTTTTTGTAAGGTGTAATTTTGATTTGAATGTGAATAAACTACTTCTTCTAATGAGACCATTATGATTTTTTGAAAAATCATAAAACTTGACGTTTTTTATAGGATTTCAATTTTACATTGGCCAATTATAGTAAATCGAAATAATCAAAGAAAATGAAATTAAAATAGACATTACCGAGGACATTATTTACTGTTTGAAATGTCACTTATATGGTACCATATTGGATTCATAAAATTTAGCAGACCGAATGTTCGTAGAAGAAAAATCATCCATTTATATGTCAAATCGTGAAGTTTGTCAACTTCAGAGTCCGTTTCAAATATTCATCTCCAGAACTAAAGGGATAAAAGAAGAGGGTGTACCATGATCCTTTTACACCCGGTATGCCCCAAAGTCTTCTGATTCTCGTTTGTTTCAATTTATTCACTGTCAGCAACCAATATTGGGTTGAATTTTGTATGAATGATTGAAATAGTATTAACTGACCATCGAATTTTCGGTAAGCGAAAATATACTGTGACGCCCCCCTTTTAAATAGGTATCGATAATTCTCTCTAGTTGGTCTACATGGGGATGTTATATGAATTAACTCGTGAATATTTATGCAGGAGAAGACTCTGGGTTTGTAAACATTAAGTCATGATAACGAATAATTATTGATACATATTTCGTGATACATAATAATTAATAATAAACGAATACATAATAATTAATGATAAACGAAAACATTCAGAGGTAAAACAAAATTAAAAGTTCAAAGAAATCAATTTTTGGCACACATTGTGTAATTCTTTGTCCAGTTTTCTCTGCCCAAGAGTTTTTCACTGCTAGTACAAGGAGTCTTAGCTTACAATACTTTTCTCATGACAAAATCTGACACTTTAATTTCCCATCAATAACATTACTCTCACTTGCCTCGTATTTTAGTTTCTCAATGTTTGCGATATTACATTTTTTTCGCTCACATTGACTGAGAATGTATTTTCATGTTCCATGATTTTCCGAAGATTGGGACATCAATGTTATCAAACAATTTTATGCTTCAAACACGAACATTCGCTGTGATATAGAATGAGCGCATAACTCAAAAAGTAAATAAAAATCTAGGTTCTGACTGTTACAAGATTTGAAGCTCAAAATAGTTTACGGTTGGTTCAAAAGATGTGTATAGCTTACCGAAAATGTTACGTCTAAGGTGAGGTACCTTAGTTACGTCATTATATTTTCATTGAATAGCCCTTATTGTTCCGCAATGTCAAACGTCTTGGCAACGTAACACTAGCAACTTCGATGGGTTTGAAGGATGACGTGTGTTTTTCAGTATATTATATAGTCAGGTATCTTCAACAATTCTTTTATTTCCTTTGAAAAAGTTGATCTGATGCATCAAGTTTTTCCAGAATTGTGATACATTTGGATATATCAAAGTTACCTGATTGTTTTAGTATCATTAGGCACTTCAAGGAGATATGAAACTGGAAGAAGTGAATTGTTCAGTAAAACATTCCAATTTCAATTCAGATGTCTTTCTGATGGATTCGATAAGAATGGTGATAAGATTTAACATTGATTAAAAAGATTTGATATTATTGTAATTGATATTTATGTATGTTTGTTATATGGATATTTATTTATATAAGGATTTGTACGATTCCTTATCTGTATTATATACTTTTGGGAAACAATGGAAAATGTGTTCTTAATAATCCCAAGCAAGTGCAAATTCGATTTTTCTATCTATGTATATTCATATATATTTTATATGTACACATTTTTGGTTGAATTGTAAGAGTACTTATAGTGTTTCAGGAATTCTATATGTTCCAGGTATATTGTGATCATTCATCAAATGAATAATGCAAATTTGTGATTCAAATAAATACATTTTTTGACCTGTTATTTTATTGAATACAATACATACCTTTCCGCAAGGTTAATAATCCTACTTAGTAAAGCACCTTTGGATGATAAGCGTTCTTTCGACACTTCCAGAAATTTCTGTGTCAGCAAATTCGACAATATAGTCAACATGAGTTTTTTACTACCGCTCTAATACATGGCAGGGGTGGTAGAGTAGATTCTACCGACAACTGATGAAAATTGTTGAAAGTGCTTGTATACTGCTCATTGGCCTCAACATCAGTAATGATGATAACTGCTGGAAATGTAGAGTTTTAATAGCACAATGATTTTTAAGTTAGGTACGATATATATTTTCTATTGACTTGGCCGTTACTTGATGAAAATTCATAGTTATTAGTGTTCGCGAAACATGTTGGGAAAAAATAAATATAAATATATTTATTGTGAAAATCTTATCGTTTTTCGTTTGTTACAATATGATATATATCTTAAGGTTTTCATTATTTCAATTCATTTGGTGAGTATTTATATGAGAAGCCATAAAAAGTGTAAGTGCAAGGGGAAAAGAAAAAAAACTGATATTCTGTTCTGGTATTTTTCAATAAATATGTATTTCACAAATAAAAGTTATTTAAAAAGATGAGTGATTAAATAAATATATTACTAATTTGAAAAAATAATACAAGAACGCATATAAAAAAGTTGGTGATTGTCAATATCTTAACTTTGATGCAACATTCAATTGTGAAGGTCTCTGACTCACTTCTTGAATATATACATCTATATATATATAAACGATCACTAATCTATAGATTTCTATATTGTAAAGGCTTATTTTCATTACCCTGTATATTTTCCGAAAATACCTCAAATTCTCTAGCAAAAGTCATTGTTCAAAAACCCCTACTCTATCAAAGTTTTTCTCGATAAATACTGTTCCACATTTCAGCAAGTTTCGTCATATATTCATTCATATATTCAAGAACAATCAGTTCATGTAATTTATTTATGAAATTTTGTCCTGTTGGACGAATGTAATGAAAATCTGCGTGGTAATCTGTGTTGGTTCCACAGAGAGAAATAGGGGTCGTGAATTCTGACACCACATTTTGTTTTATTTTTACAGTCTATCTTGCAAATTTGGAATTTTGCATTGATTTATCCTGGGCAAACAAATATACATTATTTCCGATGGTGATGTAAACTATTGAATCACCCATCATGGTTGATATTGGGTATCTTGATGATGATGATGACAATAGAACTATCGAAATATGACATCCAATTCCACCAAGATATGACATATCACCTCTTCATAGCTACAAATATTCGATAATATAATCACACATTTTTGATAATCCATTCCACACTTACTATGCACTACTGTATGTATGATTTGTCTCGATCAAATTGAACAAATCCGGACTGCCAGTGTCGGTCCTCGAAGTTAAAGAAAAAGTATCAAGTAAATTCTAAAAATTGGTGATATATTTGGATCTATTTATTCTCTTGAACCAAATACAATGAATATTATTGCATTTACGTCATCATTCTGATAATAGCGTTCAACAGTATACCTTGTTGCAGCTAGCTGAGGCGACATCGTGTGAAACTAATAGTGACATATCTAGCTATTTTTTTTCTTCAATTAAGCTATATAAAATATATTGGAAAGGTACCCTACATGATGTGAAAATATAAAATACTTTTGGATCACAGAACAATTACATATAAATAAGCAAAGTGTTATCTTACTATCTTGACAATGCAAAATTAACAAAAGTTCATATGCTCAATTCCAACTATACTCATGTCTGAACTTTTGATTACCTATACCTACCTATCCCAAAAATCATGGCTACAAATAAAACATTAGCGATTGCTATGAATGTCATATTTCTTTATCAAATATATCCTCTGTTGCAAATTCGCTTCAACTCCGATACATTTTTTGATTATCAGTATTATTACTACTGTATGTTTGTACTCATAAAAACGCAATTATTTTTGGAACAGTTGGTTTTTCCCGATTCAAAAAGTATACATATTTTACACAAAATTGAATAAGAAATTCTGAAAATGGATAATTATTTTGATTTCGCCAGTGACATGAAAAATATGGGAGGGACCATGATACCCCTTCTACGTCACTGGTAGCAACAATGAATGTGATTTTTTCAAATTAAAGCTCTTATTGAACAAGAACATTCCTTTTGATTCGCGAAACTATGAGTTATGTATAGTTAGTTATGTTTTAGTTATGGAAATCATCCATTCTCAAAGTGGCCCAATTTGAATTCAATCAAATGAAAAACTCAAAGTCGGTCGACCACACAATATAATAAAATAATGAACAAGTGGGTGTTACTATAGTTTCGGCTCAACAGCCATCATCAGACACAGTAAGTAATCTGTAATAGGAGAAATAATACTAAATAACAAAATGGCGTGCCTAAATACTTACAATCAAATTCAAAGGAAAAAGGTATGAACCATATGAACGTCACAATTCGGGTAGCCGGAAATCAATCGTATATCAAATATACATATTGTTTAAATTTGCTTAGCCACCAAAAGAAACCAAATATCAAAATCAAGTAGGAGTTGAAGAACATCATCCTCCACTGATGGTAGTCAGTATTCAACTAATAGGAATTGACATGAAATAATAAAATTAAAATCAAATGGTTACGGTTGAAATATGACAAATGACTTGTGAACATACAGTTGACATAGAACAATGAATTTTTATGTCTATGAAATTTATATAATAAAAATTGTATGAAAATTTTTGATGAGAAATAGCGAGTTGAGGTGGAAGACTCAGCAAAAATTCAATTCAATAAAGTTAGATGAGAATGAAAAATTATATAATAAGGAACCTTGAAGCTTATAGTAGAGAAAAATTTTGTTGAGAAGAAGAAAATCAAAGGTTAAGATTGAACATTTACATACGAGTTCAGAGACGTATTAAGGAAAATGAAAATTGGAAAAATTGAATTATGAAAATTGTAGGGTACGAAAAATATGATTGCGTTCAAAATTGGTCTGATCATTTAAGCAATTCACTCTTGGGTTATTAATACATTTTTGAATTTCAAGAATTTCTAAGAGGTTCAATCTATGTCCTTTGTTGCAGAAGTGTAGTATTTCCATGTTCGAATTAACGTTAAAAGAATGGTTGGAATCAATAATATGGTTGGCAAAGGAAGAAGTTGTATTGGAGTTGTTTGTACTGATAAATTTGTGAATCAATCTCTTATGTTCTAAGGCTCTAGTTTCAAAACACCGACCTGTCTGGCCAATATATGAAGAATTACAATCGTTGCAATTGAGTTTATAAACTCCTGATTTCTTGTCTGAAGAAACTTTATCTTTGGAGTTAACTAGTAAATGTTTAATATTAGTATTTGTTTTAAAAGAAATATTGAAACTGTAGTCTCTGAAAATTTTTGACACTATTGTCACTATTCCTTTTTATTGTCAAAAATTTTCAGAGACTACAGTTTCAATATTTCTTTTAAAACAAATACTAATATTAAACATTTACTAGTTAACTCCAAAGATAAAGTTTCTTCAGACAAGAAATCAGGAGTTTATAAACTCAATTGCAACGATTGTAATTCTTCATATATTGGCCAGACAGGTCGGTGTTTTGAAACTAGAGCCTTAGAACATAAGAGATTGATTCACAAATTTATCAGTACAAACAACTCCAATACAACTTCTTCCTTTGCCAACCATATTATTGATTCCAACCATTCTTTTAACGTTAATTCGAACATGGAAATACTACACTTCTGCAACAAAGGACATAGATTGAACCTCTTAGAAATTCTTGAAATTCAAAAATGTATTAATAACCCAAGAGTGAATTGCTTAAATGATCAGACCAATTTTGAACGCAATCATATTTTTCGTACCCTACAATTTTCATAATTCAATTTTTCCAATTTTCATTTTCCTTAATACGTCTCTGAACTCGTATGTAAATGTTCAATCTTAACCTTTGATTTTCTTCTTCTCAACAAAATTTTTCTCTACTATAAGCTTCAAGGTTCCTTATTATATAATTTTTCATTCTCATCTAACTTTATTGAATTGAATTTTTGCTGAGTCTTCCACCTCAACTCGCTATTTCTCATCAAAAATTTTCATACAACTTTTATTATATAAATTTCATAGACATAAAAATTCATTGTTCTATGTCAACTGTATGTTCACAAGTCATTTGTCATATTTCAACCGTAACCATTTGATTTTAATTTTATTATTTCATGTCAATTCCTATTAGTTGAATACTGACTACCATCAGTGGAGGATGATGTTCTTCAACTCCTACTTGATTTTGATATTTGGTTTCTTTTGGTGGCTAAGCAAATTTAAACAATATGTATATTTGATATACGATTGATTTCCGGCTACCCGAATTGTGACGTTCATATGGTTCATACCTTTTTCCTTTGAATTTGATTGTAAGTATTTAGGCACGCCATTTTGTTATTTAGTATTATTTCTCCTATTACAGATTACTTACTGTGTCTGATGATGGCTGTTGAGCCGAAACTATAGTAACACCCACTTGTTCATTATTTTATTATATTGTGTGGTCGACCGACTTTGAGTTTTTCATTTGATTGAGTTATGTTTTAATTTACCATATTCAACCAGAATATTCGAGCTATGATAATACTAATTCAATTTATATTCCGTTTGTGATGCACTTTATACCGGGTGACAATCTAATGATGCGTGTTTGCTCCATATATCGAAAATACTGATTGAGTATATGAGAAAACTCTTAGATATATGAAAGTTATACTGTACCAAAAAAAAAAGGAATTGAATTCTTCCGTCATAGCAAAAACTCACGTTTTTGAAATGTATTTAGCTGATTTCATCGATCTGGATTCAAAATTTAGAATTTTAGTATTTTGTTTCAAATAAATTTGAATTCATGTTAAAGAAAAAGTTGAAATAGGGACGTGAGCCGTCTTGACCAATAATTAATAGTTTCGATACCCTGTATAACCAATCCTGAAGAATTTTTTGTTCAAATAAGGTAGGATATTTTCATAAAGAAATAAAGGATCAAGGTAATGTACTGATACCTACTTATAAGCAAGGTTTGGGTAATAAGTCTAAGGTTATTCCATATCATAATAATCATTATCTCTTAAAAAGATTCGCCTGAAAAATTACTGGTAAGAAAAAAGAAACGGGTGTCACCCTCAAAAACATCTTTGGTCTGAAACGGAACTAACCGATAACCTAACGCTTGTTCAACTTGAACCACAATGTCAAATAAGTGGCCGCGTGCATCAAACACCAAAAGAACACTATCAGCGACATGTTGGTAACCAAGTCGACGTCGAAGATGTCCATTTCCTTGAGGAACTTCTCCGGGTCTTGGTAGTGGCAATAATCCGATTCGGGCGGGCAGTAGAGCGGCGACCTGTTGAGGCCATAGATCGAGTAGACCAGGCTCTGAAAGGCCGCCCTGTAGTAGCTGATGGTGAAGATCCATTTGAAGAAGGGAGGCGTATCGAAGCTGCGAATGCAGAAGCCAAAGACGGAGAGGAAGCAAGCCAAGACGGGGGCGATGAATACTGCCACCTGGAGATGATATACATTAATAAGTACACGTGATGTTAGTCACTGCCATATCTATCAACTGTCAACTGTTTGGCGCCAATACAACAAGTTGTTAAGGTTCATGAGACTCCTTGTTTGTTTTCATCATTGTCGTTCTAAATGGAAACTCGTTGAGTGCGGTTAACGAAGATTTACCTAGCTTTCTTCAATGGGTATGAAAAATGCGTGGAGCAAGTATACAACTCATCGTAAAAATGATAACTTCCACATGCCCCGCATTTTATTTTCTGAACACGTTCTTTCTACTTTGTGACATTATTATACCGCCTACTTGTTTCTGCTGAGTACTAGGTGTTAAGTTAGGTCGACAATGATTTTCAGTTATCGAATTTCGATAATCAGAATGTTATTACAGTGTTGGTTTTTAGAATTGTCATAATCAAGACCAAGAATACATGACATTTGTTTCATTTGTCCAACAACTATAGAGAGTATTTCAGAGAAAAATAATATTTAACGAATCTCTTGGAATTGTACCTTAACTGGTGTTGTTCCTCCAACGAGATATCCCATAGATTGTGCACAGAGAGAGCAGGCTGTGACAAATAATACGAACAAACCCACCCTGAAGTCTAGAGGTTGATCTGTCAGGACATAGGAAATGGCTATGTACAACCATACACATATCACCTAAAAGAAAACAATTATAGAGTTAGGGTATACATTTTTTTGTTTCAAGAAGTCATCTATTTATATGCGACTGTTAGTTCAACTCACTTGAAATGGAATTTCTATTAATATCACAGATAATACATAAGGTGTCAGTTTATACCATCGATTGAAATGCTCTCTGGTCAAAATACGCATCTCCAATGGAACTGAAATAGAAAATATTGAATATATCATTATCAATCTCATGTTTGGGGATGATTTTTCAACGCAACATTATTCTAGAAACACTTTTTACTACCTTAGAAGTATTGCATAGTTGAGAAAAAATAAAGTTAACTCACATGACAATGTGACAGGCATCATACCGGTATAGACTGTTAGTAGGAGAGTCCCATAAAGATAAACATAATTAGCCAATATTGTGTTGGCACTTGCTCCAACATTCCTATATAAATATCCAAACAAACAAGCAATTGCTATATGGGCTATGATTCGGTTTAGAGGTCCTGACTAGAAAAAAAAACATACTCATAAATGATTTTGTAGAAATGTGGCGCTTTTTGGTCAGAAAATATAATGAAAACAACAAAACCAAAATCAGATATAAATGGGTCACACTGTATGTAATATATAAAGGGATAATGACGAAGTTGCTACGTTCTTGGCTATATTCCAGGAATTAATTTATGAATCTACTCCCATAAACTATTGAATATGTATTAGGCATACTAAGTCAATCGATATAAGGTTTAAAATTTTATTGTAGAATGAAATCATTAGATGAATATTCAGAGGCCAGCTTTCTTTGTTTTTGAAACACTAATGAATTCATCAAATGATCGGTAAACATGATAAATAGAAGATCATTCTCGATTAAACAAGAATGATCATCAGTTGAGAGAATCGTTTATTTATATTTGGCATATTTCATCAACGATTATCTTTTTATGATAATAAAAAAACATATTTTATTTTGAACAGCAATCAGATCTACCTAAGTTTTCTTTGAGAACACAATATTGAGATACCTTTAGGCTATGTTCGAATTTTGGGTTATTCCACCCATATTTTCCCATTTCGAATTCGATTTTGGAATAACAATAATACTGAAACAGGTTTAACTACTGAAATGAACGATCGAGAAGGTAACAAATATGACTTACGTAAGATCGCCTAGTGATGAGTAGGTTTCTTTTATACAGCAACAAAAATTGCATAATCACAGCTGCAGGTATCACTTTGGTGGAGCTTAGTGGCAAGCTATTTTTTTCAAAGTTCTTGAAAAGGTCAGATGATCGTTCATTCCCTGATAACAAAAAAAATCCCAATTCAACACTTTGATGTTATAAACAACAAACAAAATGCTGTACACATTATTAGTGAGGTCAAAATCATTTCGGGAAATTCAATGCAATGGGCATGTAAATGTTCCATTCCTATTTCGTTATTTAAATCACTAATCATTTGAGGTGAGTTTGAAAACAATAGGTATTCATATGAATATCATACCTACAATGTATTATTCAAGATACCTAGTCATGTTTGCTCGATGATAATAATAACGTTTATTCAATAAACCATTTCACAGAAAATAAATTATAACAATGATTTGTGAATAAACGCAAACGCATAATGCAATACGTTGATAATGATTATATAGTTATGTGGATGTGGATACAAAAATAATGACAAAAATTCGCCAACAAAACGATGAAATAAAACGATACCAAGTGTTTTGTAAATGAACAATAGGTATTCATATGAATATCATACCTACAATGATTCAGTTTGCACTGGAATATTTGAAATGGGGGTCTCGAAAAACTTCGAAATATACCACCAGAGGTTTATCATCTGGTACTGATGATGTCACAGATTTCACGTCACGTCATAATAATGTTACAATGTTATTTCTACGGCGGACATTTTCACATCGCCACAACGTATCGATTGAATGTTTGTAACTTTGAATGTGATTGTATGCCAAGATGTGATGTCTCCTATACATAATAATTCATACATCTCACGTTCGTAAAATACTACGTACGCATACAAAATATTCACTATTCTTTCATGATAACATCTTTTGAAATAACAAAAGTTCGAAATTATCAAAGGATAGAGAAGCCTTCACATTGGCTTAGTCATCATTCATTATTTTTTAACAATTTGTGTTGTGTCGAACAAAACAAATTACGTTCTTCTGTGACTAATACTCAGATATGAAACCATATGCGGTTTTGACGAAAATAGATCAACGCATGTTTATCGATAACCTTGGTAAACACTTGGCACTATGCTTTGTCGAGTCAAACGGACGAGTTTTTTTGCGGAACCCACTGAACCGGAAGAGGTTATTATTCTCCAAAATCTTCCTTGATCTGCATGATATTTTAGCAGATTTTTACACGGATCATTTGAAAAATAAATTGAGAATGTTTAGCATTCATCACCTGTAGAAGTGCTCACCTTTACCATGATCATACTCGATGATTTTCGTTGATTGGCTTCTGAGAGTTGCCTCCGCCAGTTCGTTGATATCAGCATTGTGTTCTCCAATGGCAACTTCCATTACTGAAAAACATAATCGGAATTATCAATATTTTGTAATGTAGGCTATAAGAAGTAAGTTAAGAGAAGTAAGTTCAAACCCCTTTCTTTGAATTGTGGCCTCTTTCTTGGATTGAGAGTTTTTCTATCACACAATTTTTTTAAAAATCAATTGATTCATCGATATTTTGGCACGTTTCATCAAATTCAAACTTGTTTGTTTCAAATTTAGACTTCTTTGAAGAGCGTTAAACTGCAGACGTTTTCGGGAGGCGAAGTAGAAAATAAATCATTGGCGAGAACTGACATATTACGTCTAAACCAGGGATGCACAGACTTATCAAAACGACTTTGAGCTAAACGCAGGCCACCATAATTGCATAAGCAGTCAAAAAAGTAGAAAATGTACATGATATCTTGATCCTTTGTGCATTCGATCTGATGTAAGACATACCTAGCCACAACGTACAAGGTACAAACTCGTAATAAATTTCGGGCCGAAAAAAAGTCTATCGCGGACCGCATCCATGGTCTGAAGTCTAAACAAAGTTGGATATAGATATGGTGAAACGACTCTTCAATTGTTTTTCGTCAAAACCTGTAGACTGGTTTAGCGAAGATCATAAAACCGGTAATATTTCACTAATCGTTCGGAGATGGCAGTGATATCGCATTTGATATCAATATCGATAATGCAGATCTCTATTAACATCCGCATTCTATGGTTTCGTGTTCAAGTGACAGTGACAGATCATTCACAATTGTGGTTTTGGCTTGAAATATGAATATTGTTCGATTATTCAATCATGATATTGATTGAACAAATCACACAAAACCAAAATGAATGGGAAATTGTGAAAATTAATATAATCACATCATAAACGAGTTGACGTATTATGTTCATCAGTTTTATACTTCGAGTTTTAATCTTTCTCAACCGATCTTTAATGAATTTCATTGAATTTCTTTGAAGCTGCACACCTTCAATTCGACATTTTCATTTTTTTTTGTCACTTACGGTAATCGGCGGGATTGTGATAGGGTGGGCAGAGCAGGTCGAGCCCGGCGAGGTGGCCCACCAGATCACCAGGTCTGCCCTCGTAGACGCACCTGCCCGCAGAGAGGGCGTACAGCTTGTCGAACATCTCGAAGAGGAGGGCCGACGGCTGGTGGATGGTGGCAACCACCGTGCGACCGTCTTGCGCGAGTTTCTTGAACAGCGACACACAGTGGGTGCAGGAGGAGCTGTCCAGGCCTCTGGAAGGATCCAATAACGAAAAGTTGTTCATTCGTCCAATTTGGGCGTATTTCGATTGAATCTACACTTTATACTTCGGATTAACTGTTTTCTTTGAAATCAAACTTTTTCATTAAATTCAAACCACACGATAGTGGAATGCACAAGGAACTATTCAGGCATCCAGGCTCTGGAAGGATCCAAGAACGAAAAGTTTTTCATTCGTCCAATTTGTGCGTTTTTCGCTTGAATGTAGAATTTATGCTTCGGATTTGGACATATTTTTTGAATTTAGACTATTTTCTTTCAGTTTCCGCTTCCTGCTTTCAATTAAGACTTGCTTCTGTGAATTTAGACTGTTTCCTTTGAAATCAAACTTTTTCATTAAATTCAAACCACACGATAGTGGAATGCACGAGGAACTATCCAGGCATCCAGGCCTCTGGAAGGATCCAATAACGAAAAGTTGTTCATTCGTCCAATTTGGGCGTATTTCGATTGAATCTACACTTTATACTTCGGATTTGGACATATTTTTTGAATTTAGACTATTTTCTTTTAGTTTCCGCTTCCTGCTTTCAATTAAGACTTGCTTCTGTGAATTTAGACTGTTTCCTTTGAAATCAAACTTTTTCATTAAGAGGGGGGATTCACGATGCGACTCATGCAGAGCTATCGTAGGGTATCGATTGCTAACTGTATATAAGTCCAAATGCGAAATTGATTAAACCAGTGAAAAGACCAAAGTTGGAAGAAACTTTTGAAGTATTCTGAAGTTGAAACTTGTTCGTGAAAGAAAGCTGTAGATGATCAAAATATGTAAACATTGGAAACTAAGTTGCTTCGAATCATCAAAAATTCATTGTCAAAAATTAGATTAGATATAAAGTAACTCACAACCAAAATATTAGCTTCTGAAATGCAGTCGTTTGGCTTATAATGATCTTGGCGAATAATTTTGACAACTACACCGCCATTTTCCACATAAATATCAAGGATGGGTAGCAGGGACGCAATAAAGCGAGAAGGGATCTTGAAATTAGTGGTTCAGACCTTGTTTGGTAGATGGCGGTAATGTCCAGCGCATTTTCTCATTGCGTATGAGATGGCGCTGCGGAATTCCAGTCTAATACGTAGATTACGTAGATGATTTGCAGGGTTGCCGAATCTTCCTGGGAGCACTTTGCGTTTAACATTCAATTCATTATTTTAGTAATTTACGAGTAAGGTATATTGCAAAGATCGGATTATTTCAGCAATAAAAGAATTGTTTCGTGATTGTTTTTCCAATAATCGAAGAAGATAAGTCTTCATTTATTTTGTACATATTTCGTTCTTTATTTCGCAAAATAATGATGAAGCTATTTAATAGAATAGTTACGGAATGTGTTTCGAGAATACGGAAATCAAATCGGCGGTGCGGCGGCAATTATCAAAAAGATGCCGACATAATTAGCGGATGATTTATTGCCGTGACCCATGGCGACAATAATTGGAGATCATCGATTTTTATCTAGAATATTTGCAATGATTCGAGTAAGATAGTAAGTGGAATAAATTTTGCAGTTTTTGCACTGAGGTGACTGAGTGTTTGAATTAGAGAACTCAAGTAGAAATTGCCTAACAATAGAATTCATTACTTTCGAGTGAGTAATGAACAATAAGGTATTAGTTCGTAGAACCTATACTCTTTGATATTATTTAAGAAAAGTACAGGGTGTGCAGATTTCAATGTTTCTAACAATATAATATATGAAAAAAATTATAAGTTCAGATGATTTCACTGGCGAAATTTTCGAGTTATACATTTAGGTTCTATCTTTAGACTTTTGAAATGCGAATATCGTGGTTGCTTGTGAATTCACATAGGAATACCGATCACAATCATGAAAAGTAAGTATTCTGTTTTCAAGAAATATTCGAAGAAAGCAGCTTCCATTTATTCCTCGACAACAAAATGAAATCAGTGGATTACTAAAAAGAAAAAACATATTTATACTTGGTGTCAACGGAAAACACTGTTTCACTATTGATTTATATTATTTCTAATCTCAGTTTAATAGGCATGTTGAATATTGAATATATAGAGATAGTTCAAATCGTACATGGTATGTAATGATTGGTAATGAGGAATCATAGATGAAAAGGAACACCATTGTTCATTTGTTCCCTGTATAAAGTATAGAGTAGACCAGATTGATTAGAACCGTTCGGCGCGCAGAAACAAATCAGTAGATGCTCTGAGCGCTTGTTGCATAAATTAACATAAATCACCACACATTATTATTTATTGCCGTATTGCTCTTCACTCCTCTCGGGTAATAATTTATGAGGCAGAATAATGGAGTACTGTGTATATTTGTTATAATGCGCACCAACTGAAGAAAAATTGCAAAATTGGAAATTTGAAACGAAGATTTTCATATTCAGATATACACAAAAATCTCGATAAGGAAACGAATAACAAATCTGACAATGAAATTTTTGGAAGGATAGGTATCTGATCTCACTTTCGTAAGCCTGGTGAGATATGAGATCACTAGATATGTTATTTCCGAAAGCAAATTCATGATCTTGAGAAACTGCCGCCCCTTTCAAATCGAACAAAAAAATTGTAATTGACACATTTACGTCATAAAATAATATACCTCGAGATATTCAATGAAATAACCATAGTTTCATAATAAATTTAATGAAATAGGTTTGAAAAATTAATATACCTGAATATCGTGTATTCAGGTACGCGGTGATCATTTATAATGTCCCCCAATCCAACTTCGTTATTTTTCACATTAGACAAAAATGGTGAAGGAAAAAGTAGTACAGGATGATGCAAGCTATCTGCAGAATATATCGCTTTTTATACAGGATGTTTCAGAAATGCGTGACAAGTCATAGTTATATTTTTTTAAATAGAACACCCCGTATATTGTAATTTTTTTGAGAATTCTCAAACAATTGTGAACATTCTTTGTATAATATGTCCTACACCTAAATGTAACAGTTTTCGAAATATTCGAATTTCCACTAAGCTGCTACATTCGAAAAAAAAACAAATTCCCGTTCTTGCGGCTGTGAATTAGCCATCTCCAATACGAGTCGTCTATTCATGACCTTTTTATAAAAAAATATGGATGATTTTATTTTGAAGTGAGGAACAAAATCGTATTAAATTCAGAAATTCAATATCTGAAACAACTAAACTACGCAACACTTATTTCGTCCCACCCCAAAATGTTACCCCTGTTGAAATCTGAATAACTTTTTTCTGCTTTGAACAATTCGAATTATGTTTACACTGTTCGTTAGCCTAGTCCTTCAGCTACAATCTCGTTAGTACTCTTTCAAAACATGAGGTTGGGTGTTATCTGAAACTGTGCAAAATTTAGTTGAAAAATATTGTTGAAACTTTTCATCGATCTTATGAAATGTTTTCTTATCAGGAAGATGCATCTATGAAGTTTCCTTTGAGCAATTTCAACGTTATCTGTTTTCATAAAAAAATATTTTTCATTTTCAGAATGGGGCATTTCAAAAAAATAATATGTTATATTGCAAACTGCCAACGTGTAACTGTCACTACTGTCAGTAATAAACAAAGTTTTTGTTTTTTCGTGACCGCCTAATTCACCGTTACCTAGAACTGAAATCTTAAGAATGTAGCCGCTTAGTGGAAATCCGAATATTTCGAAAACTATTAGATTTCACAGAATTGTTTGGGAATTCTAGAAAATCAACAATAATATATATGGTGTTCCATTTAAAAATATATAACTTGTCATGCATTTCTGAAGCTGTATAAATAACAATGTATTCTGCATCATCCTGTACAACTTTTCTTTATTATTTTTGTCTATTGTGAAGAATAACAAAGTTGAGAGGGGGAATATTATAAATTTTTCACCGTATACATAAATGACACACCAAACAAATCAAATAATTAGAATGTATTATTGCATATATCGAATAAGTGTGAATACAAAAAGTAGCTTAGATTGAAAATAAATTCGCAATAGAAAAATCACCGCCGAAATTCAATAAAAAAATTGAAAATATAGTGATTAAAAAATTCAATTAAATGTATATAGGTACTGAAATATTTTTTGTTACCAACATTTTCTGACAGTCCAATAGGTGAAAGCGCTGAAACATTTCAAATCTATAGATCAGAACCAAGGAGAATTGAATTACCACCACTATTCCTACTACTGCTATCATATCATATTCTTCGTGAGGAGGTTAAATCTTATTTCGGTGTCGGAACGGAATTGTTAAAATTGTCACATATCAAAATATATATGAGTTTGAATAATATCTTTCTTGGAAACGAAAACGTCAACATTGTAATTAATAGTTTCAAATTACCTAAAAATTATGGATTTATGTTCGATAATATTCATGCAATATTTCAAATGGTATTCATGACTCGAATATAGCTGAGCGATAAATAATAATCATAATATCATAAAGTTAGTGAATATAATCAAGGCCCGCTACAGTCCTAGAAGATATCCGGGAATCAAATAATTATACGATAACTGGCATCAATGGAGATGCTGGTAGGAGTGGTAGAAATTGTCGGAGTTTCGTTTCAGGTCCGTACTAAGATACAAATGTCAACGATTTTCGAATTTGTTTTCAAACACCGGATAATTTTCAGATTCTGAAATAATTTAAACCTCTTCGGATATTTTGAGCATAGTGGAAAAAAACATTGAAAAGTTGATGTGCTGCTATACTGTGCGAGGTTTTTTTATTGTAGAGAATGGCTCAATTACCATGCTACAAAGTGATCCTGTCAAAACGTCACTGCTTTGCCCTCATAGGATTTCTGCATTTAGATGACCAAGGGTAACACAATGACCAGGCAGGTTTCTAAAAAAACGCTCTGACGTCACGCTCAAGATCACACATTGAGCGTTCTAACGGGCGGATATTACATGACATATTTGTACTTTTTTCATCATGGGTGAATTTTTAGGATTGAGGTGTCCAATAAAACTGCACAAATTAATCATCTCAATCAAATTATATCAAAATCAAGAACTGACACATTTTCGCTTTACACAATGAAATTTCACTAGATTTTGGATACACCTACTTTTTGCTTATCAAATAATAGTTTTTGATGGATCAATTGTGTTTGTTACTTGCTGTAGCCCTCAATCTCTGGCCCTAAATACACCAAGTTCCATACATAATTTCCTATAAAAACCATATACATCTTGGTTCAGCTATCATGTAAAAAGATTATAACTTGATTTTTTGCAAAACATATTGACACTATCGACTATCGTGGTTTTTACCTGATATTATAGTGAAGCGGGAAAAATCGAATTTTGGGTTCATCAAGGCCAGTTAATTCAAGTTTTTTTGCATAGTGATTTTGGCTTCTGACGATACTTATGCAATGTTGTTATTGGTCGTATTATAATCGACTCATAATCGAAATTGAAATTGACCAATAATAACATTAGATTTTTCACCGCTTGTATCGCCAAAGCCAAAATCTATAAGCGAAAAACTGAGCCTTATACGTCATTGTGATTCCGAAATGAGAGCTACGAAGTTTCATAGGTGTATTCCCATGCTGAGACCATGTCATTTGAAAAACCTTCTTGAAAATATCAAGTAGTTAATTCTCGAGTTATTGTCGTCCTATAATAATAAGACTTTCATTGGAATAATTATACTATCCAATATTTTTATCTTTCAAGTTGTCGATATAAATTATTCAAGTAATATATGCAGTATAATATTCCTCAATGCGGCCCTGACGAAAACAACATTATCCTATAATTTTCAATGTACATGAGATTTTGGGGTGACACCTGTTGAGAGCGCTTTCTGACTAACGCGAATTGGAAATAGTAGATGGACGTGAAGGTTTCTACAGGCTTTTCGGACATCCTATTATTTATTCACGATATGGTCACCATAGAGACCTCTTACGGAATGGTCGAAAGTACGGCCCGTGACCCTCCTTTTAAATTCAAACCACACGATAGTGGAATGCACAAGGAACTATCCAGGCATCCAGGCTCTGGAAGGATCCATGAACGAAAAGTTTTTCATTCGTCCAATTTGGGCGTTTTTCGCTTGAATCTAGACTTAAGGCATCGGATTTAGACATATTTTTTTGAATTTAGACTATTTTCTTTCAGTTTCCGCTTCCCGCTTTCAATTCAGACTTGCTTCTGTGAATTTAGACTGTTTCCTTTGAAATCAGACTTTTTTATTGAATTCAAACGAGTCGATAGTGGAATCCAAAAGAAATAGAATAAAAAGTTATTCATATCGAATTAAAAACCCACATTTTTGTCTTCTTAACGCAATTTCATCGTATTCAAACTTTTTTCTCCGGGATAATCAATGAAATTCAAGAAAATATGAAGAATTCATGAATTCACTGCATTTAATTTTTTAGCTGACTTATTCTGAAAATTGACAGTTATTCTTGGTATTCAAATGATTTTATATCAAAATTTGTCGTGAAATGATTACAAGCAAGGTATGAATACCTGTGACTTCAGAAAATATGATTCCCTACTCATTATTTGCGTTCTGATATCTCCGATTTTCCTATCGGAATCTTGAATTAATAATTCATGGCCGAAAGCTGGTCTCATAAATAAATTTTCAATCCTGTTCATAAGATAATGATTATAACATTTTGTTTCCATCGAACTTTGATCGGAAAGTAAAATTCCCTACACGTATTTGCGTAGCTATTGAAATATGCGATGTGCCTATAAATCATCATATCAATCATCTCATAAATAATTTCCATTCACGTTGGATCCAGAAGTGGACACTTGTATTTTCCAAATAATAATTATGATCACTGTGACGGCAATACCGAATACTATAGCATGTAATAACTGCGTCCAATATTTTCCTCTTCCTCGTATATTTTGAGAACGGTTCGTGACACTTCCAATTTGAAAACATCATTCCATTGTTCACTAAAACAGCACACTTTTGTAAAATTTAACACTTTGTATAATCTTCATTGATCAAAAATACATACGATTTAAAGGAATTATCGATAGAAATACAATATTGCATAATATTTCAAATTTCAACAGTCCTTCACTCCTCTTCATTATGCAAGTGATCATTGCATTACTTATTAGCTTTCCGTATACACAAAGGCTAGCCCGTATTCATGATTTCGTGTTTTCGTTGAACAATAGTATGAATAATGTGTTTACTGGCGTATTGATGTTGTTTTACCCATGTTTTAAAGGCATGGTCATCAATTTAATATCAATTTAAGTCCTCAATCATCATTTTACTACAGTTCTAAGGAGTGAAGCCCAGTTTCACTAACAGTTTACAGTTACTCGCATGTTCTTAGAACGTTACAGAATATCCCATGATATCGGAAATTCTGAGAATATTTCAAAATATGCTGTGAATGTTCTCAATGGAAACTTGCTCATAAATCCTGATACTTATTATGATCGCATTTTGAGAATATCATTCCGGATAAAATACTCTAGGTTCCTCAGCATATCTTGGTAACACCTCAAGTTTCAATCGAAGATTCAGTACATTAACTTATTTAGAAACAAAAAAAAATATTGTGAATGTTTGTTAGAAAGTTTGATGTTTCTTATAGTGTTTGATTATTTTAGGTATTTTAGGTCCGAAGTAGTCATAAATGATACAAGCGTTGAAGCCAATTACCCAACATTTCATCTTTTAAATTGAGTTAAGTTAAATTGGGTGATAATTCATGAATCCTCCTTTAGAATATTCTCAGAACCTACAGATCACCTTGTGAAAACATTCTGAAAATATTCGAAATGTTCAACGGGAATATTCTAAGAACATCCCCAGAACTCTGTAAACTTTGCCCAGAATCACATCGTGCTGTTTGGATTTGAAAAATGAATACTTACGTTGTAGGTTCGTCAAGAAACAGTATCGGCGGATTGCTCAACAGCTCTAAAGCAACTGCTAACCTTTTTCTTTGTCCTCCTGATAACCGGTAGGTCAACGTGTGCTGACATTCGGTCAGACCTAGAAGCTCAAGTAGTTCTGAGACCTGCAAAGGCGCATGCATGATAATGCCCTCAAAATTCGAAAAGAATCTTCATATCGTTCTCATTATTACAAAACTAATCAGGATCTGATTATTTTTCAGTTATTCACTGTGGGTATCGGTGGTTCATTTCAGATGATCGTAAGCAGGGAGATATTCTCAAATTATTGAGTTACTTTCATGAGATACATCCATCCATTTTAAAAATTTCAATGAGAAGCTTATCACCTACCTAATATCAATGACAATAATATTTATATTCAATTCCATAAATCAAAACCAAGGTTCAATATTATCCAATTTAATACAATTGAATGAGGTTTTCTTGAAAATAATTGAAAGTCTCATACCTACCTATTTGTCAAAGTAAAACAAATATTGCAAACCATTTCCGAATAATAAAGAAAGTAAACTATAAGGAGCGAATATTTTTTATGAATTAATTAGTATAAACATATGGAAGCATATCATTCTAATATGTTATTTGTTCATCGAAAAAGCAAGTATTCAATGCAGTAATTAGGTAAACACTACTGATCGCCAGATCATTATCATCATGTGCATTTACTCAATTATGTCAATCATGGGATTCACAAGAAATTGATGTTTATTTGAAGTGCTTAATTGATTAAATGGATATGTTTGCATAATGTCGCCATCATAATCATGAAGTACTTATACATTTATATTATTGATGTCAACGTATGTGTTTAATTTAGTTTTTAAGTAGTCAAGTCATCGGTCTTATCACGAGGTGATCAAAAGTTGATGGTATCAATCATTCCAGATCGAAGTATGTTCAAATATTTTCAAAAGTGCAAAATATAATGAAATTGAATTTGGAAGGCACATATTTCAGACTTTGACACTTTACAAGATCATCAAATATCTTCTTTATCATACTCAGCCCGCAATATCTTTGCTGTTATTGTTAAAACATGGCAAAAATCCCAACAAACTTTGATGTGCAAATTAATTTAGCTATTATAGCAACATTAGCAACCCATATTCTCTGGTTGAGACATTGGCTGTTCAGCAGTTTTTGGTAAATTATGTGGGAACAGCTCTTGGTTCGATATTTAAGGATGATCAAATCCAATTTTTATCAGCAGCAGACATTATTATCATCATTTGTCAGGAGAGGAAAGTATCATATTTTGTAATGAGTAGCAATGTATTTTAGTTCAATTCGAAAAAGCCGAATCCGAGTAATTTTTTTTTCGATTTTTCGAAATTTTCAAATCGACATAACTTCCTCAATAACCATGCTCACTAACAACCGTTAGTTCCAAGAGCTGCTTTATCAAGCTTATCAAGATGTACAGGGTGGCCAGATAAGAATGCAAATTGCAGTATCTCTTGCGGTGAAAAATATAACTAAAGTTACCAAAACAAAATCCTGGAAATTATTTTCATGTTTCCAAGATGGCCGCCGGGGGGCGTAACCGCCATCTAAAACATTTGAAATTAATTTTTGACGAAATACGCCTAGTAGTAGACACTTTTTGACGTATCTATTAAAATGAAGTGGTGGGGGTGGTTGAATGTTTTTTCAAATAAACAGCTGAACGACTGAACGGATTTCAACAATCTTGAAATCGTTGGAAAGAGCATTCATTGGTCTATCAAATTCATCTAATTTGTAATGTGTCTGATTTTGAGTGATGCCACTAGAGCGCGTTTTTCGACATAATAACAAAAAATTGCAAAATTGTCTGAAAAATCGAATGCAATTATATGACTTTTTTTCCATGAAAATATAGTGGAATGATACCCTAATAGGCTAGTGAAAACTTATATATAAAATTTTTCACCGCAAGTCTCTTAGACGAATAGTTTATGACATACTGCACTTTGCATTCTTATCTGGCCACCCTGTACAAAGCACAGTTTTGACCTGTCATGGATATAGTTCAGTGAGTAAAAATCATAGTATAGTTAACTATATTAGGTAATCTAGGTAAGGAGCGTGGAGATGAATATTTCATTTAGCACTATTGCGAAATATCTTATTTTGTGTACTAGTTTACAGTGCAAAATGATACGTATTTCAGGTAGGTCGTCAGAAAATGAATTTTTTGCCAAAGCAAGGTTTCTTGAATTCGGTGAAATTGAAACGAATGTCTCTATCAAACATTTTGTTATAGTTTCCAAGGAAGGAATCGTATTTTATCATTTGATGTACTTGGAAGATAATGAATTCGAAATCACGAAATTCAATGATTCGGATTTATTCAATCATCATTTGATACTGACCCCAATTTGGTAGTGTCAAGGTTCGATTGTTGAGAAGTTTGC
Organism: Chrysomela aeneicollis; assembly: GCA_029955515.1. Classification (NCBI taxonomy): domain Eukaryota; kingdom Metazoa; phylum Arthropoda; class Insecta; order Coleoptera; family Chrysomelidae; genus Chrysomela; species Chrysomela aeneicollis. The sequence goes on from JARUHQ010000007.1 coordinate 6,004,019, forward strand.
TGAAAGTTTTTTGATAACGGGTCTGACCTTTCCACGTTCCGTTGATTTTGAACAATACATTCTCAGTTATCTATAATCCATAATGGATATGTGACCTTCAACAGTTTTTACCACAAGTACTTACAACGATGTTTGTTGATAACATTATTTGAATCCGCCGATGTTTTTACTCTTTGTTAAAAAATTATTTTTTTAACCAAAAGTATGTTGTTTTGGTAGCAGCAAACGTATGGAGTGATTTCCCAGAAAACATAAAATTTTCTACCATCAAAGATTTCGGGAACATGAAATTATTAAATAAAATCATTGACTGGTGTTTTGCCTTTTGAAGCACAGAACATGCGTACTACGTTTCAGAAAAATATCAAGGGTCACTATAAAAAAATAATGTATTCAAGAATAATTTCCCCAACACCACAGATTAGAAAACCTTACAGATGAAACTACGCCCATTTTGTTTGATGTACTGACATCCGTTTTCATTGACCTCGGACCTTTAAATTTTGCGCATCGCAGTTGCCCGATAGTCGTTGTCACCGCTGAAATTACTGATGTGCAATGTTGCCATTTCAGTAATACATAATCAACACCAATATAAAAGATCTGTGATAAAAAGTTACCTACTTCTGAGTGATTTATTATGAACAAGTTTATCATTAGAAATTGGTGTATATTAGGAATAAGATAGATTCTGAATGAATTTTCCGATGAAATTGGAATATTTTGAATGTAGCCCATTTATTGTCATAAAGAAAAACACGATTCAATTATCTAATAAATTATCAGAATCTAAATTCCTCAACTTGAAATGTGATATAGCAGTATAATAGGTAATAAATAAAATAAATGGTGATATTCTCACCAAATGGAAAAGTTTGATCGAAGTCGATAATATAACCCAATATAAGTACTAACAGTTTTTCGTCCTTTGGAAAACAATGTAATTTGATAAAAACCCCGATTTATTTGAAGATGATTTGCAATCTTTACACTGTAATGACTGCCAATAAACATAAACATATTTTTGTACTTGATTCACATTCCAGACAATGAAAGTATATACCTATGATCACAGTTTGTTTAATTTGTGCTGTGATAATCCTCGAAACCTTTATTACTTTTCATTTTGAATTATGGTTTATGGAAAATATATTATACATTGTAAGAACATAAAACCATCCTAAATATTGGATCGTGAATCGTGTAAAACATTTGTAACATAACCAACAAAATGATGACAACGATGTATTCGATGTAAACAAAACACGCTATCAATATTTTAGCGCCTGCGTATATCTGTAACTGGATCGTTACTTGCGCTTTCGACATCTCTCTCCAATTTTATTCGCTCTGTCTGTCTCATCTGTCAGGTTTTATAATTTGTGCCTACACCCTGTTCAATCGAAAAAAAACCTTTCCACCACCCGTAGTTGTTACTAAAACCCGAGCTAAAACCTGATCTCACCCTCTATACCGGGTGAAATGGTGGATAAAATAACACATCACCATTTCACCCTGCTGTTATCCGATCGACCGACTGACCTGCTCCATTTTGTAATCGCCGGACACACCATAGCCGAGCTTGAGGTGCGCTGCAAAAGTCATGGCCTCCTTTACGGTGAGAGCTAAGCGCAGCTCTTCCTCTTGCGGAATGTAGGCCGACAACTTCCTGTAGCGCGGGTTAGAGTCGCGCATAACGTTGTTCAGCTTCACAGTGCCGGTGCTGCCCTGCAACCTGATGAGGGAACGATATCGGTCGAGATGTTGATTCGGTTCGAGGTTTGAGGGTGTGTTAGAGATGGTATTATTATTAAGATATCCAAGTGATAGTATTATTATTGAATGTCGATAGCCGTTAGAATTATTAAGTAACTATATCGGTTGATCATTAATCATATTGTTAATCATGCACAGATATAATATGTCCAGAGAGGGGCAGTTATAAGAAAGAGGTTGAATGAATAGCGTCAAGAGCAATATACGTGTTATATTGTTAAGACTGTAACAGGTGTTTAGTTGTATAGGGTGATTGGGAGATCCTACCAATAAGTGGCGATATCACAAGCTATGCTGATGACACAGCAATATTCTGCCAAGATAACAACTGGTCCTCGCTAGAGAGAAAAGTGGATGCGGAGTCTGAGATGATTTTGGATTTCTTCAGTTATATGATCGTAACCTCAGACGAATAAAAACATAGACTGGTATTCTACTCCATTTTTTTCATGATGCCAACACGACTGTCAGACCTTCTTGTTTCCACGATAAGAATCTATTGTTCGGGCCTCGTCGGATAAACTCGCCGTTTTCGTGTTTCGGACGAGTTTCTCAGATTGTTTACGATTCATGACGTGTTAATTCGTGTTGTTGCATTATCGTTATCAAATCGTTGATTTGTGTGTTTTTTATCGATTAATTCACTTATTCGTGTATTAAATGTACTGCTCTTCACTTAAAATGGTAAAAATTGTTTTATTTGTGGTTAAAAGCAGATTTCTGGGATTGAAGTGTCAACAGTGTCATTTCATTGGTGACTGCCATAATCGTACGTTCGGGAATGGAATAATGTGGAATAATGCGAAATTGTATTTTACAGATTTCCGTAGAATAAAATGAATGAACAATGATGATTGTAATATATTTCAAAGAATAAAGATAGGAATAAAGCAAGGTGGATATAGGATGGTGAAACAGCTCTTCAATTGTTTCTGCGAAAAACTTGTAGACCGTTTGAGAAGGTAGTAATATTTCAGCTTCTTGAATGAAGATGGCGGTGAGATCGATTATCGAAGAAGATTTCTGTTGCTTACGTATTTCTGTGGTTCGCATCTGACAGACGTAACTTGAAACGACATTAAAAAATATAATTTCTATAAATCTACAATGAATATTGATATTTTGACTCTTCTCAGTCATTTTTCATCTAGAACAGATGAAACTGAGAAAAAGATGACAGTTTCTATTTTACCGACACAAGGTATGTCGCCATCTCTGTTAATTTCAGGAAATATTACTACGGTATGAAATCAAGTAGGCAAAGGTCTACAGTTTATTCTATATTGCTTGTTAATAGGAAGCTGTTTCACCATCCTATATCCACCTTGGAATAAAGATAGGAAGGGCCAGACTATGTATTTTATTGGTCTGAGATCTTAACGGTAAATATATCTACAACTAAATTAATTCTTTTCACAAGGTACTCCTGTAACCTACCAAATTATGATAAACTCGATATTCATCACCAAGGAAAAATTATTGAAATTTCATCAGATGAAAAAATAAAGTATCTACTTGGGTGTCATTATTGTTAGACACCTGAAATGGGGTAGTCATTTAGATTACGTTGCTGAAACGATGAGATGTATTGTACACAGATTCATCATTAATTTAAGTACTATACAGAAATGGATATCGAAAGTAATATTCACGAAAGGACTCAAATATTCAAGTGACCAGCTATTTCAACAGTCTAATTTTCTCGACATCAGACAACTTTTTTGTCAATATTAGCTGGTCAAATAATTTAAAAACATAAAACATACACCAGCTGTCGACCACGATTTACTTCGAAAATTTTTAATTCTCTTTATCTCTTCAAATAACAAGTAATCTGCTGAATTTGGAAACAATCATACGCAGTGAAATACACAAAATGATAGATCTTAAAAACACTTGAAAAAAAAATTATCATTTCCAGTGCTACATTGTATCCAGAGATGGTCATCGTTATCGTTTAAAGAAAACTAATTATAACAAAGAACATGTCAAATCATGAGGTACAACTATTACTAGTGAAAATAAGTTTCAATTTTATCAATCACTATCACATATATGAGAAATTTTGATGAAGTTATGAAATCCATAGCCAATCACCCTGTACAGGCTGTCCCATTTTCGATGTCCTTACGGGATATCTCGCTTATTTTCAAAGATACAGATTTGCGGTCTTCGCGAACGTCGGCCAATTTTTGTGAAACACACGATACTGCAAACAAAACTTCCATAATCGGCTTCGTTTTAGAGATACAGGGCGAAATTGAAAATATTTCATTTTGTGACCCCCTCTGTATCTCAGCTATCTTTCAACTTATAGGAGAAGTACTTTTCATCGTATAATCCAGTGGCGTAGTCAGATTTTGAATATGAGCTGTCAATATTGAAATATAACCCAAAGTTATGTTTTTTTAAATAGAACACCCTGTATATTTTTCAATATTTGAACCATAAATGGTTTGCGCTTTTCGAAAATATATATCACTCATACGATATTTTGAGAATTAGTCCTGGATAGCCAGATAATCCTCAGTTTTTATAGCTATAGTCAAGCAAGACAAATATTACTTTTAAAATAGATTTTTTGGCACAATAATCGAATACCATTCTCATTGATATAGGGCAAACTGCCACTGCAAATCCTAAAAGAACTTGACTCTTCAGGTATTGTTGGTAGAGCGTACATACATTGTATGGATTGATGGAATTTTTTTTAGCAATTAAGCCACGTGCATTCATTACAGAATGAGATCCTCATTTCTTTGTGCAAGGTACCTATAGTTAACAATTCGACAACAATATGAAATTGACGAATGATGTCTTATTTGATAGAATGTAATTATGTTAACTTACATTATGTAAATTAAAATATCCTGCAAAATTTTCAAGAGAAACCCATAATTACTATTATAGTCGACCTCATTTTGTTGTACAAATTGTTCTCGCTGAATTAAGTAGGTACAACTAATAATTTCTTTGTTCGAAATTATTGATGCATGTTTCCAGCGTCATTCGTGTGTAAGAATATAATTAGGAATCACAATTCTGAATCATTTATTTTGATGAAATTCCCATGAAACCGAGCAAGAAAGCCATTGGATTTCAAGACACAGAAAAAATTCGGTATTGCCCACAGTACTGCAAAAATCGAGACAACAATGATAGAAATCGAATGTAATTTTATGGCATTTTACTATAATATACACCATAATTATTATTCTTAAAATTTTCTTGCATGAATATATTTTATATGCTTTGTTAGCAAACAAAACTGAAACTTTCCCAGTGTTACATCCTGTATATTTTCAATAAAAATTCATCAGTTCAGTTGACGAGATGTAGAATAATCGATAATGAGTCGTAAGATTGGGCAAACAAAAATTGAAAGCCAGAATTCAGGCCATTGCTTATTATCTAATCGCAATTACCTTTTTTCAGGTGTGTCGAAACTTTCAATTCAATAATCTCTCAAAGATTTTCATTATAGAATGGAATGACTTGTGAACTGTTCAGCTATTATTTATACGAGATCCATAAAATTGCTTGATAGATTTTTTTATGTTTTGAACGTCATTAAAAAATTATCGTTTTTTTTTCTAGCTTCCCAATAATGTGTGTGTGATGTCAAGCAAGAGTGTTTGAATTTTCAACAAAGCAAAGATTTAATCTGTCATGAAGAATTGTTAACATAATTGATATATACTGAGGCTTCTGGACGAGCTTCTGGATAATATCAAAAGGAAAACTGTTCGTCTAGTTGTTGATCATCGCAGGATAGTTATTTTCATGAAGGGAAACCAAAAAGTATAAACCTCCACGCAGCAAACGAAAATTAAGAGTTTTCCTTTCATATTGAACAATATTTTCTTACAACTTGACAACTTCTTAAAGGAGCATTCTCAGAAACTGCTCCCAATAAAAGTGATGCTACAAAGGTAATTTTGTAACTATGACGAATCATTCACTTTCTATCGAGGTTTCACTCAAGTCACATGGGTGAAGGTTGTACAAATCTCATATCTCTTGGATGATAACTATGTTTACACTCATTTCGCATCATAATGACCGTCATGGTTTGAGTTCGAGATATATGAAAACTTACTACTGATATTCCTTGCTGATAATCCTTAGTTATAAACAATAAATTTATCGGAATTCCGCTTAAATAAAAAATGTGTAATGTGTCAGTCAGAATTTATCGGTTTGTTTATCATTGATGTATATTGCAGACGTCAATACCGTGTGGTGTTTTTGATTAATTGCTCCAAAATACGAATATAAGAAGATTCTGGGCATAAAATGTCACAATAGATAGAAAAACTGCAACCATTTCTAGTCCTTCTACAATGCTGCAACTATTGAAATCGTGTACATTTTGTGACATTGTCACAAAGTAAGTAGTTTCTGTACGTTTCATTAATATTATAAAATAAATCAAGGGTAGATTCATTATCCAAGAAAAAACGAAAAAAAGTTCTCATCAATTTCTGAAGCGTCCTTTGTTTGTTCGTATTATTGTGAAAGTCGAATGGGCAAAGAAAGTTGAAGTAACCTTCCTGTTAAAATGTCCCCGCACTATATCAATGTACAATTATTCATATTCATTCCTTTAGATAACGGATATCTTTAATTTTATTACTATCAGACAAATTTGTCAAAATAACTACCAATTGTATGATAAAATGAGTAATGTGTATACCAGGGTGTTGTAAATTATGCTGAGAAACTTTGAGGGGTGATTCCATATAGATCTTATTGCTTACGCTAGATCCGGCATCCTGTAGTAATAATACTTTTATTTCCATTAAGACAATACTACAAATTGTATGGGATATCGTCAGAACATAGAAAAAAATGTAGAATGTAGAAAAGAAAATTCAAAGAACAGGACCTATATCTAATCTAAAAATTCTGTCAACGAGTAAAAACATTTTTGCACCAAAAAACCATTTAGCATCTTTTTGAATAGAGCAAGATGCTCTGCATTTCTTATGTGTTCAGGAAGTTTATTGAAAATTCTTCTTCCGATGTGCTCAGGTGAACTGGAAGTTACTCTTAGTCTAGCAAAAGGTACATGAAATTGATCTCTAATCCTGGTGTTATAGTGATGAACATTTTCATTCACTTCAAAAACTGACCTGTTTTTATATATATACAGACATATTTCAAACATATAAATAGATATTAATGTTAACACATTAAAATCTTTAAAGAGTGGTTTACAAGATTCTCTAGCCGAGACTTTTGCGATACATCGCAATATGCGTTTTTGGGCAATGAATACATGCTTGAACTACCCCAAAAACAGACACCATACCTAAGTCTGGACTCTACCTGAGAGTAATAAATATTCAGCTGCTGAGTTCTATTTAAAACCAAGCGCAAATTCATGAAAAGAAACTTCAGGGAATTAAGCTTAGAAATTAAGTGTTTACAGTGGACATTCCAGTTCAAAAACTTGTCAAGAAAAATACCCAGGAACTTGACACTTTCGTTTGTCTCCAGATATGTCACGTTGTCAACCATGAAACTGAATCTTCCTATTTTATTCTGTCTATTATGTATGCGGATAATCTCTGTTTTATCTGAATTGAAAAATAAGTCATGATTATTAAAAAAATTTGATATCTGACTAACTGCACTAATACATTTATTTTACAAAATTCTGGTATCTGACGAAGAAATAATCAAAGATAAGTCATCAGCATAAGCCGTATAATGACATCCAGCAATTACAGAGTCAATATTATTGACATACAAAATAAACAGGATGGGGCCCAAAATGGATCCCTGGGGTACACCCATCCCTATGTTCAAAGGCTCTGAATCAATTAGTAATAGCGGGGTCTGCAAGAAAGTAGGTACTATGGTCAAGTGGGACAATATTCTTGTATGGTCAACAACTAAAACGACCAATCAATGGCTTAGTACTTTCAACCCCCCTGGACCTACAAAACAAATAATCTGGATACCGGATCTAGCGTAAGCAATAAGATCTATGGGTGATCCCGAGGGTGGTTCTTTGAAATATTTCAGGTGGAAATGTTCATATTATATACTATATATACATGTCCCAAACGCACCTAAACTGCTTCATTCTCGAGATACTGATGCAACAAAATACATATTTCGAGAGTTTTTTTTTACCATAAAACTAAACTTGGCCCGACTTGGCCTGATGGTCGAGGCTTCAAACTCACGTGAATCCAGCAAGTACGTTCAGCAAAGTACTTTTTCCTGCACCCGAAGGCCCCATGATGACAGATAGTTCACCGGATTTAAACTGGCCAGACACTCCGTGCAATATTTTCTTGGATTCTGAAACAATTTATGAAACAGTTCAATCACCCTAAAGTTGATGCAAAATGAAATGAACGTCGAATGTTCACAAAAAATTATTCGATATAATATCCGATTTCAGCTAACGTTAAATTTGAGACTTTTGAGATATCTATATATACTAGGCATCATCACCTCTATTGCCTTGGAAGATTATGATTATATGGGGACCCAGGACACTCCCATGCGGTTTCAATCTGTTTACTTTGACTGCACATGCATTCAAATGAATCCTTCATTGTCAGTCCACCCACACGAATTACCTTGGCTGTCCTATCATCAACAATGCTTATCAACATCATTGCAAGGATTGGATTAGGCATGCAAAAAAACAAACAGGAAGTCTGGTAATTATATAAATTTAATATACGTTAGATTTTTCATTATATAGTCACGTAACGACAGAGTATTTACCCGTGATGCTTTACAAGCTAAAAAACTATATACAAAATTTATGACATATTCATTTATTTCATATTGGGTACAAGTACAAGATTATAAGCCTATCTTAGTAATTAGGTTCCTACTTTTTTTAAAAAGATTGATTTAATCTTAAAAAAGGTGGAACCAAACCAAATGAAAATAATTTGGAGTAGCACAAAACGTATAAGTATAGGAATAAAAAGTTCTGATGTGGTTTCTATTAATGACTGCTCTCACTATCAATGGACCTCAGAGTGATACATCAAAATTTACCTATTCAAAGCACGGCTCAGCGTGTTTGAATCGAACTTTCAAAAACCTTTGCGGCTTTGCACTAACAGGATGGAGATTTCCATCTATCTTTACGTATATAAACAAATTTAGCGGGGTAGGAATGCTTATTAATGTGTCCTGTCATATTTTGTTGTCAGGATTTCTTTCCTCTGTGTACAATTCATTACGAATCACCCAGTATAATATTAATGTAATAGATATGCTCGGAAACATTCGCTTCCAGTTTCACATGTGAACTCTGTTTATTTTTATTGTCTGATCCGAAAACCTCGCCAAAAACCCACCAATTCAAAAGTTCTAATTCACCTAAATCTGCTTCTCCATGATGCATCTTTCTCAAATAGGCAGGCGAAACCTATTATTGCCAGTTCTAATGACATACACACTCAACAATTTGGCTGCATAACGGAGATTGTGAAATTAAATGCATCTTTGTTGAAACTTGAAAGTTCTTAAGATATTAATATCATTCTGTGAATTTTAATTCAAGACTCAAAATAATATATTTTAAATATCTTCGGGGAATTTTTATGTCAGTTGGGTTTTCTCATTTTGTTTTAACTTTTACTTCTTGCAATTCGTGGCTATTCGTTTGTAGTATATTTGGTTCACGTAATGTTATCCGAAAGATATAATACGTGAGAGAAAGTCAGAAACATATTCATGACTATGATGAGATTATATATTCTTTTTATCTTTTATTGACAGCACGAAAGCTTATCTTTCACTAAAAAGGTTTTCCAAGAATTCAGAGGACTGAATACTGATTATTAAATGATCGAAAACGCCAAATAATTTATTATCATCGAGGAAAGTCGAATGTATATATACATAAATAATCGACCTTCAACTTAAACTCCCTTGAGCATCATATAGCCGCATACCTGTTACAGGTATTTTATCATTCAGATGAATATCATTATGTATGATTCAGTTGCATATCATTACGAAGAGAGATGGCTCATAATTTTATGAGGGGAATTATTTATGATCAATATTGTAGCGTTTTTTTAAATTTAGTGTTTCAAGAATGACAGGGGTCAATAAAATCCGTATAATCGTTTCAAAATACTTTCGCTTTTATTTTATTGAAATTGTTGAACTCATCGAGAAAAATTGAATACGAGTTTGGTAAACAGAATTCAGTGAAACATCTGCAGAAAAATACGTAAAATTGTCATAAATGTGCTTATTAGCAGAAAATTCGTGGGGTGATTCTAGAGGTATTTTTATGAAAAAAGTTCCTTTGAATATTTGTCGGTTTTTCCTGATACATATAACCTTCAATAAACTTTCAAGAATGAGGGGATCATTTTCAACCTCAATCCTCGACTCAACCTATGCAGTACGGTTTTTCCTCGGTTTGCCCCTTTCAAATTCTTTAGCATCGAAAGTTAATGCCTCGGTTAATGCGATGTACCAAAATATGTTCCAAATTTCATGATTTTGTGATGAACAGTTTCGGATATATTGAGAAAAATCTGAGGGAAATCCGAGGGAAAATCCGAGGAAAATCTTTCTTCAAGGTGCACTATTTGAAGGCTCGTAGTGCCCTAAATTAGGCGATATTGACATTGCAAGTGGAAATAGCTATAGGTACCCGATCTGTACCAATATCTATAATTGGTGCTCTGTCTGCAGGTTTAACTCTCTAAAACATAAAGTTACCAACCGACCTGAATACAGTTTTCAAAAAATTTGTCCAAATGTCTTGGCAAACCCATTGGAATGAAAATTCCAGTAAACTTCACGAGTTCAGGCCGACAACAGTCCCACTCCAACTTCCTAATCTTCAAAGAAAATAAATGGTAAGAACGTACTAGAGTAACCCATGGACATCTGATGGCTTCTGAAGATCCCTCAATCTGTATAACCATAACCTGATGCAATGTACCGATCACTGTGAAACATATCCTGATTGAATGCGCACATTTCGCCACAAATCGTAGAAAATGGCGCAAATCGAGGGAAACCTAGCTGGAATGCTTTCTGATCCATGTAAAATAAAAAATACTGTACTCTTTCTGAAAGACATTGCATTATATACCTAATACTATCTGATATATACTATATGTATACAATCCTTCCAGTGCATATTAACATTCTGACCAGTGTATATTCCATATTGTTGTATTGTGTTGTTCCAGGATCGTTTTTTTCGTGCGTAATTTGTCAGTTGAAAAGTGCACTTCAGATGCCAATAGTGCACATTTTTTGTAATAGATTTATAGTACTATTTCAGGAACTTTCCACGCATGCGCAGGGAAATTTACAGTGATGACAGTAATGACAGTTAGTTTATCATCCTTGATGACAGATGACAGACTGCTTGAGGAAGGATATTATTATTTTATTAATTTATTTTGTCATAGAAATAGGTATGATTTATGATTATGATTTGCTAAAAATGTATACTGATTCACTGTATTTCAATAATCATGCAACAAAAAGCAAATTCAAACAGAACTCAACAAGAAACTGGATTTACACAAGCATATTCGAGAGCATATTGAAACAAATATCAATCTTTTTCAGAATTTATGGTTTGTAAGAAATTTCGGGTAAAATTTCACATTTTATTACGCCATTCTAGTGACTCCTTATTACTATCTTATATAAACAAGATCAATGTGTAATTTGGTAGAATCCTTGGAGTCTTGAAGAATAGAGATAAAAAAATCATATACGAGTTGAAATGTGGTTGAAATTCACAACAAAACTGTCAATGGTCATCAAGCCACAGAACTAAAACCGTGTTTAAGTTCTGTGCATCAAGCTGACATCAGTGACATCCGACAATCGAAATTTTTTTAATTTCTTCCACTTCTCAGTTCTCATCAATGACATTCAACCAATATTATTAATAGATCATTGTATTCAACAGATTTTAAGCAATATTTGGAAACTATTGTAGCAAATTTCAATAAAAATGAAAAGGTGCACTTTTTGAAGGAAATAAGGAAAGTGGTGCCGCAGGGCGCACTTAGTTGAAAAAGGGCGTCAAAGTGCACAATTGTGCAGCCAGGAACAACATACAATACATTTTAGTAAAATGTATTTTAGTAAAATGTATTGTACATGTGTCAATGGCGAGGTCAATGGCCTTTGTTGTCGAGACACGTTAATTTTAAAGAAAAAAATCAATAATTACCTCGATAATTACGTCATGTGAATGCACCAGGACCATGACACAGTATAGACCCCTTATACTGTGACCATGATTTGTATGAATATATAGTGCACAGTTTCGAAGAAAAAATCGAAGACGAATAATCTTGGAAATAATATAATGATTGTTAGGTACCTACTTACTGAATACAACGTGATTTTGATGAGGATGAAACATGAATACACAAACATAGATCAGTTTTAATTTCTGAACCTACCCTTTTTCGAACTTACTAAAAAATCCTAGATATTTTGAATAAAATTTACATTTTCGAACATTTCAGCAAATGCTATCATTTGTTGATATGAAGTTTAATACAGCTACTATCAAAGTCCAAAATCATTTACAACAATAATGGTAAATTGAAGAAGATATAACTGAATTTATGACTGTGGTTTAAACGGAACTGAGTATTAATGATTATTCATACGTTCTGATTAACTACTTAAGTTCTTACATGTAAATGAATCATTACACCATTATTTTTCATGTCGTTGTATCGTCATTTTACCAATTTAGTACCGGATCAATTTCCAATGTGAAGGTTCATTGATGTATTCCAGAACATGATAGCTTAGCACATGTTTAGGTGTCTATTATTATTTTATATTTTTGTACACTCGCATTACTTGATTGAAAATATGATTCATGAAAAAAAGGTGCAATTCGAAGAAAACATATCCACATTGTCTGATCAAATTGTTTGGTTAATAAAATTTTGAAAGTAAACTTTTACCAAAGATTTGTTGCAGTTTAACTTGTATGAATAACTTCGAGAATTACTCATTTCTCACCTATCCGATCATCTAGAGAACATCCCTATTAAAAACTCATATTGTAGACCTCTTCATGACATCGTTTTTGTTCATATATACAAAGGTTTATTATCTTTTTCATGGTCAATAAATATAGCTTGACATTTACTCCCAAGGGGGTATTGATACGAAAATAAGATTTTTATTGGATTGAGTATTGGCCTTCGAGCACAAAGGCTAAACTGGCCTCCATGGATCATTGACATATAAACATTTCTACATTTATGGCTCCAGAGGAATAACCTTACTTGGGGAACTCGTCGAAAAAAAAGTGAGTGCAGCTTAAAAATGTCATTGTGGATCTAATCTGCAGCTAATACCAATTCGAGTTTCAATAAATGAAACTTTATTTGTGGCTCAATAATAACTTATTACTAACACTAAATATTAAAAAAACTAAATATATTACTTTTTCCCCTACTATAGTAGACCAACCTAACAACTTAGAGCAAATGAAATTACACAATGGCCACTGTTCCCAACCCAATAACTGTAAATGTGATCAATTAAAAAAAAAGAATTCATAAAGTATCTTGGAGTCATAGTAGACCAGCATTTGAAATGGATAGAACATATAACATATGTAGCAAAAAAAAAGAGTATTAATGCAAAAATTTTATGAACTGCGAGAAATACTGTCGAAAAAACATATAACGTTGCTTTATAATTCTCTTGTAGAATCTATTATAAGATACTGCATAACAGCCTGGGGAGGAGCATATAAAACAACATTGGGTATTTTGCAAACAGCGCAAAACTCGGCGCAAAATATGCTTTTAAAAGTGATTTTCAAGAAAGTCAGGTTGTTTCCCACAGAATTATTATATAAAAAAACAAAAATCTTGAATATACAAGCAATGTATGCTAACCAGTGTTTACTTCGTCCCTTCTACAATCAACAAAAAACACCGGCCACATATACAGGAAACCGATCCGCAACTAACTTGAAAGTGAGAACCGAGGTGAGAACGGTGGTGTTCAAAAAATCCGTCACAAAAAATTCCTTCTTATATTATGCCACAAGACTTTATAACCATTTACCCACTGATTTGAAACAAAAAAATATATATAAAAAATACAAAATACTATTTAAATCTTATCTCATAAATCATCCTGATATTCTAGATATCCTATAGAAATACTTAATCCTTACCTAAATATACTACTAGTGAAAAAAAAAAAGATTAATTTCAACCTTTTCCGCTACTGTTGAGAACGAAATTGTAATTGAGATCATTATATAATTAGCTATAGTACACATCATGAAATTATTTCATACATTTTGTTAAGAAGTAAGGCGGCTACAATCACAAAACAAGTATTTGGTTACTCAGAGTGATTGTTGTCTGCCTCCACTTCTTTGAAATAAAATCGAATGTAAAAAAAGAGGAGAATAAATTTGAATTTTCTATACCTACCGTAGATCGGGCGGACAAATCAAAGTTGGTTATAGAACCCAAAATTTCAAGAATATATTTATTGCCTTTGTCTAGATACTTCTGATAAGCCATTCATTGAAATTTTTTTTATGAGACTTTTACATTTCGCGAAGGTCTTATTTCTAGACAATTTTATCAAATTATAAATAAAAATTGTATTCACAAGATATTAACAAAAATGATGATTGCATAACAGGAACATTGATTTTACCATCTTTCTGTCATATATCTCTATATGCAAAAGTTTTCATTTTGTCTAGCTTGCCACTCTCTTTCCCAGAAGCTTGGACCCACAAGAATTCCATTCTTATATTAGTATTCGAATTATTATTGGTTGTAGCCTGTTCCTACGTGGAAATTGATGGCCAGCTCATTAATTATGGAGGTTTTTCGAGGCTAACAATAAAGAGAGTCTTGTGCTCATACCCTTGTTGTTCTCATATATCAATTTGCAAATGCAATTGCCGAATCGAAAAAGAATTTCCCATTCAGTTAAGCTCTATCGGTACTATCCTTCGATCATATTACAGAGTAGATGAATAACGCAGAATCCTTGCCACAGTAGTTGTTTGAAGCCAACAACAGAATCTCCCCAGTACCAATGTGGGTCTGATTAGAATAAATTGACTCACTAACAAAATTATAATATCCATTATTCCTAAATTATGAAAATAATATGGAATCAAAGTTTTCTGAAAATATACATCTTGAATTTTATTACTCGAATGATAATAGATTCAATTCACTGTCAAACTATATTATTTATTTTCTGGTAATATGTTTCCAAGTTTCGAAAATGAAATATAACATCAAACATGTTGTTATTACCACCCAATTCTACTGAATATAGGCTTATCCACTACGGGCCAACCATTTCATCATTTGTAGTGAAATGATACGAGCATACTCTAGCGTATCTAGAAATATTCTCTTTCCCGAACATTTTTATTCATCTATCCACTAACTTTTCATCTCGGGGAAACCCGAGAATGTTTTTAAATTATCAAAACTTATTTTGCATATTAGGGTGGGTGAATAAAGTTTATACAACGAATGATAGGACACTGAGTAATTCACCAGATGAATGTTGTGTTCTGGTCACCACTTTCAAATCGTCTCTTACACATTTCACATCGTTTCACCATCCTTTAAATTCGATTTGAACAGAATAAACAAAGATATTAAGTAGAATCCTATTGAAGTTTTCACTCAAAACTGGAAATATGCCGTTTAATGAACCATCAAACAAAATTTGATTTGAAAACGAGATGTTTCGCGCTGTCACTGTCAGCGTTCGGTTGATTATCGGTTAAACGAAATAAGCGGCGTTGGCGCATTCACCAAAAATGCCGCAAACTCATCATCTCTCATCATATCATCTCTCGCTGAATCTAATCTATCGAGCAGCTAATGATACAGATACCGGTCATTTCAACTAAGTTTCAATATAATTACGAGAACAACACTTCTGGAGATGAATTAGATGAAAGCCGGAATTTTCCAGAATATATACTTCTCCCTTCTCGGTACTCTGTCGGAGAGAAATAATTATGTCATCAAGGATGTCTTGTCCTTGAGTATTGTGTATATAATCAAGGGTCTTGTACAATATGTCTATATAAAAGCAATTCAACTAGAGACAAACAAATATTCAATACGGACAATACGTTGCACTACACTTGAGAAAGTTTATCTCTAGCAGAGACCCTTCATCAAAGATTAATGTTAAACATTGCAGTAGTTATAACCATGAGTATTAAGTTATAGTGACCTACTCACAGAAGATAAAACCGTTCGACTTTCCATAACATCTATATCAGAAGCCAGACATAAATGACCTTGAAGATGTATACAAAAAACATGCATCAAAACATGGATAATTAATGATAAAGGCTCTAAATCTCTTGATAGTCAAGATGTGACTATAGAAGAAGATATAACAACTATTACAGGACTGGAGTATTTAGTACATCTGAAGACGTTTCAGTAACACCTCTTTAATGATTAAATCCTCGATAAAATCTTATGTCGTTTCTCAAGACATTCAAGATAAATTGGCGAGTAAATTAGCTTGCAAGTATACCTAACAAATTATACAGAGGCGAAGGTATAAGGATAGAAAAGGCAACCGACATTAGAAAGAGAATTGACAAGTTCAGCCATATATATGTAGTCTGCCCTAGTGTTGTCTTTGTCATCAACTTAAAACATTTAAAATATCATAATTGGGACTAAAAAAGAAGACTTATATAACCTGTATATAATTGGTTTGTTTTTCTAGTAGAATTTTCGTTATTTCGAATATTTTGTGAGCATTGTAAGAATACAATAATTGTTGACTTATTCCAAAATAGTCTTTTTTTACGTCCCATTCATAAAATTTTCATCATTTTAAGTTGCAATCTTGATGACAAAGACAACACTAGGGTAGACAAGCCACTGTAGGGTAGACATCAATCAACGGGTAGACATATTTTTTCTCTCTCAACGATGGCTGAACTTGTCAATTGTACCAATTTGAAGGGCTTTCGGCTATTCCCGCCAGGTCTCGGCTGATATTTGTGAAACAACTGTTCTTTGTCGCGACGCTGTGCAAAAACTGAGCATACGACGAGACACGAAGATGTTGAGTGATCGGGTTTCATGCTTTCTCAATTTTTATTGGTCACAGAGTTTGTGGCATCAGTGTGAGCCACTGAGCCGTCATATTTCAGAAAATCATGTAAGGGCAACATTGCTTTGTACCAATTTAAACAGGGCCGAGGTCATGAAAGCGGCGAGTGCAAATATCAAACAAAAGGGGCGGAGTTTCTCATCTGTAAGGTTATCTCATCTAGTCATCTCATCTGTGCCAGTACCACAGATTTACGAGAATGTCGGAACTAAGTAGTATACTGACCTTTCTTGAATTTTGTTAGTGACCAACTAGTCGAGGAGAAAGTAATGTTTTCGAAATTGACGTCGATCGCCTGTTTCTTGGCGAACACGTGATCCTTGATCTTGTGGATGCTGGTATTTTTGTTGTCGAATTTGAGGTTGGCCGGTTTCGTGTACGCATTCTTCACCTCGGAAAGTTCATCATCGCCTCTTGACGATACGGAAATCGAGGAGTCGTTGAACTGACAACACTTGAGTGGACTGCTCGACCCGCCGCAACCTTTGTTGTTTTCGGCATCCTTAACTTCTAGTGATTTAGTTAGGTTCTGAAAGAAACAATGCATTTTTTTATGAAATTCATTAAATAATTTCTAATTGGTTTGGACTTTTGGAGAATGTACACAGGGTCGGATTATCCATAAGGCGGATTAGGCAACTGCCTAGGGGCCCCGCACCGACTAGGGGCCCCGCACCGACTAGGGGCCCACGGGGGCAAAATTGAACGCACCAAGAAAAAAAAGGTTTCATTCGGTTTCATTCGTGACATTCCCGATTATTAACCTCTGGTCGCCTCTGGTAATACAGATTGAAAATTTAATAACTCCTTTTTCCTATAAAAGTCAAATACAAACGTAGGTATTTTTTAATGTATTCTGCATCTCCTAGTCAATACCTAAAACTTTTGTGAAACACTTTTTGTTCTAACATCTTCAAACAACGGCAACAAAAACAAAAGAAAAACGGTATACAAAAATCACCATAACTTCGGTTTGTCTTATCCGATTTAAATAAACTTTTGATCGTTTGATAGCTAATTCAAGGTAGAATAAGATTTTAAATATTTTGGCAAATTCCTCAACAAACCACCAGATGTCGCTTTTCGTAATTTTTCCAATTATTGAAGATTTCTTAGAAATTATGAATGTAATGACATATTTTTTAATAAAGTGTCATATTCTGCAATAGATTTAGGAAAGAATGCCGCAAACCAGAAGTCTCTAGTGTTTTTAAACAAAAGTTATGAATAAAAATGTGTTTATAAGATTACGAGCGTTATAAATGCATATTTTTAAAATATCAAGAAGGCTATGTATACAAAATAATTGGCAAAACTGTAAAGGAGATGATGAAATCTGTCAACATTTTGCCGTTGAGCCATTCTTATGCCAAGTTCTCAGTGTTTAATTATCATAAAACTTTTTTTTTTGAAAAATAATGTCTTACACTATTGCAGAAGCATATCCAGTGATTGCCTCGCGAGTTACAAGAATTGCTATTTTAACTTATATTGTACCTACTTCACAAAAAATTTTTTTTGGTTGTGAAAATATTTTTGTGCTCAAAATCATTTCATTCAATGAAAGCAAAAAGCAGGAGTCTATCTGATCGACTCGACTTTTGTAATAGAAAAAATATATTTTGAAAAGTAAGAAAACGGTAAAGGAAAGGGGCCCCGAGAATTGCATTGCCTAGGGGTCCAGATAGGGTAAATCCGGCCCTGAATGTACAAATAAGTGGGTGAGCGATTGAGAACAAGAGCGAGTGAATGGATGAGTTACGGAATAGTCGAGTGAGTGACTACGTAATTGTGTGAGAATGAGTACGGTGTGAGTGAATGAATGAGTGAATAAGCAATTGAGTACGTGATGAGTGATTGAATCTCGGATTGAATGAGTTAGTAAATTTACGATAAATTATAGAATAAAATACTCTTGTTCATCTTATATAGACCATCCAGTAATCTGAGTCTATGTAACAAGAATCTTACAATATTTTGCAATTTAAAGAACCAATTGAAATTATGCAATGGGAAAATCTCTTCAAAAGAATAAATAGTAATTTACGTAACAAGTCCGGAAAATACTGTTTTTTTGGATGAGTGGACAAAATTCTAGGACGAGCGTAGCGAGTCCTGGAAATCTGCGAGTCCAAAAAAACTTTTTTCGGGCGTGATGCGTACACAATTTTTTCGGCAACCGTGTAGAATAACAAATCAAAGAAACACATTTCTTTCAAAAATTGAAATGTTAGCTAATTTTATGTCAGATAGCTGTCAGTCGTTATTTTGCTGCTATGGTAATGATCAACTGCATTTATCAAAACCATACTACCAATATTTTCTTATTTACAATGACAACAACGATGTGATTCTTCCCGGCCTAGTCCGGGAAGCACGTACTTCCCGGACTAGGCCGGAAAAATGCCACTTTCTCAAAAAAAAAATCGTCTGGAAAGTACGTACTTTCCGGACGGTTGCCGAAAAAATAATTTTCGAGCAGAATGGAGTTCATAGAATCAACATGAACCACTTGATGCTACAAATACTTTTGATTTATTTGTTGATATTATTATATAGGATTGAACCCACATAATAAGAGATTGATTCATCTAGCTCTAATCCATGAAAAGTGCGTTGTAAGTTGTTGCCATGGCGTGTAGGACAAGATACCTTTCGATGGATGAAGTCTGGCCGAGGGTCTGGCAAGTTATTTTTTCGTGTCATATAATAGATTTTCAAATTTCAAACGAGTTATCATTGACGTGAAACATATTTTCTCCTGTCGATTTTGTCTACTTATTCTATACCTTCTTGTATCTACTATGAAATGACAATAAAACAAAACGCAATCAGAGCAAAACCCTCGGCAAAACCCAAGGCAAAACCATTCGAAATCTCAACAATCAACATATCAACATGGCTCCAGAATAAATGAAAATGTTCTTCTTTACAAATATCGGATGGTTGAATATTCACTGATAGGATGATTAAATATATAAACTTTTGTGTTTATTATTCATGAATTTATTTTTTGGACCTGTTGAATGATCAACATGTGTCAAATTATGTATGTCCTATTTTCATTATTTGTATAATTGAAAGGATATTTGATACGCAGAACCTTCATCTTTATCATTGAATATATACACCACAAAACTATAAAATAAACAATGTTTAACACTCAAGTACTGATCATTGATTGGCGAATCCTAGGGCGAATCTGAATAATGTTAACCTTCAGAAATTACCCGAATATTGGAGATGATATATTAGTATCTGATTACTCGTCTGAATATTAACTAGTTTTTCAACAAGATGGGAATCTTCCACATTTCCATTGCAAATAGCAGACCTCGGGACAGACCATATAGATCTTAATATTGCTTACGCTAGATCCGGCATCCTGATGTAGTGATTTTTTGGTCTAGAGGGGTCTGCAAGAAAGTAGGTACTAAGGTCACGTGGGACAACACATTTGTATGGTCAACAACTAAAATGACCAATCAATGGCTCAGTACTTTCAACCCCCCCGGACCTACAAAACGAATAACCTGGATACCGGATCTAGCGTAAGCCATAAAATCTATGGGACAGACAATGGACCTAGATTAGTTTTAGCAAATATCGCAATTTCTCATAAAACTAATTAAACCTCGAGTGAAAATGATCATTGAGTATTTCTCATAAGCAAAAAAGTTATCGATTCTTAGGTACTTACGAGGGAAGGTACTTAATTTTTATTATAATTCAATATCAAGCACTAAATAAATCGACAATAATTATTTGACGATTTCCTGCCGACTGGCTTTTATTTAAGAATATAACTATAATTCATTGGTTGAGATATCCAACAAACAACTATAACCACTTTCCCGACTTACACAATACCAAACGATTAAATAACATTTGTTCAGTATCTTACGAAATATCCGATAAAAATATAAATGAAATTGATGGTGACACTCGCCATATTTTTTTCGAATTAAATTCACCGAGAAATTCACACATCTGTCCTGACCCAGATTTTAACCAGCAGAAAAAATATTATACCAATTGTTCGTAATGAATGATATACACACGACGACCCACGACGATGTTGTACATAAGTCGAACATAAGTAGTATGACTTATTATAGCGCTTTTTAGAGTTTCTATTTTTGTTGGCAAAATAGGCATTTTGTATAAATCATGTTACGTGTACTTATTTTCATGATTCGAAAGCGTTGTACGAATTACATTATCCTGTTGAGTTTTGAGAATATGTACTTTTATATCACTTATTACGTAAGCGCATAGTAAACTATTGATCTCAATAAGAAAAATTACGAAAAAAAAGTTAAAAAAAGTGTTGCATATAATTATTTTCTTCTCTCGATTTGAAGTATATAATTCAAACAAACCCTGATATTTTCCCAAATGTCAGATCATTTGGTGGAATATCTTTTGAATACCTATTATACTTAACTCATGACAAGTTCGATTATAATATTATTGATAAAAAATAATATCCTTTTCTTGATCCTGAAATATCAAACTTTATGAAAGCAAACAATTAAATAATTAGTAGCCTTGAATCAGATTAAACCAGCGATAGGTATGTAATTTCCCGATTCATCTATACAATACGAATTCATGCTTTGAAGTTCTATCTTCTTATTTCTACATCCGAGGGTCCATCGTACATGAGATAAAATCGAAAATAGCATACTCGAGAAGGGAAAAGAGGATAGGAACAAGATAACCACAAACAAATGAAAATCATACAAAAGAGGCGTATTATACATGGTCACTCACGGTCGATGGTACCTTAGACGTTTCTGGAAAACGAAACGTAGAATTATTCTGAAAATTTGGTTTATTGGGTAATCAGTTTTGTTCTATCGATCTAAAATACTTTCAGCGTTGCGGCGTTGCCGCTTCTATCAAAAAGTAGCAACAACTTTGTTATTTCAAACGGAACACCCTGAATTTTATTTCATTTTTAGATTCTTCCTGAAGAGCTGATTTCGTCGATCTATCATACTTGGGGTATAGCGAGAAAGATTTCAGAGATATATAGGGTATGAAAAATCGAGATTTTTCAAATTTAGGAATTTTTTGTGCCGAAACTATCCATTCTTGCTCAAAACGGCTTACATGTCCCTATCTCAACTTTCCATTTACTATCGATTGATATTTAATTGAAACAAATACGGGTGGTTCAAAAATTTGAGATTTGCATCACCCTCTATTCGTTTCTATTAAATTTCAGTAGATAGTAAATGAAAAGTTAAAGCAGAAATGATTAGTTTCGACAAAAAAAATCCTAAATTTGAAAAATCTCGATTTTTCACACCCTATATCTCTGTAATCTTTCGCGCTATACCCCAAGTATGATGTATCGACGAAATCAGCTCTTCAGGAAGAATCTAAAAATGAAATAAAATACAGGGTGTTCCATTTGAAATAACAAAGTTGTTGCTACTTTTTGATAGAAGTGGCAACGCCGCAACGCTGAAAGTATTTTAGATCGAAAGAACAAAACTGATGACCCAATAAACCAAATTTTCAGAATAATCCTACGTCTCGTTCTCCAGAAACGTCTAAGGTACCATCGACCGTGAGTGACCCTGTATATGGGTAAAATCGTCAGTGAAGTTTCAAGTAATGTTCTCGGAATAATGTTAGGTAGGTAGGTATCCCCTCGGGTACTACACATTTCCAAAAATGAATTTTCATAATAAAATTCGGAATGGTTTTACCTACACCACTAATTTTCTGAGCAAGAAAATATTTTTGGCTGATGTCCCAGGGCCGGCAGGGCCTTCAGTAGTATATTTCAGCGAAAAATATAAATACTGACTTTTATCTTATAAGAAAACTAAAAAAGTTCACCAGGATTAAACGAAATATATTGAATTCAAATCAAATTTATTCACTTAGTGAGCATCTTGAAAGCGTTATTTACCAGATTATTTATCTTCCCTCGACTCACTTTATCATCAGTTTTATTCGACATTGTCAGGACCGTAATCCCGCAAGCAGGTCATCTGTGTCTGGACTATGCGCACAAATCACCCCTGTACGTATTATAACGGTATTATCTATCCCGAATTGGGCGGAATAATTATTATACTCGTTATAAAGACAATCGATCACATGTGAAACCACCGACACGAACGCGCAGCAAGACTGACTAAAGCCGGCAACCGTCGATTGCAGTATACTACTGTATGTATACTGCTTTCCGAATTCCCGAGCTGCTTTCTAAATACGAATATAATACGATTGCGATCTACACTTTGCGGTATCGGCATTGCGCGTTTTCCGATTTTGTTTCTCCCTTCGTCGTATTTTCCTTCGTGCACATTCGGGCACTGTTGCCGTTGGTTCGTCACGTGTTGTAGTTGTGCGATGATTCCACGCTGATTCGCTCGAAAATCCCAAACAGACGTTCATGAGACATTCCATAGAGATGTATCTGGGATATCGCATGGATATGACTCTGGGACATCCCAGATAGATGTTCCTGAAAGATTCGATAGAACATCCCAGGTAGATCGCTGGGATATCACAAGTAGTCCCTGAGACTCATAGATAGAAAATTATTGTTGGTACCTACCTACCTGTTAAAAATAATTTTTTTTGAAATATTACCTACATGATTTTCTATTTTCTTAGATTTGTGAAGTAGATGATTTTTTGATCGAAGACTTTGGCATCATTTTAGACCTTAATCTTCAATCTCCATCAATATTTCGTGCAAGTTAGTAGTAAGATGAAGCTACTCGTATGAAACATTTACTATCTAATGTATATTCCTTGAAGATCTTCATTTTAACGGGATTCCTGTCGACCACTGTTTATGGAGCAAAAAATATTAACAGGCATGCCTTTTTATGTTAGAAACAGTGTGTCTAATTCATAAGAAATTTAAAAATGAAATAAATACCCCATCAACACACAATACACGCTTGTCACACCAAGTTCCACTCCCTACCCCTACTTCAACTCTAACTCAAAACTCACTCCATTTATAAGAGCAGAAAACTGTATAATCACCTTCCTACTGCTATCAAAGATATACACAGTGTGTTCAAATTTAGAAGAGAAGTGAAAAAGCTTTTAGTTGCGAAGGCCTATATCACTCTACGGAAGAAATCTATGAAGATTCTTTCAACTGAAGTTTTAAAATTTTATGATTAGTTTTACAATTTTAACAACTGTGGTGAATTATAATGTAACCTCATTTCTTATTTACATTGTCTTTTATCTCACCTACTTACTTTAACTTTTATTGTCATTAAGTTTTCAGATTTAATTTTGATATTGGCTTGAGTTGAAGATATCGTAAGAGAATTTGACACATTTTATCTATACATTTTTACTCGATCATCTACTGAAAATATTATATCCGATCCTAGAAGGTCGATAAAATAAAAGATACATAAAAAAGTTGATTATCCTTCAGGCTTCAGCATTCATTTTATTTTCTAATTTTATAGGAAATGAAATGAAGAATAGCGAAGATATAGATTGCAGAATGATTAAAAATACAGCCTTCAAATACTATATATTTTATGTCCAATTTCAATTTGTGTTATATCTGATGTTGTCTTTGGGGATAGAAATGTTCAATTTCGAGAAATCAAGCAACTACAACTCTTATTTTCATCCCGAACAGCCAAATGATCAGGAGAGCTGCTTGAAAAGTAACAGCTTCAACTTTCGCCCTGTATATCTCAAAAACAAAGAGGCCGTCGCAAGTTCATTCATCAGGCTCCGTTTTATAAGAAAAAGTAGGGCATTAAATGTAAAAACCGCATCTTTCTAGCTCGAAAGACAACTCTGAGATATATCCTAGATGTAGGTATTGAAAATTGTGAAATTTACTGTTTTCACAATATATATTCGGTTTCGGTGTTTGAAAAGTATCAAAAAATAAAAAAATACGGCATACAAAAAGTTAAACCATTAAAAATTAGCCTCCAAAGTTGTGGACAAAAGGTATAGTTGGGAATTCAGAACTATTAAAAAATAATACTACTATTTCATCGGAACCATATTTTATGTGATATGATATGATCAATAACGGTCAATATTTACTATTAGGAAATACATCAGCATACATAAATTATGTAACATAATGACAGTAGACATATTATGCTAGTTATATCGATCACTTCAATTTTCAGAGTATTCTATTTCGAGTATTTCGTGAAACTGATCAGCTGGTTTCACAAACTCGTTGTTGTTACTGTTGTTGATGATGCTGTTGTTGTAGTCGTTGTTGTTATAATGCAGTCCCCCACCTCGCAAGTTTGTGTAGTAGAATTAAAAACTTTCGCCAAGGGACAAGTGTAATTGCTCAGGAGGAAGTTCCCATTGTAATAGACACAAATATAAAAATATCGACACGTGGAATCGTTTTCATAGCCATACCTCCCATTTGCTGTACAAGTTGCTGAATATGCCACAGGGAAAGTGAACCATATCTGCAAAATCACATTTCTGTCAACGTGCATTAACATTGCTCATGATATTGAATATCGTACAAAAGTGAATAAAAACGTATACACGATTTGTGCATGCGTTTGGTTCTGTGAATTGTGAAATGCCAATTTATTTTGCAAATCTGTACCTAATAAAATTATGAATGATTAGGTATGTTATTCGCCATCTGATGATCATGGTTGAGGTTATAGGCGGCGTCCTCGAGGTTGGAAGTCAAGTAAATGTTTAATGTGAATGCCAAAACTGAAATATACGAAAATATATTGAAAATATATCAATGGAAGTGAAGTTAAGTGAAAATTTGTTAATTATATTTGGTCCTTTTGTCTCTACGTCGGTACCCAGGCCGGATGACAACGGATTTGTCGGATAAGGCGGCCATACCTGTATCGAAATTTATGAAACGTATTGAATTTGTGATCATGTACAGAATCCTCATGAGGTATATGAGATAGTCTCAGATTCACTTTGAGGTGGGCTCCATTGAGGTTATATAATCAAATATTGCGTATACTTGGCTAGTCCTGTTAACTTAGGCCATTCAAATTGAATAGAAGAAGAAGATGGATGATTATGTTGTTGTTGTTATTATTATTGCAATTGTTGTTAATATCACGATGATATGACAGGTAGATGTGTTATATTTATACACCGACTTCTCTAAGGCTTTCGACAAAGTAGATGTCATTCTTCTCTTCACCTAATTACATCAATTACTCAACTCCCAGCTATATTCGATTTTCTCGATTTCCTAACGTCTTATTTAGTTCACCGATATCATTATGGAGTCACTAAGGGATCCGTTTTGAGACAATTATTCTTCAATATCTTAATCAATGATATAACATCTGACATCAATACTAAGCATCTGATGAAGGTATTATATGCAGATGATCTCTGAAGATATTCACTAGAATTACATGTACCATATATTGATTTGAATTTCTCTTCGAGAAGATATGACGAAAATCAATGATAATAATAGCTTCCTGTTGAATGTTGAGATATGCAGTTTAGTATCATAATGAATGCAATTTCTCTTCAAGAATATTTGACGAAAATTAATAATAATATTAACCTACTGTTAAATGTTGAGAAATGCAGTGTAGTATAATTTTATCTGGAACATTTGTTTTATAGAATTGATAACGCTGATTTGCCGCTATCATACGAGACCTTGGCGCATTCGATCAGAAATTGTCTATCACAGATTATATTTCAAAAATCACTAAGGAATTGTCGAGGCCTTATCAGGATTTATCATTCGAAATTCCTCCTCCTTCATCTAATTAAGCTAGAGTATGCATCTATCTGGTGGTTTGGTCACATTAATCTTATTAGGAACGAGTATATAAATACGAGATTTCTGAGATTTGTTGCATTCAAGGACGATGGGGTCTACCCATATATTGGATATCCCCATCAAACTGATATTATTCAGAGGTTCTACCTATACCAGAACATCAGAAAGTCGCAACAGATATTTCTATGGAAAATACTAGACGGGCATAATACTGGTTATGCAAATTTGATTTTCATAATCCAATAGGATCGCATCAGGTAGATAAAATATTTCATTCCATTTAACCATACCACGCTCGCATCTAATGAAATTCTCGCCTTTACATTCATTATGTTTATCTGTATAGTTTTTTCTTGAGTTTTAAAACTAATGACTTGAATCCGATGAAACTAAAAACTTCAGACTTAACAACCGCTGCATGAATTCACCGTTTGGATACCTATATTCAACCCTACTAATTTTGTTTTGATTTTGAATATTTGGTACCTACGCTATTTCTGTCTACACCTTTTCCAGTTGTATTTCAGAAACCATCGAGTTTATTTCTGAAATACAATTGACGCTTTCTGAAATTAAACTCATAATTCTGAAATACAATTGATGCTTTCTGAAATCGAACTCGCTATTCTGGAATACATTTGATGCTTTCTGAAATTCAACCCACTATTCTGAAATACAATTGATACTTTCTGAAATACAAGTGATTATTCTGAAATTCAATTGACGCTTTCTGAAATACAACTGGAAAAGGTGTAGTATTGCCAGGTTTTGAAATTTGGTTCACTTATACCAGCGATATTATAAAAATCCTAACAAAATAATAGTCTGATTGACCTGGTAACCAAGATTTTCCAGGGGTAATTTTCGTGTATGAATGACAACCGATACGAGATAAGACTGTTTCAGCTCGCCTTTAGCTGAGGTGAGATGTATTAAGATCCATTACCCTCGAATTTCCTGCTTCATTTTACATCTTACCCAATGAGAGAGTTTGAATAATTTGAAGTAATACCATGCTTCAAATCAGCTTACTTATATCGAAGGAAATAGGAAAACTTACCAGCAGGAATGTGCAAATAAGAGGAAGTCTTAAAGAACACATAGTTGAAAATTGAAATGCGAAGAAAAGGAATTGTTTTTATGATTATATACCTAAAGTGCATATCTTATCTAAGGAAATATTATGTTAGAGATCTAAGGGGTTCAAACTTTTTTCACCTTGAAATATATTTTTCGTAGAACAATGAAACACCATAGATACGTTATATTCATTTTAATATTAATATAATTGTATAAAAAAAGGTTATAAAATATTTTAACCACTAAGCTCCCCAATCTTAAATTCCGAAAATGAGTTGAAGTTACAGTGTAATAATAGAGTATGTATTTCTAAAAACGAATAAGAAATATCTTACTCTGATGGGGCCACGTGACTTTCAGTACCTATCTACCTCCTGTTGAAAATGAAATTTTGTGAAATATTACCTATATGGTTTTCTATTTTCTTAGATTTGTGAAGTAGATAGGTGATTTTTTGATCGAAGACTTTGGCATCATTTTATAGACTTTAATCTTCAATCTCCATCAATATTTCGTCCTTTCAATGCAAAACTGAATTTTGAATTTCGAAATAAATTTTTCCTAACTGGATATGCAACATACTTTTTACCATTATTCTAAAATATTTCAAAATTTATTCGAAACGAGTCGATATTCAATAATAGAATTATGTTGAAAAGTTTCAACTGAATTCATTGAATTTCATGCCCGAGAAAATTGTGAAAATTATTCCAAATAAAGAAAGTTTCAACAAACCCAACCAAAAAAATATTGAGGTTGTGTTCGAATCACTGATTTATTCAATATTTTGTTTGAACATGTCAACCAATTGTCATGGAAAGCAAAATGGTGTAAGACACGCTATAATTTCGATACTATTTGAAATATAGAGGTTGTTCTTAACTCCCGACAAAAGTACATTATGATTCCATGGCCTTCTCAGCTGTGTAATAGTTTTATCGAAAGATACGAAAATATGCTTTTATTTGCTATGCTTACTCTCTAAAGATAACAACTATATAATTACTGAGAATCCTTTCTTTGATAACGAAACGACGTCGTTCACGATAATATTTATATTTTGAAGAAGGATTTTTGAGCGCATTTTACCATTATCAAATCAGATAACTCAATCGGAATTTTCAGAACGACCTTCGGACAACCAACTATCTATCGAGTGAGACAATGCGGCGTTATCCAGAACGCTGACGTGGTTTCCCTCGACGTATTCAACATCTACAGGGTGTCCGCAAAGAGTGGACAGTCCGTAGTCCTCTTCGGGGTACGAGAAGTTTTTGACGGTCGATCGGAAGAGTTTCACTCTGGACTTGATGCTGGTGTATGACGGGGTGTAGTTTTGGATGTACTTCGTCCTCTCGTATATCCCAGTGGACATAGATCTTTGGTAGTTCTTGTCCAATTTGGATTTGTCCCCTACGAAGATGATGGCCTTTTCGACCCTGTCGTCCCACGATTCACAGCCGTACAAAGCCTCCTGGAGTAAAATATATTGTTACGAACTGTGCTTCCAAGAACACCGGAAGTCATTATTTCGGCGGCTCGCGTCTTGGCTGTGATTTATGGCCTCGCGATAACATCGGTCACCGACGTATCAATTAGAGGACGATAGCGGATGACTCATAACCGTCGCAGATTCTCGAAAATGAACGCGGTATTGATGAAAGATTTTGCTATTTAAAAGGATCGCATTGCTAGGGTTGCCGAAGCTACCCCATGAAGCTAGAGTGGTATTCGGTGAACAAATTTCACACCAAGATTCCAGTTAAGATTACGCTAAATAAAATACAAAATACTGACTTAAGTGAAGCAAAATAATAATAAGGTTGCTGCTGATAGTTTAAAACATTATTGTTGACTAACTTTATTGCACTAAAGTCGGTAGCTAAAAACTTTCTTACAAGAAACTCGATTCTTGATATCTGCGAAGTTAAATGTGAAATAGATTCAGCCTAATCGTCAAAAAATGTCCGCTCCTTAGTCCAAGGAAGAGAGGGAAATTTCCGGAAATTGTTCTAGTTATTATGGTTACGATAGAAAATATAGGCTTTTGATTGTTCGAAAATGTTAGGTGTGCAATTTTCACCCTGAAACCTTACCTTGTAATCAGAAGCAGTTTCCGACGAGATGTAATACTTCATCAGGTGATTCAGAACGATGGTCTGCAAGATCCTGTCAGATATCGTTTCACCGCATGCGTCTATCAGAGCCTTCTTGAATACTAAAGGAGACCCGTCTACAATGGCCAAGTTGCCAAGATATCCTTTTGATTCGAGTATATGGACCACTTCCAGAGCCACCATGGTTCCAAACGAGTAGGCTATGATGGTGAACGTATCGCTGTTTTTCGGCAAGTGTTCCTCGACCACCTAGAAGATTATTTTTCTACAAACGGTTAACACAGTAGCCTTTGACGCTCTCAAATCACAACAAAAAGTTGATGTTTTCCGGGGAATGTCATAAATTGACAGCATTGCCGCTCGTGCGCGGAAATAATATCATTAAGTGACAGCATATTTGCGCTCGCATCCATCATTATTGAAAACGAACTCATCATTCTGTTGCGTGATAGAAAATAATCTGAAAAATTGGATTAGCCATAAATTGGAAAAAAATTTTGAGAGAAAAATAGTCTATCCAATTAAAAATATCAAACATAGTTTGAAATGAATGTCTGGTAGACTACGAGCAGAAAACAACTACTTTCCTGGTAAATACCACGCAGAACATTGAATTATATCTGTTCGTAATCCATGCAACGATTCACACTGTGAATGCAGATCGCAAATGTTTCTTTCTTCCTAAGACGTGACAAATTCACATCGAGACAGGCACGCCTAACAACCTACAGACCGGTTTCGGGCTTATTGGCCCTCATCAGTGCAGGGTAGTTATCCGAGTAGAGACCGTAAGATCTCAACTCGAAGCGTTGCCTGTCCCAATGCATTTTTGTCGCGTCTATTTGACCGCACCGAGCCGCGTTCCAACAGATAATTGAAAGTGGCGACATCATGCGGCAGAAGAAAGAAACACTCCAGAACCGAATCTCCCAAGTTTTACAGAACTTGGAAGTGGCTGAGAGCTCGACTAAGCTCAATAAATGAAAAATTGGATTAGCCATAAATTGGAAAAAAATTTTGAGAGAAAAATAGTCTATCCAATTAAAAATATCAAACATAGTTTGAAATGAATGTCTGGTAGACTACGAGCAGAAAACAACTACTTTCCTGGTAAATACCACGCAGAACATTGAATTATATCTGTTCGTAATCCATGCAACGATTCACACTGTGAATGCAGATCGCAAATGTTTCTTTCTTCCTAAGACGTGACAAATTCACATCGAGACAGGCACGCCTAACAACCTACAGACCGGTTTCGGGCTTATTGGCCCTCATCAGTGCAGGGTAGTTATCCGAGTAGAGACCGTAAGATCTCAACTCGAAGCGTTGCCTGTCCCAATGCATTTTTGTCGCGTCTATTTGACCGCACCGAGCCGCGTTCCAACAGATGTCGCATGTTCCGCATGTTCCGCATGTTCCGCATGATGTCGCCACTTTCAATTATCTGTTGGAACGCGGCTCGGTGCGGTCAAATAGACGCGACAAAAATGCATTGGGACAGGCAACGCTTCGAGTTGAGATCTTACGGTCTCTACTCGGATAACTACCCTGCACTGATGAGGGCCAATAAGCCCGAAACCGGTCTGTAGGTTGTTAGGCGTGCCTGTCTCGATGTGAATTTGTCACGTCTTAGGAAGAAAGAAACATTTGCGATCTGCATTCACAGTGTGAATCGTTGCATGGATTACGAACAGATATAATTCAATGTTCTGCGTGGTATTTACCAGGAAAGTAGTTGTTTTCTGCTCGTAGTCTACCAGACATTCATTTCAAACTATGTTTGATATTTTTAATTGGATAGACTATTTTTCTCTCAAAGAAAATAATCTCATGATATGATATATTCACAAAATGAAATATTCACCTTTACTAATACCTATATATTAAAAATTTCGCTATTGATACACAAAAAACGTTATATTCTCCATTATTCAAGTCATCGTCACCAGTATTCCACACGTACTGAAAACATAAGTTTGCCTAACTACAACTACGAAAAAACTCGAAATGGACCTCTGTATATAGGGATAAAAGTTTATAATCATTTACCGTACGACATGAAGGAAACGCCCACTAGAAAATTCAGTCATTGAAAAAGTTATTACACCAGCATGTAGTCTACAATTTCAATGAATTGTTTGCCTTATCTTTTCCGGAAAACTATATAGTTTGATCAATTATATTATTCTTGATACTTACGCTATTATTATCATCCTTTTATCATTGTTGAAACTTTTCCTTCACTATCAACATAATATCATTCATTCATTCATCTACTGGCAAAATAACTTATTTGTAAATGATGCTTTACTCATGTCAAAATAACTGATTTGTAAATACTTTTCTCAGTGATACTAATTCCTTATGCCAATTGCTATGTACACATTGTTTGTATATTGGAAATAAAATACTTATTTAAAAAATACTTACTTAAAGCAAACATTATTTTTGACTAAACCTCTTTTGTTCATAACGTATTATAACTGTGGGATATATAGTAAGTAGCCTGAATAGCCAACGGTATGAATTATTGGATTGAATTTCAATATATAATAGTGAATAGTTAAGGAAATCAATGATTTACATGAAGAATATTATGAAATGTAAGTTCTGAATGAAGTTTTATTGTCTAGGAACTGTTTTTTCAAGAAAAAAATTGTGTTGTTTTGAGAGAAATTCTGCAGGTCTCGAGCTCATTGAGAATGAAATAAAATGGTAGTCAGGAATGATGGACTGATCTACGATGAGCATAATATATAGAAAAGGGAGATCGCCCACTTTTTTGCGATGTTCTGGAGGTCCCAAACATGCAGTGAAACTCCCATGAAATTTTATCCACAGGAAATCAGTTTGTTACTGCTTAGGTGGAAATTTTATCGTGAGCAATATATACATGCTTATACTTTGTTTCCCATAGCTAATTTGAATAACATATTATTGACTTCAGTTGAAAATATTATTAAAACAGTATTTTGTACATTTTATCCACAACCTTATTTTCGAGATTATCATCTCGTGATACATAAAAAAAATGCTGAATCTCACAGGACATTAAAAAAATACAATAATAGAGAGATATTGCTGTGTCAAATTTTGTGTAGCGTTATTACAGCAAACGTTATATTGACATGTACGCATGCGCAGATTGAGTTCAAGACAGACGCTGCGGTAATACCGTTAGCGCACGACGTTATTTACCGGATATTTACACCGCACGTTAACCGTTGCGCTATTTATATCGGAGGGATCCGGAAAGATTCGGACACAGGTTCGGTGTAATCGGAGTTGTTGCCGGTTGCAATTTAACTGATTTGAGGTTATGTTATGATTATTTATTTTGTTGTGTTGCTACTTATGTTGAAGACTAAAGTAATTCGTTATTACTTTTCGTTATATCTGTTTTCTATGGCCGTTTGTTCATTTATAACCTCAGAACTGATCAGATGACAGGTGTGAGGTGATGACAGTGCGTTATTAAGGCATGACATGGCAATACGTCTGTCATCAGAACAAACGTTAAGACCATGAACATAATATTTAGCGCACGTAATTAACACACAGCATGCGGTATTTCGAAGTTGCAATATCTCTCTTATGATGAAAAAAGTTGACAATTCTCTAGGTTTCGATTATTCATGAAAAAGATTGATAACAGTTCATAGTGTTTTTCATTTAATTTTATCTTTAATTTCGGAATCGAATAAAATATAAGGGGAAGTTATAGCTTGCGACATTTTCAATAAAAAAGCCTAATTATTTTTGAAGATATACTAGAGGAAATCTTACTGAAAGCAAACTTTGTGACGAAACTATGAAAAATATTGATTCTTACCGGAACTAGCGATTCTGCCAAGTCTCGCACCGTGGCAAAATTCTTATCGTTCATATATTGCAGACCGATAACGTTGCCCTGTAGATTTAGCGTCATCGTTTCCATAATTTTCGATGATCCGTCTACTCCCGGAAAAATGATGACGTTTTTCTGTGAGACATCATTTTCGTTCTTCGACTTAAATCGGATATAGTCAATGCTGTCGCTTTCTTCGGTAGAGATTTTGAAAAACAATTCGAGACCATCTAGTAATTCTGCTCGCTCAGTTTCGTCTTTTTTAACTTGATCGGTCTCCTCCTGGATTTTCTTCAACCTAGGAATATCATCGGAATCAGAAAAATCTAGAGAATTATTTATCTATCGAGGGCGTAAAATATGCTTTTATGTACCTCAGTAATCAGCATGGAAGAAATATCAGGGATATCTTCATGCCCGATCGTGTATAAGAAATGTTGAAAGATAAGCAGCTAACCTAATGGTCCTTTATAATTTGCCGAGATTTTTATTATCATTGAAAATATCTTCCTCAAAGAACATATTGTTAGAGTCACCATGTATTCAAGGTTACCATGTAAAGATATGAAGACAGATTTTGTAACGTCCGATGAAATATTGATTTGAATAAGTCATGATTTCAAAAAAACATTTTCATTAGTACCTATTTGACAGTTCTTCATGACAGTTAAAAAAAGCATATAATTGTTCTCAATTCATTTCTCATTATTTTTGTCCATGAGCGAAATTATTCTTTTTATCTTAAAACAGTGGTCAACATTGAAAACATTAGTTTATCACTAATTACACAATGTTCGATGCACATTATTTCATTCATTCAGCTAAAAACTTCATTATTATTCAAAATGTCAGATATAGATTGCCAATTACATCCACTGAATACTGTGACGGAGGTAAGTAAATAATGATATGTTATTTCCTCATCACATTGTAACCTATATTTGCCATAAAATTATTTCTCGAATTAATTCTTCGAATGAATTTGAAGGTTATTTAGGAAAAATCTCAGTAGGCATGGGTTTTTGTAAAGTTTGTAAAGTGAAGCTGCTACATTGAATTTAAGTATCATATCTGTACTGTATGGAGAATATTTGTAGAATATGCAAATGGTGATGACTTATAATGAGTTCCAAAAGAATGGAATAACAAAAAAAACAGTTTTGGTTAGTTATGGTAGTTAACGATCAGAAATGATTTACCTTCACAAGAATATCGAGTATTTCCGATAAATATTATAATTTATCATAAGTTATGGAATCTAGTTTGTAATAAGTACAAGATCACATAAGATGGAGAGGAATGATGAAACTACTCAATATTGCATTAGTTTCACAAACATGTCCATCTATATCATCATCATATTCTTTATCAAAGTTGAAGCATATTATGTAATCAGTTATTATAAATATGAATAATGACTTGACTTTTTATTAGGAATTCATTATATAATAATACAACATAATGTTTCAATAATATGCTTCTTGAAAAACCAAAGCTTTGGTTATACAGGGTTTTCTTAATGAAATGGTTATATTTGAGGAAGTGATTCTTTTTTTTTGTTATTGGCATTAGCACTCAGTCTTTTTGCCACAGAATGATTTTGGTTATGCAACTTGAGGTGATTCTTGTTGGATCAATTTTGAGAAAAAAGCTTATAATTCCAAACTGCTTCTGGATTCTGACAAGATATGTCGAAATTAGAGGTGCTATTATTAGTAATATGAACTAACAATCTTCAATCAAATTATATTATTGTTGAATTATTTCGAGAATATATATAAAGGTGTATATCGAGACAAAAATAAACTTATTGGGAAACCGTATAATGGACGTTAAAAGGACGTATTAGGAATTTCCATGCCCAAACCGTCGAAAAAAAGGTTCTGCACATTCGAACCCATATACAACACTCTTGAACTTTCAGTGCTATCTGCGATTCTTATGAACGCAAAATTAACTCACTTAGCTAGTGTCATAGTCCTCATATCTTTGGGACTCAGGAACACTTCGAAATCCCTTTCGAGAATTTGTTTTATCTCGAGTGCTGTCATGGAATCCATTCCTAATTCTGGTAAAGTAATGTGGTGGCTGACATTTTTCGCACTGGTTAATCCTGGATAGAAAAGTTCATATTAAGCAATCGACGGAATTACCCATGAATGATCTCGATTATCACTCAAAACAAATTACTAATCGCATTACTAACTTTCTGTTACTCTTTAGATTGATTCGTACACACTTTATGGAAAGGATTTTGAAATTATGTACGTACCTAGAATATTCACGACAACTTGGACAATATCCTCAGCCTTTTCTAATGCTCCACGTTTTTCTGCTACCACCATGCTGGATACAATCGTATCGTCCCTTTTTATCAGGAATCCATCCAGTACATTCAAACAACTGGAAATCCTTTGTTGCAGTGTTCCTCCTATTTCTAATTCGCATTCTATCTCCTGCATTTCAGCTACCAAGCCGACCTGAAAATTTGGAGATGATAAATCCATACTATATATCGGGGGTTACCAAAGCCACACGAGAAACACAAACTAGTATGCAAGCTCACAGTCTGAAGTTCACACCGGTATACATATTATATTGAATACTGAAAAATACGAGATGAATAGCAGTGGCAAGTCAATGTGATGTGGGATCCCCATTAAGTTTTCAAATCGCAGAGTGAGGCATCTAAAGATTCAGCTTTACTTTCTTGAAGGAAGATTAAAAAATGTCAACATGGAAGTATGGAGGAAATCATGCCCAATACTACAAATAGGTTTGGATTGTATCATCTACTCTCGAGTTTAATAAACAATCTTAGTCAATAAATATTAATTAAAAAATGCCTCCATACAAAAGTTTGTATATGATGTCAAGTAGAAAAAATAATCATGTTTCGAGAATTATATGAATCCAGATGTAAATATAAACGCATTCTGATTAGACTTACTTCTCCTATGGCCCCCCATTGGATTGCTAAGGCTGGATAGCCATCTCGTTCTCTTTGTTCGCAAATTCTCTCCATCACGGAATTTGACATTCCATAATTAGTTTGACCAGCATTTCCCCTTCCGCACGTTACAGATGAGAATATAACGAAATCTCTAAAATTGAGTTGTACAGTTACAATGATAGCGAAATTCCCCCACAATTGAACAAGCTATATTTCATCTCCGACATGGATTTTGATATCACATGTCACATACCTCAAATTGGGACATAACTCTCTGGAAATTTCATCGATATATTCGGTAGCCAGAGATTTTGGTCCAGAGGAAGTGATGAAGCTTTGTTTAGTCTGATTTTCGAATAAGGCGTCAGCAAGTACTACGGCAAGGTTGAAAATAGCTGAAATTTCTCCTAATGTCTGTGCTTCATTGATGAGTTTTCTGCAGCCTTCCTTGGTTGTTATATCTGCTTGAGAAATTCGTATCGTCGCACCATAGGATTTCCAACACCTAGAAGAAAAAACGTTCGACATCTTATAGACTGAATAGTTTGTGCCACGAAACTCACTTGATTCTCATTTGCTGATATCCGGTTTTTATTCCTGACCTAGAAGTAAGTACTATATTTTTCGCCCCTCTCAGTACTAGCCAGTCAGCTAATTCCAAGCCAAATCCACCTAGTCCTCCCATGATGATGTAAGTTTTATCAGGATCACAGAAATACCTGAAAATTTCAGGGTATCTTGAAATTTATACTGCAATATGTACTGAAATATATGTACTGAAATATGTTTAGAGTACTTTCAATAGTTTCAGAATAATCTCAATGATGACAGACTATTTCATTCCATTTTAACTTTCAAAAGAAAGAGGAAGAATCATCGAGGATGATACAACATCAGATACTTTCTAAACTTCAACACCTTCTCAAGACATAAAAGCGAGCATAAAAGTTCACTTACCTAGGTTTGCATGTGAACTTGGCCACTAGCGACCTCTCCTCACACTCTTCTTCTTTTCTAACTTCGATGATAACTTTCCCCATATGTTTGCCGGTCGCCATGTACCTGAAAGCTTCTTCAACTTGATCGAAACTGAAAACAGTACTATCCAGAGGCTTTACGTGGCCTGCCTCAATGGCTTCCAAGAGCACTTGAGTGATTTGCTTCTTGATGACCGGAGGAGAGCTCATCAGCTGGTCCAACATGACGCCATGGAAAGAGACGTCTTTCTCTAAGACACTCAAGTCGATAGAGTTGTTGTTCGCCAAATCGAACTTTCCTATTTCGAGGAACCTGCCACCACTGGCTACGCATCTCAAGGATGTCTGCAGTTTGTCTTCAGCC
This sequence comes from Chrysomela aeneicollis, assembly GCA_029955515.1. Taxonomy (NCBI): domain Eukaryota; kingdom Metazoa; phylum Arthropoda; class Insecta; order Coleoptera; family Chrysomelidae; genus Chrysomela; species Chrysomela aeneicollis. Next base: position 6,042,064 of record JARUHQ010000007.1, read on the forward strand.
AACGAATTCAGCACCAGGTCCACTCCGCGACCTTTGGTGTCCCTCTTTATTGTTTTCTCGAAGGAGTTGCTGTGAGAGTCACCGATGTGACGGTCTGTAAAATCGTTGACCATATTCATATAACTTGTCGGATACGATATTTTGACAAACGGTAAATCCCAAGAGCTTATTAGGTATCGTTTTCACTAGAAAATAATCTGGGAAAATAATGTTGAAATGAATTCGGTAAATGTTGGTTACAGAATTTTATGTTTTGTGATCTGAAATGGCAAGTAGCTAGTAAAAATAGTATGCAGACAATCAGAAATATCAGGATCAGTATTCATTGTTCTTCTATGGAAATTGTGTTTTTTAAGACCGATAGGAGTCAATTTGGAGTACACAAGGTTGTCAATCATTCATCAACGTTTAATCGATATCCCTGTGCCAATTGAGATTGGTGTTTTCATGTCTCACCTTCTAGTTGTGGAAAAGTCTTCTTGAGAAAATCTCTTTTGGCTTGATTTCCTACGGTAGTGTAAACTTTGCAACCAAGATGTAATGCCATCCTGATGGCGGCTTGACCAACTCCTCCAGTGCCAGAATGGATCAGAATCGATTCTCCACGCTGCATTCTTCCGCGCTAAAGAATTATGAAGTATGAAGCATTATCATTCTGAATGGACATCTAGTGGATGGAACAACTTAGTCTGTTCACTGAAAAAATGATGTAACTTCTTCGGTGAGTTAGATACATGACTGACCGTGAACTATTTCGGGCTTGGAGTGTCATAACTGGCCTTAGAACCAAGGGAAAGAAGGTAGGAGTTGGTGTTCTTTTTAAATTTCTGGAGATCGTACCTATGCCTCGGGAAACACCTCCCTAGGCATTGAGTTCCAAAGTCTCAATGTTCGTTGGATGAACGAGTCTTTGAAAAGGGACGTTCTGCAGGTCTCTAAAGTGATCACGAAGAGGTGTGAAAATTGAACTTGACGGGTTAATCTCGAAGAGATGGAGAAAAACTGTTTCAGATTCGGATAATACTTTCTTCTATTTTCTATCATCTACACTAAAAATATGACATATATGCTGAAGCAAGAAATAAAGAACACAACTCCAACTTGAAATGGTCGTTGACTTCGTTAAAGTAGCGACATCTTCTTGGCAGACTTTTGGGACTTGAGTGAACAGACAATTATATTTCCAACCTACTTGGTTTCCATTTAGAACGAAAATGTATGGAGGAGTGGTACTAGTGATAGAAATGTTAGTTGAGAACATGACTTACTATGACCAATGCATAAATGACAGTGCTGTACACGACTGGCAGAGTTGCAGCATCTCTAAGGCTCATGCCTTCTGGAACCTTGAATGTCAAATAGTTGTCAGCTAGTACGAGTGTCGACAGTGCTCCATGAGTCTTCATACCCATAATTCTGTTTCCTCTATAATAATAAATGAGTTTATCTATTGGGACTTACATAAAAGAAGGGATATTCGAACTTCTCATCAAAGAACAATTTGTTTTATTCAATATCAGTTCGCTCTCTTTACATATGAATATGATAACTATACAATTTGTTTGTATACCGATATAATTAATTTTGAGTACCTGCTATCTATCCCCGAGAACTCAAATCCTTGGACACACTGTTGGTCAATGCGGTTCTGAGTAATCACGTCGTTGTTTATTCTTCCAGAAGCAGTCATAATATCTCTGAAATTCAGAGCAGCATAATGCACCTGAAACAAACCGACAGGTTACATCCGAATAATCCAGAAAAAAATTGTTTGATTTTTGGTTGTTCGATTGTGAATATACCTACTATAAAGTTTTCGAATTATGTATAATATCGAATATTGTTAGAGTTGGAATTTATCAATAGGACGCTTTCAACTATGGCAAGAGGAAAGGAAAACGTACAGGTACAGGACGAAATAAGTGTGAGGTTAGAGTTTCTTATGGGTGCACGGACTTCAACTTCGTATTAGTTAGTGGAATAGTTCGACTATTAGCGTAATGGTAGTTGGTATCAGTAATCCGTGTTGGTTCCTTCAACAGTTGCTCAAGACCATATAAGATGGCGAAGACTTCAATATCTGCCGTCCCGCTTCGTTCGTCTTGTTGTCAAGCACCAAAATTCGAAAATGAATTTTATACTCACGTATACGAGCCTCCATTCACAAGGTTCTATCATATCATTTTGAAGGGGTCCTTGGTACCAGGCGAGGCTGGATAAGTCCCCTCTGATGCCGCTGTTGACAAAACAATGCTCACTCTCGATTTTCTCCAAATCCTCGATCAGAAGATGCCGGTAGGTTCCCCAAGAACCGTTTTTCAAGACGTTGAAAGCCATATTTTTCGACAATTGCCCAGCGTAGAACGGAGCAGCTATATCGAATTCTTCTGCATCGTTCATAACGAAGAAGCATTTTACGTTTGTGCTGTCTGGTTCTCTTCTGAGGCAATTCACCAGGCCCAAGATGCCACTACGTGGTTCATTTTGTGCGTATAGTATCACAGAATCAGCCTTTGTGCTTTTGAGTTGGTCCTTGAGGGTTGTGATCCAAGAAAGTTCATCCGACGAGCTTACTCTCAGGACGAAGGGGTCTTTGATCGTTTTAGCAGTTTTCCTCAAAAGGATCAATGTCTCTGTGTTTATTTTATGAGATGTCAAGATGGTAAAATCGGATCTTCCACTTGCAGTAGAAGGGTCAAATGTTATCGGTTCACGAGACAGTATGAAGCCGTTGTCTTTCAACGACTTTAACGCTTCTTGCAGTAGCTGAAAGAGAAGCAATGAATCATCAACTGGTATAGAAATACTTCCATTGCTACGAGAATAATTTAAAATTGGTTCAGTCATATAACTTACATCTGTGCGATCCAGCAAATTCGAAGCAATAACGAGTAAGTTATCCGGTTCCTCTGATAATGTCTTATCTTCTACTGGTACTGTAGTTTCTAGCGTATCCTTAGTTAGAATCTTGATCAGAGGTTGAATCAATGGTAGGTCTTCAAATACCGTCTTCATAATAGGCGTTAAAGGTATAGTATCTGTTTTAGTGGCTTCGTCTATAATCTCTACAGCCTTGACTTTATACGTCAGTGCATTTTCCAAGAGGATCTGCATGTTCACTCTGACCGATTGGTCGACTTGAAGAGATGATGTTATATTCGGAACGAAAACGTATTTCTCTAAAACCGGTATACCCAACTCTTTTCTTCTTGATATGGAGGTTGCTATCAAGCCTTTGATCTCCACACCTCCACAGCTAGAGGAGAAACAAACAATAATATACCAAATAAAGCGGTAGCTGTTCGTCCTCATATACTCACGTGATATCATTAGTAATTGCGTCACATGAAACTGGCAAAATAGTTTCCTTCTCTTTATTGATATAAGAAGTGACAAGCCATTCGCGATGCTTCTTGGATGGTATTCTTAGATGAGCGATATACGTCGGAACATACAGCAACCTCGAATCTGTTTTCAAAATTCTCAATTGCAGCATGTTGTCTAGGAAGCTGACCCAGTTTTCTTTCCATCTGATGAGAGCTTTGTTGGCATTCACGTCACAAGCTACGATTCCACGGAAGTTGCCCCTTAAAAAAGATCAATTTTTAATGATGATGACGACTTTTTCAGTAAATGATTGTATCCAAAACAAGTAATGCTAGGACAGAAAAGTGGATAGAGTTGGAGAAACTTCAGGGGATCAATGAAACATGAACTTGAAGAATCGTCTAAATGATAATTGAATTTATTATGTTTATTTATTTATTTCAGTGGAATACAAAACGGGACGAGCCCAAAAAGAAGTTTTCACAAATGATAGAGTAAAAATAACATTGAATGAGTCGATTGTATTACATACTATGCGAAATCGTGTTGTGAACAGTTATTAATCGAGTATCGTGTGGAATACAATACAGTATAGCTACACTGTATGATTATATGCACGTTTGAGAGAAGTAGTGAAGGTTGCGAGGGAATTAGAAAAGATGTCAGTTTTTATTGATTTTGATATAGAGTTGTAAGATTTACAACACCTATTTAGGGGAGAATTCAAATAATAATTAGTTCTGCTTTGATTTGTTTGGAATGAGTATGTTCCTCTGGTGTTATAAAGAGGTGCATTAATTGTGACTTGGTTTAAGATTGAGCTGCAATCGATAGCATTATTTATTATTTTATAAAGGAACTTAATATCAGCTATTTGTCGTCTATCTGCTAATGATATCAGATTGAGTTGTATTTTAATTTGTAGGGGATCTTTGACCTTATGAAAAAAAAATTATCGACATAGGTGACGAATTTGTTTTGTATAGATTCTAGTCTTTCTATATACGAAATGTATTGGGGGTTCCATATTACTGATGCGAAACTAAGTTGACTATTAACATAGGCCATGTAAAGTGTACGTACAGAGTAGTATTTCTAAAATCGTGACAAGTCCTGATCAGAAATCCGAGTGCTTTGTTAGCCTTCTTTGCGATATAGTTGATATGTGAATCAAAAAGTAGTTTAGAGTCATACAAGACTCCCAAGTCCTTGACTTCTGAAGTTTTCTTCAGCTGCTGGCTGTCCCTAATAGCACAACTCAGTCCAATGGATGTTCGATGGATGTCCTCCTCAGGACATCTCAGACATCCAGTGGACATCCAGTTTTTGTACACCGGATAACGTATGGACATCCATAGGATGTCGCATTTCCAACTTTTTGACTATCCATACGGTATCCATCATGGACATCAATATGGTAACATGTATGGACAAATATAGGCCATTGAACATCCACTTTCCACCGCTTTGGACATCCATGGAATATCCATAGGATGTCCATTTTATGACGAATAAATAAAAAAAACTACTAGCATTCAAGCGCGGTCACCCATCCAAACTCTAACTTCGCTTATCGTTGCTTTACCTCTGTGATTCATCCTTCCTTGCATGGTGGCTGCTGCTGTCTTCTAATTTATATTATTAAATCCATGAAATTTGGCCAATAATGAGAATGATTCAAATTACTCCATTAGTGTTGATTCTTGCATGTCAATTTAACATATTTTTCATTTTAGAGAAAATTTAGGTATTGTACGATGATGGAGTAGACAATTGTGTGGTATTTTGATATCTCTACTTCTATGTTGTGAGAGCCGAATTAGCCAAATTCGTGCATGGTGGAGAGAAGCGAGACCAACAGCTGATACTGTAATCCGAACCACTTCTATAGGAGTAAAGTAATTTAACAGAATTCCCATTGGTTATATTACTTGAACATGAGGGTTTCTTTCGGTGTCAATTTTGAATACTTTTTATGAATGCAATGGTATGTATGTATATGTGTGGAAAAAATTCAAAATGTGAACGTGGGGACATTGAATGTACGCCATATGTTCTGAATATCCAATAAACGTCTCAATTTGGACCTAAAATGAACAACATATAATTGTAAGCCATATGAACTACCTTAAATATATGTTCAATGGACATCTCCATGTGGACATCGATTGAACAATGGCTATCGATATTTTGAAGAAGAGGTCATTAAATGGACACCAAATGGACTACCTTGTCTGGACGTCCATTGGATATCTTCATATGTATATCCTATGGATGTCCAAAATATATCCATGGACACCTTGGACATATACTGTACACAAAACGCATGTCCAATGGACATCTTGTGCTATTAGGGGTTTATATGGTACTGATGGTGGTACGTATGTTGCTGTTACATTTACTAGGAGTTGTTAATTCCTGCTGGTTGCGTTGAGAAATAAAAACAGTTCGTGTATCAATTATGATTCTTTCCCGAATCCGCGCGTATCATCATTCAAATACCTTTCAGCAGGAAATACCCACTTGTAATTGTATCCTCGTAGTCTCAACTCCTTGTATACATCCTTCGTTTTCATTTGTAGGCAGGACGCTTTGAAATAACCAGCCTCGTGTGTATCGCTAAACGAATTGAAATTTTCATCAATCACACGAATTCGTCCAGTGACCACGGGGTATTCTCCCTCGGTGACCTCGAACTCCCCTGAACACCTAATGATGGACACCCCGTAGGTTATGAAGCCTTTGGGAGGCACAGTGGTGGCCCTCATGAACTTGCAGTTCTCGAACACCACGTCCTGGACGTTCATGGGCATGTTATTTGTTTCGCAAAAGACCTTCCATACCAGGTATAAGTATCCTGTTGCCGGAAACAGGTTCCTACCTGTAAATATATGTGAATTAATTGAGTCTTTAGTGGTAGGATACATACAAATATTCAATACAATAAATAATTTTTGAAGCTCAGGAATAAATGAGAGGACATAAAAAAACTTATATAAATAAATGATGATAATAGTATTATGATAATAGTATTATGATAATAGTATCTATAATGATAATAGTAGGTAGCTATAATGATAATAGTATACAGGGTACCCGTTTTCGAGCTTAACCATGGGAATCTCAGTTATTATGAGAGATACGAGGTCGGTTAAATTGGGGCAAAGTTGAGCATTTGAAAATGCTCAATTATGTGAACAATTATGTGAAAGGAAATTTTATGAATCATTTTTAGTTTTTGAATTAAAGGAAAAAACTGAATTTTATTTATTCAAGCGACAACCATGAGAACTGGACGTTTCTAACTAGGACGTTCTTGAAGCACTTTCTCACAAGGAATCCAAATCTTTCATCTTATTTCCATGGCGTTCTAGATGTCATAGATACAACAGTCAACTTCGGATTTCCTTATGGGCGTCATATTGAATTTTTGCATTTTTGAAAAGTCTGTCACTTTCTGAATACAATGATGTGATACATGATATGTTTGAATATCACATGCTGATCAAAATTGATAAAAAACCGTTTTTACGAAGAGTGCTTTGAAAATAACGCTAGCAATTTTGTTTAATTTTGATAGTTCAATTGATGATAAGGAACGTTCACATTTCTGTCAAGCTCACTTTCTTGAAAACGGAGGTTTAAAGTTAGGAACGAACAGGAAAGCTATTACGTTTTTTCTCCGCAAAACGAAACAAAATTATTGAATACATACATAACAAAGTTATAAGAGATGCTCGAATATTCCACCATTCTCGTCTAAACACAATTTCACTCGTTCTTCTTGCCAGCTCGGCAATATCATCGATGGGTACAATTTTAAGAAATATTTCTTCATTTCCCATAAACAATAATCCAGTATTCTTTCTTTCAAGATCTTATTCTTGAAATTGTAGGTACCCATCGGTTGAGCTATTCAGAACTCGGGATGAAGAATAACATTTTGTTTAGAAGTAAATTGGAATATTCGAACATCTTTTATGACTATTTTGTTTTGCGAAGAAAAAACTTTTATAACTTCAAATGTCGTTCCTAATTCGAAATAAGCTTGTTTTTTTGCAAGTAAGCTTCCAAGTTCAATTGAACTATCAGAAGTTAGTTTGTTTAACAAAATTTTTGGCATTGTGTCCAAAGCACCCTTCGCAAAAACGATTTTTGGCAAATTTTGACCAGCAGGTAAGATTCGAACATATGAGTGATACGTCATTGTAATCAGAAAAAAACAGAATTTTCAAAAACGCGAAAATCCAATATGGCGCCCATAAGAAAATCCGAAGTTAACTGTTGTATCTCTGACATCTAGAACGCCTTGGAAAATACGATGACAGATTTAGATTACTTGTGAAGAAGTGCATCAAGAACGTCCTAGTTAGAAACGTCCAGTTCTCATGGTTTTCGCTTGAAAAAATAAAATCTAAAATTACAAAATTCAGTTTTTTTCCCATTAATTCAAAAACTGAATATGATACATGAAATCAAATATGGCGACCATAAGAAAAACCAAAGTTGAGTGTTGTATCTCTGATATCAAAAACGCCTTGAAACATAAGATGACAGATTTAGATTCCTTGTAAAAAAGTTCCTGAAGAACGTCCCAATTAAAAACTTCTTGTTCTCTAGGTTTGCGCTTGAAAAAATGAATACAAAAGCTACAAATTTCCGTTTTTTTCCAATAACTCAGAAACTAAAAATGACACCTCAAATTTCTTTTCCGATAATTGTTCAGCATGAAAATGCACAACTTTGCCCTAAGTTAACCGACCTCGTAACTCTTATAATAATGATAAAAGTATCTATAGTGAAAATAAACAATTGTGATCAGATGACATATGACATATAAATTCATTTCATAGCATAAAATCAAGAATTAGTTTTGTTATTTGCAATTAAGATATTCTTAATTTCAGTAAATGATTTCGACTCTTTGTTGTTGGTACTTTATCGAACTAATTGAGGCCTTTATGAACAAGTGATTTCATAAAAGACATATTTTGTCTAGGTAAGTGGAGATTATTATTTCCTCTTGTATAATGATCATGTGTATTAGTGTGATGATTTCAACGAAGTACACTTACACTTGTACGCAAGTACACTTGTTTTCAGTTGGTTGGGAAATTTTCCATAAGATATAATATTTCCAATCTCACACCATAATATGTTTGTTTGATAAATTATTCAATTAAATATATTATGTTGACACCCAATTAATTCTCTTGAGTACTCACCATCTATAACATGCCCATCTACATAGGACCATTCGCGATCTGACAATTGTACTTTAATTTTCTTCGTTTCTTGCTGCTTCGCCACATCGTTGGAATTTACCTTATAAACTGGTACATGCCATGATCTTTCGTGGTTCCATTTTATGTGGGGTGATATCATCCTGGTGCCTCTGCTCACAGGGAAACTTATTTTCGGATACAAGGAAGCTATCTGTGGATGATGGCCGTTCACATATAAACTGAAAAAAAAACCTACAGTAGTCATGGAATATCATGCAAGCCAAAGGAAGGATAGGTATATTGTGAGAGGAAAAAGGGATTAAAATTTTTCATAAAAGTCATTTTGTTGATGTGTAGCGGAGACTAAGTAGATTTTCATCGGGAGAGATGCCGTTAATCATTCCATAGGTTGATTTATTGAAAGAAATTCAAATTATAATCGACACAGTTGTGACGTCACATCATATCACTAAAGATTCCTGAGTAGGCCTCGGGTTAAATGGATTCCCAGATATATGCTACAGCCAGAGATTTCTTGTTGGTTCCTGCCACATATTTGTCATGTAGGGAAGCAAATCTTTTGTAGATCGATAATCGTAACGAGTTGTTCGCGATTTTAACCCTTTCAAGCCGGATTTTTTTTACGTAAATACTATCAAAAATTTTATAATTTTTTCGAGTTATAAAGGCATATACAGGTTAAAAAATATAATATCACGAAATAAATAACAGGAATTTGATATTTTTCTGGGACAAATGTAACCCATCGACGACTCATGTGTGACAAGAATGTGTCTATTGGGATTTGTGTTACCCGATAAAAAAGTTAAGTGGGACGTCTAAAACCCAATGAAGAAGTCTAGTGGAACGTCTGTAACTCAATAAAGAAGTCTAATGGGACGAATGTAACCCACTATTTACTTTCTACAGTCTCATGAGTTATTACTAACACATTTCACACTATCAAAAGGTCTTTCCCTTTTTATCAGATGCAAACAAACATAAATCTTCGCAATATGCACGAAGAATATGAAAAATACATGTGTTTTCAGAGCTACAGATGGACAAATATACGTTGGTGCAGCGTTGCTAAGTTGAAATATCAAAATAATATGCTCCGATAAGACCGAAGAAGTGATGGGTAGGTTATATGTCCCGATAGACTATAATTATAATGGATGTGGTCGATATTGGTTGCTTTCAAACCATTTCAAAGATAACAGATGGATTCTATCGGATATATTATTGAAACAATAATTTCTCCAGCCTTCAGCCGAACGAACAAAAGGAGAGTTTCCTTCTACTGTATTTGCAAAGAATGAGGACGTTACTACTTAGTGAAATGAAGCATCCATGTTATTCAGAAACAATGTTTGGAAAACGTTCAGTTTGCCATATAAATTAAGAAATTTTCAGATATTCTGTAGATGGTTGAAACTTATTTGACACTCACTTTCCTAAAATCTTCAACAAATCCACGACGTAGTTGGGGCTTTCTTTCGGGAAAAATTGGATTGCTTTCACGCATTTGATCGATCCGCTGATAGGAAAGCTTCCGATTTTCAACAGAATTGAATCTTTCTCGAGACACTCCAAAAAACTGGGGGAAACCGTTTCTGACATTGCTTTCAAGAAGTATTCTGCAGAAGCGAAGGAATTTAGCGATTTCTCACTCTTAGTCGGTTTGGGTTTAATCACATTGGACAAGTTCTCGAGCAACTGTTTTCCTACAAATAATGTAGGTTTAGTCCAGTTCGGGTATTTTGAGAGGGGTACATGACTTACTGATAGCACTCGGTTTATTCGAAGAAAGTGCTTGGCAGAAATTTTCTGAAATGGATCCATCTGGATAATATCTATTAGCTGGATCGATAATATTCTGAAATCAATACAAAATATAATAATTTTTGTTAGAATTATTTGATGAGGTAAGGTAAAAATTGTCTAATAATCGTAAATAATAAAGGATTCATTTTGTGTATCTACTGAATCAATTTGTAATAAAAACAACTTATTTTTGTAGAAATTCATGGGAGTAGCGATTATTTGGAAAAAGTATAGCTTTGGTAGGAAGAAAAAATCAAATGACCTCGTACAAGTGAGCTATACCTATTTCATACTATACAGGGTGCCCGTTTTCGAGCTTAACCATGGAGATCTCAGTTATTATAAGAGTTACGAGGTCGGTTATATTGTCGGTTAAGTTGAACATTTTCATGCTGAACAATTATGTGTAAAAAAATTTAATGTATCATCTTCAGTTGTTGAATTAATGGGAAAAAACTGAATTTTGTAATTTTAGATTTTATTTTTTCAAGCGAAAACCATGAGAACTGGACGTTTCAAACTAGGACGTTCTTGAGGCACTTTCTCACAAGTAATCTAAATCTGTCAACGTATTTTCCAAGGCGTTCTAGATGTCAGAGATACAACAGTCAACTTCGGATTTTCTAATGGGCGCCATATTGGATTTTCTCATTTTTTAAAAAGTCTGTCACTTTCTGAATACAATGATGTGACACATGATATGTTTGAATCTCACATGCTAATCAAAATTGAGAAAAAACCGTTTTTACGAAGAGTGCTTTGAAAATAACGCCAGCAATTTTGTTTAACAGAAAATAAATTTTGATAGTTTAATTGAGGATAAGGAACGTTCACATTTCTGTCAAGCTTACCTTCCTAAAAACGAAGGTTTAAAGTTAGGAACGAACAGGAAAGATATTACGTTTTTTCTCCGCAAAACGAAACAAAATTATTGAATACATAACAAAGTTATGCTGGAATATTTCACCATTCTCTTCTGAACACAATTCCACTCGTTCTTCTTCCCAGCAATTTTAAGAAATATTTCTTCATTTCCCATAAACAATAATCCAGTATTCTTTCTTTCAAGATCTTATTCTTGAAATTGTAGGTACCCATCGGTTGAGCTATTCAGAACTCGGGATGAAGAATAACATTTTGTTTAGAAGTAAATTGGAATATTCGAGCATCTTTTATGACAAAGTAATCATAGTAATCAGAAAAAACAACAGACTTCTCAAAAATTCAAATATCCAATATGGCGACCGTAAGAAAAACCAAAGTTGAGTGTTGAATCTCTGAAATCAAGAACGCCTTCGAAAATACGATGACAGATTCAGATTCCTTGTGAAAAAGTCCCTGAATAAAGTCCCTATTAAAAACTTCTAGTTCTCTTGGTTTTCGCTTGAAAAAATGAAAACGAAAGCTACAAATTTATTTTCAGATAATTGTTCAGCATAAAAATGCACAACTTTGACCTAATTCAACCGACCTCGTATATCTTATAATAACTGAGATCCCCATGGTTAAGCTCGAAAAATGGGCACCCTGTATGAAGCAATTTCATTATTATTTCAATTAAAAATTACCGAATGACTCACCAAGGATTTAAAGTTTTTTGTATTCCAATCATCAATAATATTGACTGACTTGTTAATTTCGAATGCACAATCCACAGTTTCTCCTAGTGAAAGGTATTCATCGAAGTAAGCAGACAATATTTCACCGTACGAGTATCCAAACTGAAATTTCGGCACGATTTCCATGTTTTTCAAAACATCTATAATGCCAATTTGGATGCTTGCGCTACCCAAAGCGTGATACAAAATAAGTTCCTCAGGATTGGCCTTCTTCATCACCTCGATGATATTAACTCCCTTCGATAGGAGTATCTTCTGAATTCTGTGAATGTCAATAGAAGGGATGAACGAAAAACCTCAATGCAGAATGTCGAAGAATTCACCTCTGTAGAGTATCGTTGAATATCGGAATACCCATGAGGTCATTTCCTATTTCGCACCAATTCTCCAATTCCCCGAATGTCAAGTAGAATGGCACTTGCAAGCCTTGGTATTGTTCAGCGAATCTGCAGACTTCGCCATCTTTCGACGTAATAGAGAAGCCCCTGTATAAGTGATTGGGAATGTCCTTTCTGAAATAGTAAGTAAGTAGGTAAGTAAATAATTAAGCGCAAGTAAGTATGAGTAAGTGAAGAAGTGAGTAAGTCAGTACTTTTACCTGAATACGTTGTGTAAAAGTCTGACATGTTCTGCATCCAGAGGATTATTTTTCATATCGTCCATTATGTGAACAACTGCTTCATTAGTTCGTCCACTGATGCAAAGCAATCTGGGCAAATCATCTTTCGGTAGGCCACCGTTCACTTTCTCTTTTTTATTATTACGCACAAGTAGATGGCCGTTACCACCACCGAATCCAAAACTGTTTATACCTGAAAAAATGGAGTTAGAGGAGTAAAAAAATGATCAACAAATGCACCAAATACCTATCAGTACACTGTCATCTTCAAACGGAATTTTTTCAGTAACAACTTCCATCCTTCCTTCTATCAGACCTAGGATGTTCGGATTAGGCTTGTTGTAGTTGATATTTGGAGGGATATATCCGTTCTCCATGGCAATTATACACTTGAACAAATATAGCATTTTTTAACGGATGTGGAGACTCAACATAATGGCGATACTGCTGGTAGGTTTGAGACCTATAACTGTAGGACGCCGTTATCAACTAATGAATGCTTGATGAGTGAGAGATACTTAGCTGAGACCGGTGAGTTGGTAAATATTTTTGAAATTAAGACTGAAAATGGTGATTATTGAAATTATCAAGGGAAACCCGGTAGCCGTGAAAACCGTGATTACGATAAAAAAAAACTACATTGTTCATTTAGCTGTTTGAGTTTATGTTATTGTGTTTTATCAGAATTTGTTGTGATTATTTTCAGTTTTTATGATTTAAAGGCTGCTTAATGAAAATATGGTGTTTTATTGAAAAATAAGCGATTGGAGGATTTGTCCTCAGTTACAAACTGTCAAGTCGCCTCAATTGCGGGTGTAGTTGAAATATACCTTGAAATTCATGGTGATTTCAAGTCATCCCATCGTGGGGCGAGATAAAAATAACCGTTTAATATTTGTTTTCTCCAAACTGGACGTCAATTTTATTTTTTACTATAACTGGTTTCCTTCCTAGTAGGCTGAAGTAATCACCAACCCGTACTTCCTTCCACTCAAGGAACTCCCCAAAAAAGTACCCCACATATTCCTATTTGATACCCCCAAAAAAGTACCCCACATATTCCTATTTGATACCCCCAAAAAATATTCCACAATTATAACAAGACTCACTCTATGTCAATATGATAATGAAACTGCTGATTTGAATCATCTATTTATCAACTGTGAAAACATTCCTGGAATTAATAATGACCTAATTGTAGAATTTAACAAAAAAAGTTGAAAGTCAGCTACAGTAACAAATTGTCATAAATTAATTGTTATCAAATCACCCCAATCCTAATTCCCATCTCTCATCCCCCTAACTCGTACAAAAGATCTAGTTCAACTGACTGTTACAAATTTTCATTTGATCCTCTGGTCTTCACTCGTTTAGTCTAGATAGTGTAGATAAAAGACTTAGCTTTAGGAAGTCAATCGATGCTCTTACTTTGATATGTTTCATCTTTGTCTCTGAACAAGCCAACACGAGCCTGCTATAGTTTTTTTAATGTCTAGTGTCGTGTTTGTTGAAAACCCATTCAAGAGATCCTAGGGGTATTTTCGTGTATGATTGACAACCGATGCCAGACTGTTTCGGCTCGGCAAGCCTCATCAATTCAACTGGGCCGGTTGTCGATCGATACACGAATCAATATTAGCCTGCACTCCTTACGGTAGAAGAAATTAGAAGGTGTGTTATTCGCTTATCATACATCCTGACAATTGACAGCAAGAATTCAAATCCACATGAATACAAGTATAGCTATTAAAATCCACCAATCAGAACTATTATATTTGCGCCTGCGTATTACGAAGGATTTGCGACAACAGTCCGATGAAAAACGAAGCTAGCAGATTTAATACATACAAGCAAGATGGACAGAGAGTAACATGCCAGCCCACGGCCCTCTCTAAACAGGCCTGGAACAAGAAAAGGCAACACCGCAAAGTGCTGTAGCGGTAGTCCGGTCCTACCGTGGCACACGTTCACCCGTGCACACAGCGACGACCGTCATTGGAATCATATAATATTGATTTATTTATTACAAAAAAATAAGTTGAATAGGTAAATAAAGGGTATATATCACCGTTTATATCGATGGTAAAATCAATTTGCTTAGAATACAAGAATCCTTCTTCAGTTTCACTAATTTGTAAAGCATTCTTCAGATATTCCAAAGCGCGTTTGAGGTTTTCTTGTACTAAATTCTTTTCTGATCTGATATAACCGTACTTAAACCTATCTAACAAATTTTGCAACTGAGACCACCTGTTAATTTTCATATCAAAACTCAAAATCCAATTCAATTCTATGAAACTGAGTTCATTGCCCTCTACAAAAATCTTGATATTGAGGTCATTATCTATGATGAGTTGATTTTCAATTTTCGAATGAGCATTTTCAGAATTCAATGTGAAGAATACAATCTTTGTACCGATTATTTTAATGTTCCAGGAATCAGATATTGTCAACTTTACGGAATAACTGTTCAATGAATCATCAATACTATCGATCATGTCAGATGTTTCAAAATTTCGCACTAATAATTCATTCTCATGGATTTGATTTTGTCGTCTGCATTCCGGATTTTTACGATGAACGGATTTTGTTGTTGATAAATAATGTGGCAAATTTGGAAAAATTGAAGGGACAGCATTTTCTTTCAAGGTCGGTACACAAGGAGTGTCATTCAAGGTACCTTCTGGAGAAACAGTTTTTACAAATTTTATAATATCACCCTGTTCGAAATGTACGCTACATACTACAGAATATTTGGTCGGTTGCCAATCTTTTCTAGGAATGGCTTTCAACCATTTTTTCCTTAAATATTCATTTTTAGGAAAGGAGAAAGTACTCTTCGCTTTCTCCCTTTTCAGAGTAGAATCGTAATTTGTCTTACATTCAGGAACGCAACATTTCCTAGGCATTTTATTTCACTACTTAACCTCACTATGAACAAACACTCATCAACCTCGCTCACAATTGAAACAAAACACTAGTTTTACGGTAATTTTCGCACGGATTATTATATCAACACTTCCTTCTATACAATACCATTAATATCCATCAATATTGAACCGATTTTCAGACGATTATATCAATTATTCGACCGATAAACACGAGGTAAACAAACATCCCTACGCGAATATGCATATACTGAATGATACATCTGCTTGCATCTGCGTTCGCGGTCAGCCTGCTGCTACGTTGCCAAGTCAATCACTTCCCGGCCTGTTTAGAGAGGGCCGTGGCCAGCCTTTCAAGCTGGCGTCCGGGGTTAGAATCCCATAAATCCTTTTTTTTTTAGTCAAAGTCTCAAATATCTCTGACCGGGCACCCAGTAGTTGAAGAGCACTTTTTTTAATCATATTTTCCTCCATCAAAGATCCCGACAAATAGTGATATAGTGATACGTTAGTATGTTCAGGTCAGGTAAGTCTCATTGAATTAATATTAATATAGCGCGATAGCACGATCAAATTTGAATTTTTTCGTTAAACTTTTCCTTCCTCAAAAATCTACTGAAAATAATGATCTACTGATAGGTTAGTACGTTCAGGTCAGATAAGTCACATTGGATGAATATAGCGCGTTCAAATTTCCCTTTCATTCAATCAAATTATCATTCTTCAAAAATTCACTAATAGTAATGATCCCTGCCTTCACTGATGTCGATAAACCTTCGTCAATACCGCCTTTATCAATACCAACCATTTCGAACCTACCGCCACAACGTAAATGGTTGTTATTGGTGGATTTTAATAGCTATGCTTGTATTCATGTGGATTTGAATTCTTGCCAATTGACATTAGGAGGATAAACTGATATCACTGTCGAGAACACCATAGATGTAATATTTACTTTGATGACAGATGCGATTCCAGAAGCTGGTTCAGCATGCCCTATGTTGGATTTCACTGAGCCCATCAGAAGTGGGGTGGGTCTGCCTTTTGCGAAAAGATCGTCGATTCCCGCACATTCTTCTGGATCGCCAATAGCAGTGCCTAAGAAAATGAAAGCTTAAAGTAATAAACGCATTCCAAAATAATCAGTGGTCAATCTAGAAACATCAGGATCAGTTAATGAGATAATGCTACAAACTAAGTGTATGAGATATTATGGTTGATATGTTTCAATACCAAGTCGGTTATTGAATTTCTTCTGTAGTCAGAAATATTTCTTTCGTTATTCGCATGTCGTACAGCGCCACTTCCATACAGAGCCGTCCATCATCTCCGAAATATTCCTATCTCCATCGTGATTATTTTAAAAATTATTATTTTTATTTCTGACAGTGACATTATAAGCTTATATCGTCATAGTTACGATATCTATAATGAGGGTCATAACTCCCTTGGGATATTAAGGTTCAAAAACTCCCTCTTACCTTTTACAGGTGAAAATGATACAAGAAATGCTTATAAACGTTTATATGTAATGAAAACTAAGACATATTTTCCTTATTCACGTCATTACAAATAATAAATGTACAATTTTCAAATGTTCCTTGAAAATTACTTCCGCCGCTGGAAACAATTTCTTCTTTTTTATGGGTGGTGCTGTTGCTGTTCACTACAGTCGAGGTGCCTGCCTCTTCTGATTCTCAAGTCAATACTGTCCTCCAGATACCCCTCTGCCACCGTGGAACTTCTCCAACCTCCGTGTCTTTTTAAGTTTGTCATAGTTGCTCCTGCATTGGCTAGGGCAGTAGCAGAAGTGCGACGAAGGCAATGTCCCGTATAGGTTAGTGGGTTTGGCAATCCTAAATACATTGCGATTTTGCTGGGAATTTTGCCAAACATATTCTTTCCAATTGGCTGAGTTGTACATTTATTTTGTCGGAAGCTCAGGACGCAAGGACATATAAAGTCTAAATAAAGGCAAAGCAGAGAACTCTTTTTCATCCACAACTGTAAATTTCTTCGATACACCAGTTTTACTTTCCGGTATACGTTCACTATCATAACAGTATCCCGGTCCTCTATATCTGCTATACTCATATTTAGAAGTTCCTGAGTTCTGCATCCTCCAAAATAACCCATAATTAGAACAACCTATAACAAATAAAACGAAATAAACAAACGAAAAAGAAAATTATGAGAAAAAAATTACCTTATGCAATAAATGAATTTCATTAGGGGCGTCCTTTAGAAATTTGATGACATCTTTAGGAGATAAGACAGCAGACTTTTTCGGCTTATACCCCTTACTTTTCCGTTTCAAAAAAGCCTCTAGTTCGTTGAACTTGGTGATATCTCTTTTCTCATATATGGTCACCATCGATTTGAGCATCGACCATTTAGTCCATAACGAATTTGGGCTAAACGTTTCTGACTGCAACGAATAAATACAATTATTACCAAATCTACCAGAAAATACTGAAAATACTTTACCAGTTCTTGAAAATATGCCAGAAAGACAGTTTCGTTGGCATCTTTTGACATAACATTTCTCTGTGTCAGCCACTTCAGAAATAATTGTTGTATTCTTTTTGATATAGGGCTTCACTTTTCGATGGAAGTAATGATTGTCTTGCTTTTTCCGCTTTTTTTATAATATCCTCCATTATATCAGAAAAAGATCGTCGATTTGTGGTAAAAAATAAACACGTTTTTAACGGAAAAACATTGATTGATAAAGAAAGTTTGCTTATAAACATGTAACATAGCGATAACCTAGCAACAACCAACAATGCTACAATCAACGCTACCTAATTCAAATATACCAGAAAGGTTATGAATTTAAACATTCATTGCGTTCTAAATATGGACATATTTTTATGAAAATCGGTCAAAAATAAAATTATCTATGTACCACGGGAATTATAGAGCCTTAATAACCTCTGGCAATTGCTGTCCCTCGGGCCAGAGGCCCTCGGGACGCAAACTTTGCCATCGGTAATTAAGGCCCTCATAATTCCCTTAATACATAAATAACTATTGCTTCCTCTTACCTGTTCCATGAGCTTCGAGGAAGCTGAGACTATACGGACTGATCTCGCTTTCATCGTATACCTCCTTCATGAGAGAGTATTGGGAATCTTTCGAGGGAAAAGTGATTCCAGTCTCCTTGAAACCGTCGCAATTTGTCTTTGCGTATATCAGCTCCAAGTATTTCCGTTTCGCATGTTTCGCCCTCTGCAAAATGACCACTCCTATGACCTCGGATCTGACATAACCGTCAGCAGCTTCGTCGAAAGACTTGCAGACTCCATCTTTACACAATACCCCCAACCTGGAGGAGTTCAGAAAATGAAAGTCTCCCAGTCAATTATTTTTGAAGATATTTGGTTTATAATATTTCTTTAGCTTTTATCGTTTTGTGGACCAATAATTATTGGACACCCCAATGTGCTGATTTAACAAAAACGTGGTGGATATAAAATCATGGAGCAGAATTTTCCATAAGTGTTTACTTGCCTTGCGAATTGAAGAGTTGAGAAAGGATGTAAACACAGATTTGTGCCAGCGACGATGGCCATATCGACCAGTCCGAATCTGAGATCTCTGAAAGCGTGTTCAAAGGCGTAGAACGAGCTGCTACAAGCTGTATCAGTTATAAAGGATGGTCCCTTCAGCTTCAGAAAATAGCTCACCCTATGAGCTATCATAGATCTCACCGCACTAGAAATGAAGACATACTTAGGTAATAATCTAGTTCTGTAATAGATGCCGTTTCTGTTCAATACATGATTTCTAAACACAATCACAAAAGGACACAAAATCTGAAATTTTTGCTAGTTGATGTACCTATACTGATATTTATTTATTTATTTATTTATTGGAAGAAACAAACAGGAATATATTCCTAATTACATGTTTTTACATTACATGATTAATCAATTAATGAAAAATGACACTTGACTATAGGTACAAATAAAGGGCATAAAATAAATTCGAGTTTCATTTCCAATCAGTTTAGTTTGAATAAGTCAGATACAGAGAGGTAGTAGAAAACAGTCAATATCTATATCGTACGTCCGCTTATAGATGAATCAACTAATTTGTATTTCAAAATTGATAGACCATAGTTTCTTTTTAAATGAAGATAGTGATATATCATAAATACCACAATCTATTTGCGAAGACCATTTGTTATATAAAATGCATCTTTTATTGACTGTATAATTGAAATTGTAAACGTAGAAAGTTATACATCTGGATCTTGTTTGTAACGATGGCACAAATATATTGAGTTGAGATAATATGTGAGAGGAGTTTATTTTGTTATTCAAAATCTTGTATAAAAATATTATAATTGTTATAATTCTTCTGTGCTCTAACCTGGGTAATGAAAATTCTGCTCGAAGGGGTTGGTAATGATCGTAATCTGGATATTGGTTATATTTTTTATAGAATACATATTTGATAAACAGATTCTGAACTTTCTCAATATCTTTTATACTTGTAGTAGTCGAAGGGTGCCAAATTATAACAGCATACTCTAATATTGGTCAAAGGAGGGTGTTATAGAGATAAACAATTGATTCAACATTGTGGAAGTCCTTCGTAGTTCGTTTTATGAATCCCAAAGTTTTGTAGGCTGTAGAAACAATGTTTCCTATATGACTTTTGAAGTTCAATTCGACATCAAAGATTACCCCCAGATCCCTAATTTTATTTACTTTATTTAGTTGGATATTGTTAATAATGTAGTTGTTCAATATTGGATATTTCTTTTTAGTATAAGTCACATGACTACACTTATCTATATTTAGTGATAGTTTACTATTTATAGTCCATTCATATAGCTCATTCAAGTCATTTTGTAATATCTGGCAGTCTTCAATGTTATTTATACTTCTAACAATCTTCAAGTCATCTGCGTATAGAAAACAATTTGACAATATATTAGAGGTTAGATCATTAATAAACAGAACAAAGAGAAGGGGACCTAGATTTGACCCTTGCGGAACTCCTGATCTAGCCACATATTCCATAGAGTGTGCCCCTTTGTAATTGACAAACTGTATTCTGTCACTTAAATAGCTCGCTAGAAATCTCAGTAAGTGTTTACTGAAGCCAAAATATACTAATTTACCGAATAATATGTCGTGATTAACTTTATCGAATGTTTTTGCATAATCGGTATATATAACATCAACCTGAGTCCCCTTTTCCAATCCCTTCTCGACAATGTCTAGAAAAGGAAGTAAATTTGTGTCCGTAGACCTCTTTTTTAGGAAACCATGTTGAGAAGTTGAGATTAAGCTCTCTACATTCCTATATAATTTATTGTATATTATATGTTCGAAAATCTTGGCTACAGCGTTTAGAATTGAAATTGGTCTATAGTTAGTAAAGATGCTATTATTTCCAGATTTATGAATGGGTGTAGTCTTTGTTCTCTTGAATTTTTCTGGAAAAATTCCTGTTTTTATTGACAAGTTGAAAATGAAGTTTAATGAATATATAAGAAATTCTCTACAAGCTTTATATATGTAACTAGGTATAGAGTCAGGCCCTGTAGATTTCTTCGGTTTCAGTTTGTTAATGGCATCTTCAATCTCTTGGTCATCTACATTACTAATGTTGAGGTGTAACTGATAATTCAAAGTATTTTGATTGTTGTATATTTGGTCGATGTCATAGTTAGATTTTTCTTCATACACTGATAAAAAATATTGTGCAAAACCATTCGCTATCAGATCCTCATCTGAAGTTGGTGAATTATTGACTACAAATATATCACCAATGTTATTACGTTTTTTCTTACTGTTCACATAGTTCCAAAAAATATTTGTGTCGGTGATAAGATTTTGTTCTATTTCTCTAATGTACGCCTGATGAGCTTTGTGTATTTTGTTTTTTATCATCTTCCTCAAACTTATATATATATAGATCGAACCAAGCAATATCACTGGAAAATTAGGTAGGTCTAGCAATATGTTATCATTGAGGGAAATTCCACACTCAACGATACAATATCTTGATGTATAGTGATCTGTTCATTATTTCATTACCTACCAAATTCGTTCTTTCGAAGTCAAAATAAGTAGATATAAAAATATTTTATCCGAAGAATATGGGTCGCATATATACTTTCTAAGATTCATTATCTCATTGGCATCAAAGCTAGCATTATGTGCTAAAGGATAATTGAATATAGATCCTATAAACTACATAAAACATTGTGGCTGCATGAAAGAAAAGTGATATCTCATCTCATAAATATGCTGCTTCACTATGTTTAAATTCTTCAAATTAGTTTATAGATGAGAGACCGATTTTTGAAATTCGATGAATTGATTTTGTCTGGTATGATGTTTATGATGTATACCTGAGGATGTAACTGATATTTTTCCTTTCATAAGACACTATACCTATCTCTAGAATTTATAGACCATATGTGAGAATAATACGGAAGCCTTGAAGGGCCACATAGGAGCGTTTTTTTTTCGGCAAACAGCCGACTTAAACTCGAAAAAACCAACAGCCGACTTCAAGTCGGCTAACAGCTAAGTTTCAAAGTCGACTGTTAGCCGAGTTTAAAAAAACGCTCTTATGTGGCATTTCAACGCTTCCGTAGTATAATTTGTGTCTTTGGAACAGTTCTATGAAATGATCTCGAAATTTCACCCTGCATGAAAATCTAATGGCTCTCTTCACTGCAAACTACTCCTATACCAATGGCCAACCTTTTATTCAGACGTTTTCTTTAATATTAAGTTTGTTTTCGATATGGATATAGGAACTTCATAGAATTTTCAAACTCAATTGAATGGTTTTGTAACATTGAATTATCGACAGCAAATTCAAAAGTGAAAACGTTGGTCTTGAAGATAATGTAGGAGTGATAGTTAGAATCACACTGGAACGAATACCTATTATTTGAAAATAGTATTTTGAAATGTAATGTGTTATGTATATAGTTAGATCCTAAATGAATAGAGGACGGCAAAATGATAAAAAATATTTAATCCATTTATGGGAACTATTGGAAACCTTCTATTTATAGTCAAGGAGAAAGTCCACTCACCCTGTACATGAGAAATGTTGTGATTGAAGGTTATCGAAAAAGCAACGTTTCTCGTTCTCGCTGAAGCAAGCTCCGACATATACTCCGGTATTGGTGTTTTCGAAGTCGGAAGGATGAAGACCAGCGTCAAAAATGGCCTCCACAGTTTTTTCCAGAGCCATCCGACTCATTGCGTCCTGGGTGTGGCCTTGCCTCTCGTGTATTCCTGCACAGCAAAAAATCTAAGGTGCACACGGCTCTCATTTCAAAACAAATATACAAATACACAAATAACAAATAAAACAAATACAAATATACATACAAATAAAAATAGAGAAAACATTACATTATTCAATATGGATTATTGAAATCATAACACTGAAATTGTGGCACGTGCAGTTCAAAGTCAAGATTACGCAGACACATCATTCGAAAATTATAAGAAGGATTTTGTCAATAAGATGAAATTTTAATTTATATCATTCAGAAATTGAGGAATTCACAATTACAATATACGACAAAACATAACTTGTTCCATCTTGATACTGCAAACTACATTATTGACCAGAAAAGATTTAATTACAAAGCATTTTTGAAATCCGATGAAATACTCGAAGAAATGAAAAAATCCTAAGAATATCAATATTCTCTTGATTTGAATGAGAGTATTTCCAACAATATATATACAGGGTGTAATTGAGGTGATGTAACAAATTCTGGGTGATCATCATGAAAGTGGAAAAATGTTCCATGAACATGGGTCCGAAAGAAGTAGAAAACCTTATTGAACTAATATTATATATAGGTACACCATTATAATTCAACAGATATATTGCTATCATTTAGGTATGTATACAGTCAACCACCTATTTTCATTAGAAAAGTTTCTAACTTCGAGATCAGTGATAATTTCAAATTTTTGAATCAAATTTCAATATCGATTTACAATTCAAATCATATACTGATTCTGATTATCCTCTAATACACTGCTTCCATACTAGATCCACTATCTAAAAAAAATCTATTGAACTAATTAAAGTTTACTGTGAAATAAAACTATTCTTATTATACTTTTTTGAAATCACTTTATTTTCATCTATATTAGTAATATTGTAAGACTTTGAGAATAACCATGGAAACAAATCATACATGCCGAACACTGCATTGTCAGCATTGTTTATTATCTGTGAATCAAATTTATGCCAACAAAATTCACTCAGAAAAAAATACCGAAATTCCAGATAATATCCAGAGTAAGCGGTACAAGCGACCGCGAATTTATTACCAGTGAAATCCAGGTCGAGAT
This sequence comes from Chrysomela aeneicollis, assembly GCA_029955515.1. NCBI lineage: Eukaryota > Metazoa > Arthropoda > Insecta > Coleoptera > Chrysomelidae > Chrysomela > Chrysomela aeneicollis. Next base: position 6,065,926 of record JARUHQ010000007.1, read on the forward strand.
ATGAACACGAATATCAACTTTTTACAGAATGGCGAAATCTGAAAGTGACGATATTCTTCTAGTTTATTTTGTCTAAGAAGCTAAATCTATGAAATCTTCCACGTTATGGAGTCGATTCCCAATGCTAAAGAGATGTTTGACCATTAAAGATAATGACATCAACAAATATCCAAAAACTATTGCTTTCCTGAAGCGTCAAGCTGTAAGATGTATTCCAAACAATGTAAAGCTCCAGATGAACAATATCCACAACCAAAAGTAATTTTAGTGTTTGGGATCTTTGGTGCGAGATGATATTTAGACGATGTGGTATAGCTTGTCGTGGTTTTACGAGATGGAAAAACTAATACATCAAGAAGTTTTACCATTACGAATGAAGGATGTACATTTTAGCCTTGCACAATTTATCGAAAGTATGCAGCTCTATGTCCTGAAAATATTAGGTTCAGTACGTTGGATGCTATGCCATCAGTGTTGTTCCGAGAATTGTTGCAGAATACCTAAAACTAACGGCCGTATTCGCCGTATACTTTCAAGCTAAGCTTAGGATTCTAGCTCGCTTAACAATACGAAATTGTATGCTTTTAAAGTGACCTTGAGTCAAGCTTAGCTTTAAAGTATACGGCGAATACGGCCGTAAAAGATCCCACAAAATATACCAGGCATGGACTAAGACGTTCTTCTGCAAACATGTTGATGGAAAGCGGCGCTGATTTACTCACTCTGAAAAGACACGGAGAGTGGCGCTCTTCCAATATAGCAGGAGGATATATAGAAGAATCAATACAAAGAAAAATTGAGGTATCATATAAACTGTTTAACCTTTCTCACTCGCAAAATACAGCAACTGTATCATTCATTCGAGAAAATCAAGACACAATCGGTTACTGCAGTTTTACAAATTGAACCTCCAAAAAGACTGAACCTGTGCAATAATACAAATTGTACAATAAACATAACCATATTGATAATAATTCAAATTGAAAACAGTATTTTTTAATGCTGCTTTGATATATAGTATAGTTATAGCTATATTCGTACTCTAGAAGTTCCAAGTTTTTTAATTCCTACAACTGTGAAAATAAAAATGTAATAAAACATATCGTTCATTACACGTCCAGAAATGATTTTTCCGTGCTTGCATGACTTCCCGTGTTCGGATTCACACTCGCACGGAAAAATGAATGAAATATACTATATTATGTTTGAGGATATGAAATTTCATTCTCAAATTACAATGAGTCATGTTCATTTCGTCCATGTTCAAAATATTCCACAGTCATTGACCATTTTTATTGAATGCTCAACATGAATGAATGAATGATCAACATATTTTATTTAAAGAACAAATTTTCAATGATCCCGGCAAAAATCACATCATCACATAAAAATAACTATTATAAGAAATAGAAGTAATAGAATTGGCATCGGTGAAATGTAGCGCCAATTGAAATATTATCGCGAGCAATGGATTTTGAAAGCCAATTCTAGTAATTTTCATGTTTTCAAAATTGATAATCCTTGTTGATCAAATTTATTAACGGTAGCTAGTTTTGCAAATTCAATAAGCATTGCAGAATAATACCGATAGGCCTTCAGACAATTTCAAGCATTTTTTTTTTAATTCAGGGGTGATATGTTTCAACGACTTCTACAGTCAGATCGATGACTCACCGAAGAAACCAGCATCGAATTTTTCTGCATAAGGTACAGATCCAGTTGCCATTGGTATTTCAGGATGCTGAAAGTCCCATCTTGTATTCGAGCGTAGCATCTTCACTTTCGTGTAAAGATTCTTCTGGAATTCCAACACATTTTCGGAAAAGGGGAAGCAGCCTGATATTCCTGTAATATATATTGTGAAATGAAGTCGTTAAAAATGAATAGGTATACAATGACGATGATAATGAAGCACAAAAAGCTACGAAAGAGTTCGTAAATGATATATTCTGGTTTTAAAAATGGAATACAATAGCAGTCGTAAATACATGCAATGATGCTTTTAGTGTATACATCCATTTTCACGCGACATTATTGAAAAAATGGACTGATATGAAGGAGAAGAAACTTCTTATAATATATTAATATTGAAAAGAGGAAAAATAAATCCATGTCATCTCCACAACAATAATTAGAATAATCTAATTACGAAAGGTAGAAAACGAGCAGAAAATAAGTACATTCCTGGCAAATACCACGAAGAATATTGAATTATATCCACTCGTAGTCTATGCATAAAATCAATATGCGTGGATCCTTAAATATTCATTATTATTATACAATTTACCAAGAATGGTAATATGAATTTGACAACCGAGTACTGATAAATCTGATGCATTCAGGAAACCAATAGATAATTATTCAACTTTGAAAACCAAGTGACGGCGGAATGGACACCGTGTCCCGTGTCACAAAAAAAAACTTTGAAAACGTCATTTGTTATAAAGATGAACATTTCAAACAATGCAGCCTTTCGACGAATCATATATGCAACAATTCAGCTCAGCAATTTATAAAGCTGAAAAATTATCTTAGATGGATACAGTTAACACTTTCAAAATTCTGCGAAATACCTTTTTAACGTACCGAAAGAACAGTTACCGCCGAGGCCGCTTGCGGCCGATGCAAGATAATCTTGAGGTCGTTAAAAAGTTTCGCGCGGCCATGGCATGCACACTATTTTTCGTGCAATCGTTTAAATTATTAGACTACATGATTGTAAATAAATATATAATTGCTCTAAAATCTAGAGCAGTTCAATTTATTTAACAATATCACCGTGTGCTTTGAAAATGATTTGTTTCGATATATACAAAATATTTTGACAGTTCTTGACAAAACACAAAATGTCTGATACTGATAGCGATATTTCAGTACCTTCCACTCCTCCTGAACTCAAAAGCGTAGTAAATTCAGATCTTTCCGTTTTAATACCCGAAAAATCTACACGGCAGTACGAAAAATGTTACGGCGAGTTTAAAGATTGGTGTGACAAAATAATCCTTGTCTTTGTAGTATTTTTTAAATGTCAAATCTGGAAGTGATATTCAAATTTGGAAGTGACGTTTGGTTTCGCGGCCGATGCTATGGATAACGGCCGCAAAATTGACTTTCGCGGACTGTGCTGAGAACGCGAAATAGTGACTTATTCGCGTGCGATTGCAAAAGAAAAAAACATCGATAATTATTGAAATGAGTTTAGATGTGATCTTATTACCTGTGATCAGTATTTCCTCCCCAGGTGGCGGATGAGACAAGAATCTACCTTGGATGAAATTATAGTTCGTTTCTTCATTGTCATTGCCCGATTCATTCTCCATGTTTGTTAAAACACTATATCACCCGACCTGCCCTGTTCTTTCTACTGTGGGTAAAACTGACAGAGTGAGAACCTTGTAAATTTCTTCGACCGTTGACAATGCATTATTTTTTATTCGTAACATAGTACAACTTTTGAATGCCATGAATAATGCAAAAATATAGTACAGGTCATTCTTTTCAAATTAAATGATATCAGGTCTACTTTAGCATTTCTTGTGATAACTTTGTAATTTCAAATTGAACATGATACCTACAGGGTTATTCAAATTCAATCTCCTAATTTGGATCTCCTCGGAAATCGTGAGAGATATGAAGAAGTGCAAATCAGGATAAATTTTCGGAAGTTTATGCTCATTATTATATTGAAAAAAAAATCCACTACGAATCTTTTCATTTTAAATTTTTTCGTAAATTTTTTAATTATAATTTTCATTATTTTCTTGCTTTGAAAATAGACCAAAACTGAATTAGCATTTTATTTCACCATATTGATGAGCATGAAATTGTGCAACTTTAGGTAACTCGTGACAGAAGTGGATTTTATAGGGCTTTAGTTTTTCATTTCGCGTATGTTCATAACGCACCTCTGGAATATGTCATAGTCAACTGTATGATTGACTCAGATTCGTTTTTTACGTGATTAGTTCGTAAGTACATAATATTGTATTATAGTTTTTGTAACTGTTGATTTGATTATCTGGATTATGTTCATTCTACACTTTGAGAATTCAATATGATAACGTTGTCCCCCCACTGTATAACTCAGGAACACCATTACAGAAACAACAACAATATCAGAAACTACAGGGAAAGAATATAAAAAAAATGATATCGAATAAATCCTTCAAAAACTGTGCTAAGCTGATGAGACTCGAAAATGTCGAGATATATAGTGTGTTCGATTTGAAATGACGAAGTTCGTACCTATTTCTGATGGAACCGGAAAGGACACAGTGAATGTGATATCATTTTTGGATTCCTTGGATATACCCATCTCAATCATATTTGAAAATAATGAAAAATAATAGGTAAGGTTGCATATACATATTCTGCTATTACTGTACTATTATCAAACAATAGTAAGAATGAAGAGCAACCAAAAATTTCGTACAAATAAAATTAATGTTCAAACCACCACCTACACATAAGGGTTTTCTTTGTAGTTCGATTCATCATTGGGCTATGGTGCTAAATCATAGCTGGTTTCGTATTGCATCCATGACTTTGTGCATCTCAAACTGATATAGGATGAGTAAAAAGCATTCATATTCTGAGAGCATTCGTATTCTGCATTCTATCGGACGAATAGATTGGGTTAGAAAATCTTGTACAAATACATTACCGAAAGGATCAGAACAAGGAAGGACTGGGCATTAGGTGAAAGCAACCTGAATCAACTTTGACGCCTAGTTTGATTCCTATCAAAGAGCTAGGTTTCAACATTCAGGAGGTTGAAGTATAAAAATCAATCTGAACACGCTATATGAAATAGACAAACCGCAAGTGAAAAAAAATAATTTGTAGGTCATTAGGTGCCGCTTATTATTTATATGGCATATCCCAAATTTCAAACAATTTCCTTCAAAACTAACGGAGATCTTGTGGCTCTGTGTATTATGTTTCAAATAATTATAGTTAAAATTAATTTTCTTCGTTTCCTGTTTTTAGGTAATTTCGATAAAATATATTTTTTTTCAAATTTTTTGATGTTGATGAATTAGTTCCTTCAGTTTAATGTATAATAGTGTGATGTGATGGTTTACTTTGTGTTGGAATGTTTACATTAAACATTGATCATTAAAAAAATACGGAACGCACAACATTCCAAAATGTTTGAATCGAAAAATATGTGAGAAAAGTAGATAACTGTTCCTCATTCAGTTTCTGTCAGAATATTTCACCTAAAAATTTCTATTGTGGGGGGAGAGGGGCCTCTTGTGGAGGCCTCTGCAGCTCTGGTCGCCTTCCCCTAAATCCGGCTCTGGCTGCAACTATAACAAACAATACTAAAAAATGGAAAATGATTATTGTTGATATGTTTTCATTATCACGAAATCAATCAGAATATATTTACCTAATGAAACATCGATTATACAGTTCAAAAATTAACCTTATATATGAATTATTCATCTGAACTTGAATGGTGACCCATTCCTACCAAAAATTGAGCCATTGTCTTCATGGAACCTTCAGAAATATTTCGTTGTTTCTTGGTTCATTGACACCATGTTTATTCAATTAAAAATATTTCAGGGTTATACATGTTATAACGTGTGTATGTCTTCTTAGTTTTCATTATTCAACTCCAATTCCAATTCCACACCTTGGAAATCATTTAGAATTAGATATTTCAGTCTCGAAGATCACTTCACAATAAATTCATAAACGATAAACAGTCTACTCGACTTCGTTTTAGAATTTCATATCAACGAATAGGTATACTGCTTTACTTCTTCAACTTCCTCAAACTTTCCAAACTCCATGAGAGTATACTGGACAAATTCTTGACTGATAATGGGCCTCAAAATGTTGATAAAACTACTAAAATGTGAATTTCAAGCAGTCAATGTTGAAATTCAGGTACTGTTCATATACTACAAATCATAAAAATGTTATGGAAAGTGATTGGACTTTGAGTTTTGTCATCTATAACTGCAAAAATAAAGTCCAAAATAAGAATAAACTGGATAAATCTATCGTTGATATTGTTGAAGCTTCTCAGCTTTCGTTCTGCATGAAATATGAGCAATTTCAAGATATAGTGGGGGGAAATATTCCTGAAACCAAACTTCAGACTTTGTGATCGTCTCAAAGGACGTTTTGAAGAATTTCTCGTGATGATGAATTCGTTAACGCCATTTTCAAACATCAATTAGTTATAATAAGTACTAGGACAACTTCAGAAATAAAAAACAAAAATTACGATAATTGATTCCTCAAATGTCTCGAAAACGAAAGAAGTTTTATTAAATTTCTGGAAGAGATACTTGAAACGTTCTTATATTCCGAAACGTTTGGCCACCCTGTATATTAAATTATATACTTTTATCTATACAAGCTGCATTCATGAGCGCCGGAAGGGTGAACAGGGGAGGGGGAATGACGTTCACTTAACACCCTATACTTTTCAAATTATTCGTTTTATTTCAAAAATTATAACATCAACATAAACTTTAACTATTAAATAATCAACTTTTTGATATGAATCATATTCATCTTAAAATTATTAGCAGTAGTGGACATATAAAACGAAAAAGGTGTGAGCGTCATTACCCTTGTCATTGGGTCGAAAGATAAACCTGATTCTTTGCAATATAACAATAAGTAAGATCCATTATCATTAGCAAATAAGCATGAGATCAAAGTATATAATTAAAGTAAATCGAGAATTAAAGTATGTAATCATAAAATGGCATCAAATATTTGTATTTCTACCTGGGATCAGCTTATACAATAAACAAATATGCAACGACAAACTTTTTAAAGGTAAACAAAGACAAAAAGAGAAATAGAAATAATGAGATTTTATCGTTAAGCACATAAATCACAGATGTAACCTTCTGCCGAATCCCATGCAGAACATATGAAACAATAAGAGACCACAGCCCACATGTTGTATACCTATACAGCGATACCCATAAGGGGTAATGGCGATCATGTGAGGGGGATAACCCCAAATTATCGTTTTTAATTTAACATTAAATTAAACAAACATTGAAAAGCAATTGTTGAAAATTGAATTCATCATAAAATAGAATGATCAAGTACATGGGAAATCTATATGGACAATTTAATAGATATCAAAATTCTGAACTAACCGAAAAAAAGATCGCGATGAAAATTAGATCAGTGCAGTCGCCTACAAACGAACGCACTTTACCTCCGCTGGCGGTTACGTGTTAAAGGCCCTTTTCGTCCCCCGTTTTATGTATGGTGGCATGTTATATGCACCATTTTCATAGGCTTATAGAGGTGCGCGCCATTACCCGGAGAGCGTAATTCCCCCTGTCTACCCTTCAATTATTTCGCGAATCTACTTTTGGTGTAAACTTCATGTTTCAACATTTTTGCTCTCCTTGAATTTCTTGTGCAACCCCTGAATCATTTTTCTGGAGGCGCCCATGGCCGTATTTTTTATGTCGTACCACTATTATTATTGTCATCTCAAAAATACAGAAATATCACGACTAACCGTTTTTAAAATATACAGGGATTGTTTTCTTCTCTTTGCGCTATTGAATAATACCATAGGAACTACTAAATTCATAAGAAAAAAACTGGTCCGTATTTGCAGTTGATTTCGAAACCATATACATATAGCATTTTTGAACAAATGATGGAAATACATTCCGCGAATGAGGTAGCATACAAGTCTACTATCTACTATTAAATTATATATTCACTGTTCAACTGCTTTTGAGCAATTGATAGTATCTATAAACAAACAACGTGAGTTATGATAACTCATTGCTCTATGACTCACTATAATAAATCGGACAACATTCTTGGAATCAGGGCCGGAACTTGAGCTGAAAAGGCCCCAGGGCGGCCATTTATTTTAAACATATTCTGCTATCAATCCTCGATTACAGTAATCATAATCTGGAAATATTCCACAAAACTCAAATCGTATGAAATTTTGTTACAAATGCATTTCAGAAAAGAAAATTATTTTTTTGTAGATTTCATAGAGGCTAATGTTTGTTTAATACTTTATCGAAGTCAGTTATTGCCCGAAGAATTCCAAAACAAATATTAAGGTGTATACAAAAATTTTCTAGATTAGTGTTTTACCTTAGTATTTATTGTCATTTGTCCTAGTCATAGATAAAGTATAGGTATTCAACTTGCGGTAATTGTCATAACTCACTTGATGAATTAAAGCACTAGCCTGCGGCTCTGCGTGAGTTATGACCTACATTACATCTCGTTAAATGAAATAGCTATTATTCTCTATTTAAGAATTCAGGAAGGTTTATAATTTAGGGATACCATTTTTACGTTGCGAATGTTATTTCAAGCATTATTCAAATATGCACAATGTTTGAGATTTATAGAGGTAATGACTGCAAGAAAAAAAAACCTATGAAATGTTCGTGAAACATCGTTCAAGCCAGAGGATGGAAATTGGGGAAGTTCCACAAATTCACAGGTCTCGAGCTTGAAAATTACAATGTGACTATAGTCCTGTGTCTAGTCTGCCTGTCCGAGATTGTGATGGAGCAATAGACGTCATTTCCGATTAGCATCCTTCAAAAAGGGGAATGATCGCCCACTTTTCTAGAGAGGTCAATAAATTTGTGAGTGCAGGATAACCATCCAGATGGATAGCCCTCCTTTGTGGATATAAGTGGTATAGTTAGTGGTGCTTTGCAGATTATGAGATGCTGTTGAAGTGTGAATTAAGGTGGGAATGCATCAACCCAGAAAAGTTAAAGAAAAACGATATAATTTTCAAGATGAACATGACAAAGTTGATACGCGATTTAATGCGTTCTGGTCCATTTTATGACGTACTTCAGTTCAGCTACTGACAGCAAGATGGCAATTCCATTAAAATCATACAGAGTCATTCTGTAAATCATACCACAGAAAATTAGGCGTTGCCAGATCTTCAACTCCGTTGATATTTTCATAACATGTTCATTTTCGGGTGATGTGTGTACGATTCAATTTCGTCTTGTTATTTCTGAATGTCGTCAACACGTCATTACGATACAATCTAACGATTATTATATGATGAAAATGTAAGATCGCGGACCGGTTTTGTGGTTTTTTATAATATTTTGTTTCGAAATTTGTATATAGTTTTTTTTGGATCGGAAGTTATGATTTTCTTTGTCAACAATCAATATGACGAAAAAGTTTTGTTTTGATGGTATAGTCATCGACTCACTCATCCTCTCAGCCATCATAACCAATCAATAACTGGTTTAATCACTTATAATTTGATTGTATTTCAGCAATATTCTGATTCTTGTTCAACTATTAATGCTTGCAAGATGCGAAGAATTTTGAAAACACCAGTAGGTACTTATGTTTATGAATGAACTCTTTTTCACCAGATGATTTTTGAATTTGTGAAAACCAAGTACTTGTAACTTTGATTATAAGTCTTCTACTTCATATAACCAATACTCATTCATTATTATTAGGTATCAACATTGAATTTCAGTTGTTGTAACGTCAGATGATTTTTATAGTGGTGACATCAACGTCAGTTAACTGAAATTACCAATTCCGTAAAATATAAAGAGAAATTCGAATTTAGTTTCTCTGCTAACATCAACAATTCTCAAAATGTAAAATATAACTTGCTAAACGTGTATCAATTTACTATAATTCTGCAATCAATACTTATTTCCCTATTGAAAATGAATATCTATTCGTTGATTTTGTCTGATGGACGTAGAGTTTTACAGGCGCGAATTGAATATTGTGCTTTGTCTTCAGTAGACGCTGCGATATTTGGAATAATGTATGTTGAAAAAATAATAGTCTGAATAATGTCAAATGTTTATCACAAGAGTTCAACATATAAAATATAGATAATCAAATGTGGCAAGTGGTTTCGGTCAAGATCATGATTCTGATTTGAAGCCCACGGGAACTAACTATGAACAATCTCAGTACAAAAATATTCTCATAAGTAAAATAACAATATATGTATAACCCAAAAATACACCAAGAAACTAGTAGGTATATATCGAAATTTCCTGTTTTCAAGTGCTGATTACAAACAAAAATATTTTCCTATTGCATCAAAATCAGAAAAAAAAAATCATATGATTCAGTAATAATACTTATTGACATAATTGAAGAATCAATTATTGACCGATTAAAATGTGGTCCTTTTTAATTGTATAATAATAAACATACTTGTGTTACCTAATAGGTACATCAGAAACCGGAACGTAAAAATAATTATAACTATGAATATCACAATGTAACCTCCCTGCTACATTTCTACTAGCCACTATCATGTCTGATCATATCTTCATACGTACTGACACACAAACAAACAAACAAAAATAACAGTCATAAAATTAATAATCATATTTCCAAAAAATAACACTTTGGAAAAACAGACTATACATTCAAGAGAGGAATGACCATAGCTATGATACATAAAGTAAAAAGAATTTGGACAGGACGATACGAATTGCAACTATCGTTATTATGAAGTTTATCGATGTGAAAAGTATTCCCCTCTTGATATTTCCACTCGCTTTTCTCAGAAATTGTATCTAGGATACCAATAATCGGCATTACTTTGCAGACTATTCTCAATGGTTCGGTTTATACGTAATCTATATTTGAAAAAATAGGCAGTTCTCTAAATAATTTCGATTTCCTAGGTATACTATCACCTAATCTCCTCAAGATATACCTTGTATATCGACCTAGTGCCATCAAGTTATTTACAGGAATGTACAAAAGAACTGTAAAATCCATCTCATCACCTTTGAAATCGGAATAAATTGTGCCACCCCGTGTAACAATATTAGTACAATCAATCCAGTTGATGTTGCTAGATCTTGATGTATGCTTTCTTGAAATACGACGGGATTTCAGTGCCCCCAATTTCTGTCTATCATACAGTGAGTGATCAGACCAAGCTCAAATCTGAATTGATAGGAACAATATTTAGGCCCTAAAAAGCTGCAGGCGACAAAAAGAGGGGCGTTTATTGAAAGGGATAATCATTAGAAAATCCAATATAAAAAGATTTACGGTTACATAAAAAGTTTTTCAGTCTCATTATCTCAACTCAATTAGTAGAAATCCATATGAACCTAGAATGGCGTCGTGTCCCAAGAAGGCATACACCGACATCAGTCACAGCTCCAGGCGTCAAAATCATCCTATTCCCCACCCCCCACTGATCCTACCGCCGTTTCCGGTTGCTCTTGATGTTGAAGCTGAGAGCGACATAGGCGGCCAACCTCAAAACAATCGAAAGACTAGTCAAAAAGATCACGGCCGTCGAATATTCGGCGACGTCCATGTCCATCTCTGCGAGGAACTTTTCGGGGTAGTTGAAGTGACAATATTCGGCTGAGCAGGGCAGCTTGGGCCTGTCGTAGCCCAGTACGGACAGCAGCAGCCCTTCGAAGCCGTATTTGGCAAAGGAGACGTGGAAGATCCATCGAATGTAGGGGTGAGCGGCGTTCAACTGGACGAAGAAGCCCGAGAAGATGATGAAGGGTAGGAAACAGAACGGGCCGAAAATCACGCCGTTCTAGAAATATATGATATTCTATGAAATAATATATAAACTCAGGAAGAACGCACAAAGTACACCACATTCAATATGAGCTACAAGTTTGTATTTAAGAATAAAAAGATAATAATTCTCATCAATGTTTCCTCTGATGCCTATAGAATACAGTGTGACCCAGATTCACTTCTCTATTAATGGATCTCGGCTCCTATTATACTACAGGAAAGGTTAAATTGGGAAAGTTTCACACACGCCATCGTATTCTACTTGTAAAGTATCCTGATCTTAAGTCATAGAGAACCTGATAATGTCACATCTTGAGAGCAAAAATCGAAATCTGCCATTTTCGGTTTTTCGCCGATATTTCCAAAACTAATTGACCGATTGATCTGAAGCCGGTTATCGAGTGCATTAAGCTACCTCTGACACTTTTCCTCTTTAACCTTTGCTGAAGGTATAATAGGAGCCGAGCTCCCTGTGTATAGAGAAGCGAATCTGATATACATGTATGATAAATGTATTGATTGTAACCAATTTGTTTGTTGGTTATCAGTGATTATAATTTTGATCTGATACTTGATATGGATGAAAATCATGATGATTGATGATAATCCTTTGAACACATTAGTCACTCTCAAATACATCAGTAGACTTGTTGTAAGGGTATGTCTCTAATGAACTACATCATCAAATATTTCATTAAACAGAATATGCCTTCATATAGGAGAATCTGTTCAGATGCGGTTGCCTTATATCTCTCTACTTCAGTTTTGGTATAAAATCTCTTCATTTAACCTGTTTGTTGATGATTAATTTCAGCATGAAGAATATTTGGTAACGTCTAAAATATGCATTGAGTATTGTTTGTCTAATTACAATTGTCTCCAATCAACATTTTTGAAATTATATTATTGGTTTGAGAAAAAATATTGCAGTTGGGAAAAAAATTTGTCCAGATTTCTAATCACTTTATATATACGAGTATTCAATTACCTTTATATCCATAGTAGCACCAATGAAGAGTCCAAAACTTTGGGCAACAAGAGATATCAATATGCACATAAATATGAATAATCCCACTCTGTATGGTTCGTTAGGTTGTCCCGTCATGAAATAGGTCACTAATGAGTAAATCAGAGTAGCGATCATCTGCAATATAATCCACCAATCAATTATCTTGGGAGAGCGATTTATATTTCATTACAAAAATCTCACAGCAATTCCCTGTACTCACCTGTGCTGGAATATCAGCTAAGGAAATAGCTAAGAAGTAGGATTTCAGGGAATACCACTTATTGAAATGCTCCCTGGTGATAATTGGTAGTTCCAAGGGAACTGAAAATAAAACACTTGCGTTTGAATCTAGTAAAACTCGATAAAATTTTGTCAACTCACATGTGGTGGTGATGCAATTGAACGCTGTCATCATGAGAAACATGACACTGAAGAACATGAAGTTGAAATTGTTCTGCATGTTCGAAGCTTCAGTGCCTATGCCGGAATATAGAATGCCAATGAAGATCGCTATGAGGGTGTGCGTCAGCATTCTCGAGTACGCCAAAGTTCTGTCCCTTATCAGGATGAGGAACGTCCTTTTTAGCAGCACGACTAGCTGGTGGCACGAGGAGGTGGGATAAGAACCTTGGCAACACTGGTTGGTTGCTAAACTATTATCACAGCTAGTAATCTTTGGGAACAATATTGGCGGAGCGTGGACTGGAGTTATCAGACCGTCCTGTATCAAGTTTCCTGGAGAATATACATAATCGATCACTTTCATCTGATCACAGAGGAATAAATACATAAAAAATATTTTGTCAAACGCAAGTAAGGTAATTAAAACTTTTTAATATATTCCGACTGCACGAAGTAAAAACCTCGATTGTTCATTAAATATCACGCAAAAGGAAGAACATTGAAAGAGGATAAAGGTATTGGGATTGTTGTGACAATTAGGAGGTGACAAGCATGAGTGAAAACCTCACTAAATAATGAGTTCCACAATTTGTCCGTTCGATAGATACGAGCCTGACAAAGAAATGGTGGCCGATCTTAGCACGTCTAGTGTGCATGATCGGAATCACTGATGGTGGATCAATGATTTCCTATGAAAATTGACCATAAAAATATCCATAGAAAGGATGGAAGAGATTGGCTATTTTCAGGCGAACAGCTCTTTGGATAGAACATGTCAACAAAACGTCATGACAGGTCGAATATGTGATCTGTAGATTATGAGAAGCTCTTGGGGTACGAAATGTGGCCTATTTGAGTTGATTGAAAATAAAGAACATAAAGAACCTTTTAGGTTTGGCAGGTAGTGAACTTTGTTGAAAATTATGTATTAATTTCGTATTGACCCTGCTGAAAGAAGTATGAAACATACTGTTTTGAGAAAAGCATATGATTGACATACATTATTTTCAGCTATATAGATTCAGTTAGGTACCAAATGAAGAGTAGATGTAGACATAAATAGACTACTATAGTGGGATTATGATATTCACTATAATACATGAGGAAGTGGACATCTTCAATATATAGGTATATAAAGTAAACATTCTATTATATATAATAGACGGAGTTGAATTATTCCTAATTCATACGTATGAAAAAGTCATTCAAATAGTTGGATATAAATCGTGTAGTATAATAAAACTCAATATGATCAAAGCATTACCGATGTGATCTAGAGATTCCATTTGTATAGAATTCCGTTGATTTTTTTTCCATTCATGGTTTTTCCCATTGTCAGATTTATCAACTAGTATCGGAATGTGATCTCCATGCTCTCCAGACGCTACCTCCAAAACTGAAAAAAACAAAAAAAAAACAGATAAATATTTGCTTTTGTAATTATACGATACTTGATAGTGTTTATATACATATCAGAAATATATCTCATATGATAAAAATATCAGAGATTGAATACGTGTATAGATATTCCACAAGATCGAATTGATCGAAGTTGATTTATTCAATCGATTCCATATTCGTCTAATAGGCGAATGGATGATATTAATCACGTCACTGGACTGAACACTGGCGTATTTATATTGGCGTCAAAGAGACGAGTCGTTCAAATTCCTAGAATTCGCTCAGTATATTACGAAATCACATCTCTTCAGAAAGAGTAAAGAAAATGTTGATAAATCTGAAATGGGAAGTAGGTGAAGTCTTTTCATTATCTACTCAAAAACTGTATGATTTCAAGGCATTATCTGGTTATATATTCCTTCCTGCAATTGAAAATTAAGTATGTGATAATCAGAACAAGAAAATCCGAAGTCTATTTCATTAATATCAATAATTAGTTTTTGATGATCCCCGGAGGATAATTATCAAGCTGTATTGAATGAACAGTATAACATATGATTTTAGACTAATAGTACCTATTCATATTGTATACCTAGTAAGCAGAACAATATTGTGTGTTTAGGTATCTTTTGAATGAAACGTGAACTGTGTCATAACTAGCCATAACGTAGCCTTTTTATTTATATTTTGAATTCGTGTTGGAAGCAAGTTAAAAAAAAGGAACATAACTTTAAACTGACAGTAAAAATCCTGAATCAAATGAGCATCGGACGACTAGAACAGAGACAGGTTTGTTTTGGTTCTTCTCACCATTCTGAAACAATTCTGTTCATGCGCATTGTCTTCGAATTGTTCACTTGAAGAAAATTCGCATGAGCAGAACCGTTCCAGGACGGTTCTGAGGATAACCAAAACAAAGCTATGATCTTGTTGGCAGACGTTTGGAGACTTAATTAAAAATACATTCAGACAATTATAGTTCCAGACTGCTGAATGATGGTTTATGAATGGTGAAATATTCGATTGGGTTGTTCTTTGGACTAATCAAGGACAAATAAATACCGTTTACTCACGAAAATCTGCAGGGTTGTGATAGGTCGGACACTTCAGACTGACTTCCTCCAGATAGGGCAGCACACCTTTGACGGACCCTTGGTACAGACATTTCCCGCTGCCCAACACATACAGGTGGTCGAACATTTCGAAGATGGTGGCGCTAGGTTGGTGGATGGAACAGATGATGGTTCTGCCAGACAGAGCCATCTGTTTCAGCAACAGCATGCACTGTTTCGTACTCAGGCTGTCTAGTCCGCTAGAAAAGAAAACGCCTGAACTCAGTAACAAATCACATCGAGGAGCATAACCATCAAAAGTTCCATTCTAATCTGATCTGAATCTTCTAGAGTTTCAAAATAAAAGATTCAGTAGATTATTTCAATTATCATTCGATGATTGACAAATGGATATGCATTATTAGAATATTGATTTTTCTATCTGGGCAGTATGTAGGTATGAGTGGGAATGTATCAATCTTCTTACTCTTGATGACATTTGACATTGACTGGCGACATTACCGAAATTGTCAACTTGCTCAGTACAATTTTAAGAATGGTGGAGGTATTTATTTATATACCGGTTCCAATAAGGTCGGAAAAGTAAGGTATTATGGAAACAATAAACCTTACAGCTTCGGGAACGAAAATATGTACCAATTAGGCCAAAAGAAAAAAAGTTTATACATTTTTGCGTCAGTTCGTATTTGAAAATTTCACCGATCTTTGATAATAATGTAAAGTTGTTGAAAAAACATATTTCAAATGGCTGAATCTTCATCCAAATTTGACATTTGAATGCCTACTCTGATGATTGTCACTACTTCTTACCGCGTCTTCTAGAGGGCGCTGTTAACACAATTAGGTTTAGTTCTTCTTGAAGAACAAGAAATAGCTATATTTTGGCGCAAACTATTATTCGATATAAACTACGTAACACTAATTACGTCGCACCCCGAAATTTTGCCCCTGTTAAGATTTGAATAACTTTTTTCTTCTTCGAACAATTTGAATTCCTTCAGCTATAATCTCGTACTTCTTCGATACATGAGGTTATTTCCATAAAATTGGTACATGATGTTTTTTGGAACTGTGCAAAATTTCGAAATTTTCCAAAGGATCCCAAATGAAGAAAAACAGTTTTTTTTCAACTTTAACAGCAGAGGCATGAAGATTATCTCATTACCTTTGGCCATTTCCAAAATTGTCTTCTTATCACTTTTCTTTACAGAGTGATCTCAAAATATCAATTTTTTGGTTTTGCAGTCATAACTTTTTTCCTCTTCAACCGATTTTCAAAAATCTCAGGATCATTTTGAAGCTGAAACGTTAGATGAACAGACATAAAGAATAGAATTGACTAAAAATAAATATTAAAGATCAAGGGTTTCTGCAAAGGTGACCCAAATCTAAATCCCCCTCGAAATCCCGATTAAAAAAGAAAAATATCCAAAACGTTGTTTGATCGAAACGAAAATATCACCACCAAAAATACTGAAAAATTTTTTTTACCCCTTCCCCCCAAAATTTTTTTCGCGGGTAAATTTTTTGCTGGTCAAACGGTTAGATATATCGATAAACATATTTCACCTAACCCCCACATCGGGATCGGATATTAAAAAAAAATAATTCTTTCGCCCCCCTTGCCCCCTTGAGGTACTTTGGTACGAATGAAGGGGAAGGAGATTATTGTGATTTTTTTACATATAATTTTCGTGAGTTTCGTACAAAACTACTAAGAATCGCCCTAACTCGAGTTCTCCAAGTATCATAGTTTGATGTACAGGGCGAAAAAAAGTTATTTTTCAAAATCGAGACAAGCGGTACCCATAGCTGTTTTCAGCGAAAAAAGTTGATCAAAGAGGTAAAAAAATTTGTTTCATAGGCGTACGCACAAAATTCGGGGGTCTAAAAAATCAAATTCTTTGAAAAAAATCCAAAACATGATGGAAGACTTTGTATAGGGGGTGAGAAGGTTACCCTGAAATTTTGTTGTATTCAGAATTTTTTTTTATTTTGAATTTTTTTATGAAGTCTTATATCTTCAGAAAAGAAAGACCTACAAATAGTTTTTTCTGTCCTGGTCTTTATTTTCACGAGAACGTAATTTTGAACCTGTCTTGTCAGTCACTAATTATGATTTTTGTTACGTTGGTTACGGACCATGCATTTTTTTGGGCTGATTTTTTTTCTAGAACATGGCGTTTCATTTCGGTTTTCTCACGCACAAATTTTGACTACTGAAAGAAAAAAAGATCTGGATGTGTCCAGAATGGAAGATCCTTCCGAAAACAAGTTGATTTTCATTTAATTCTCCTCCCAGTCGGGATTTACAGAGTGTTTCAGATTTGGGTCACCTTTGAGGAAACCCTCGATTCTGAATGTTCATCTTGAGTTGATTCTGATCTTCAAATCCTCCTATATGAGGTTTCAGCTTCAAAATGAGCCTGAGATTTTGAAAATCGGTTGAAGAGGAAAAAAGTTATCACTGAAAAACCAAAAAAATGATTTTTTGAGATCACTCTGCAAAGAAAAGTGATAAGACAATTTTGGAAATGGCCAAAGGTAATGAGATAATCTTCATGCCTCTGCTGTTAAAGTTGAAAAAAAATTTTTTTCTTCATTTGGGATCCTTTTGAAAATTTCCGAAATTTTGCACAGTTCCAAAAAACATCCTGTAGCAATTTTATGGAAATAACCTCATGTACGAGATTATAGCTTAAGGACTGAACTAGCGAACAGTGCAAACAGAATTCAAATTGTTCAAAGAAGAAAAAAGTTATTCAAATTTAAACAGGGGCAAAATTTCGGGGTGCGACGTAATTAGTGTTGCGTAGTTTATTTATTCTTCGCTGACCTGGTTGGTTCGTCGAAGAACATGACCTGAGGATTCTTCAAGAGTTCCAATGCTATGGACAGCCTTTTTCGTTGGCCCCCTGATAAAGAATTGGTTCTAGTATTCTGATGTTCACTCAACCCCAAGGACTCTATCAGTTCTCCCACCTACAAAATACAAATCATTGTGAACATCACAACGATTTCATTGAAGCATTTCTCCTGCCTTACCCTTGCTAATTTATCGCTTTTGGATACGATTTTGAGATCAGCTGCTATGGTCATGGCCTCCTGTACTGTCAGTAACGGCTGGAGTTCGTCGTTCTGCATAATGTAGCAGGATCTCCTCCTGAAATTTGTTTCGTTCCTGATCTCGTCGTTGACGAGTTTGTCACCAGTAGTGTCATCTGTCCTGTGAAAAGAGGTCTATGCTTAGGTCTTTGTTTTATTATTCTAAACAACCGGTCCGATTCTTTAAAAAGTGGTTAACACAGTGGATACATTAGTAACGTTGTTAACAACTACTTTTTTAGCCGCTTTAGATTTTCCACTATTCATATGTGGTATTCTTCAAATACGAAATTTATCAAGGTTGCTGATTTCTTACATTTCCACTCAGTGGTAAATAAATGCGGAAAAGTTAGTAACTCCTCTTCTTTTTTATTATAGTTTGCTGTTTTTCTGCAATTTCAACGTCAATCTAACCTCATTTTTTGGATTCGATTTATTATTAGCACATAGAAAATATCGGCACACACTCACACAGACTGCCAAGTTTTTCGTGAATAATTGCAGGAATAATAATTATATGTTTTGTTAATGAACCTAGTGAGGTAGGTATAAATATATCCTGGAATGTATATTATTACACAGGATCATTGCTCATTGATTCGGCTAGGTATCTAATTTTTCAGTAGCAATACATTCTACCATGTTCAACATCATTGGTTCTATCAGAGACATCATTAACATTAATATTCTTGGTTTGTATAATTTTATAAGGCTCTATATAATTGGATGCTATCTGTTTCTTGAGCATATATATGTAGATATTTTTATGATATTTTTTTCAGTAGGAAGGTATAGGTTCTCAATAATATCGATTATCCTACCATATAATTATTTCCTGAGCGACTCAAATCCTGACAACTGTAACAAATTTCCTTCATAACTGCCTCTTCAAATATATATCACCTTTATGATGAATTATTATTTCATTTCCACCAGTAAAACCTGGTGGATAAATTAGTCACTTTATCAGTGGTAAACCAACGACAAGTTTTTGAGAGAAAAATAGTCTATCCAATTAAAAATATCAAACATAGTTTGAAATGAATGTCTGGTAGACTACGAGCAGAAAACAACTACTTTCCTGGTAAATACCACGCAGAACATTGAATTATATCTGTTCGTAGTCCATGCAACGATTCACACTGTGAATGCAGATCGCAAATGTTTCTCTCTTCCTAAGACGTCTTAGTCCATGCAACGATTCACACTGTGAATGCAGATCGCAAATGTTTCTCTCTGTTGCATGGACTACGAACAGATATAATTCAATGTTCTGCGTGGTATTTACCAGGAAAGTAGTTGTTTTCTGCTCGTAGTCTACCAGACATTCATTTCAAACTATGTTTGATATTTTTAATTGGATAGACTATTTTTTTTCTCTCAAAAATTTTTTCCAATTTATGGCTAATCCATTTTTTCAACGACAAGTTGTTAAATTTTTTTCCATTTTGACGTTAGAGAATTGACCGTCGGTCTAATTCTCTAAGGAAGTGGTTATCTCAACAACTGTCATTTGGGTGGCAAATAGGAAGGTCAGTTGTTATTTGAATCACTTTCCGAATTTTCAATTCTCTAACGTCAAAATGGAAAAAAATTTAACAACTTGCCGTTGGTTTACCACTGATAAAGTGACTAATTTATCCACCAGATTTTACTGGTGGAAATGAAATAATAATTCATCATAAAGGTGATATATATTTGAAGAGGCAGTTATGAAGGAAATTTGTTACAGTTGTCAGGATAATCGATATTATTGAGAACCTATACCTTCCTACTGAAAAAAATATCATAAAAATATCTACATATATATGCTGAAGAAACAGATAGCATCCAATTATATAGAGCCTTATGAAATTATACAAACCAAGAATAAATTATGTTAATGATGTCTCTGATAGAACCAATGATGTTCAACATGGTAGAATGTGTTGCTACTGAAAAATTAGATACCTAGCTGAATCAATGAGCAATGATCCTGTGTAATACTATGCATTCCAGGATATTATACCTACCTCACTAGGTTCATTAACAAAACATATAATTATTATTCCTGTAATTATTCACGAAAAACTTGGCAGTCCCGGACACAGAAGACCAAAAAGTAATCTGTGTGAGTGTGTGCCGATATTTTCTATGTGCTAATACCACATCGAATCCAAAAAATTAGGTTCGATTGACGTTGAGATTGCAGAAAAACAGCAAACTAAAATAAAAAAAGGGGAGTTACTAACTTTTCCGCATTTATTTACCACTGAGTGGAAATGTAAGAAATTAGCAACCTTGATAAATTTCGTATTTGAAGAATACCACATATGAATAGTGGAAAATCTTAAGTGGTTAAAAAAGTAGTTGTTAACAACGTTACTAATGTATCCACTGTGTTAACCACTTTTTAAAGAATCGGACCGATTGAGGTATATTAAATGTACCTACTCAACAATTTTATACATTAGGTATAGGCCATAAATATTGAGTGAAAGCAAATGCAAGATATGTAGAGAACGAATATATTCGTTCTATATCATCATTATCAAGTATATGACATTATATTATAGTAGATCTACTTCTCTGAAGAATTATCATATTATTTGTTTCTTCAATTTTTCGTAAATGCTACTATGTAAGATATATTTTTTATCGAATAGATTAAAGTTATAATAATTATTCTGATATTCAACAACAATTGGTTCAGTCTTTGATATCAGACATGATCAAATCTGAGATATATCAATGAATGATCTTTCAATTTTCCATTGTCTAAAATGATGATAACCATGTTGAGGAGGTATAACATTCAGAAGTACTCGAATTTAGTAGTGTTATAAACATCCTTGGAGTAATTACTGTTCAAAATGTGTCTGGAGGAGTTTGAAACGAGTAAAATCCTATACTTTATATAACGTGTTTAAAAAATCAGGGTTGCCATCTCGGTTGCCATAGTAATGTGTTTAATATTTTCAATGAATCACAGATATATATCGCAAATCAATACAGAACAATACAGAACATCATCATCTTGTTACATAATATCAAAGATTACATTTAAAGTGATAATCTAATCTTAATTCAGATTAGTTTTCTCAGGAATAATTGAAATAACAATAAAATTATCATTTCTCAAATTGTGAGACACAGAAGTATACATATAATGAATAGTTAGTAATTAGTGACTCTAAAATAATTTAATAAAAAACAAGATAAAATAATAGAACTTATGTTTCCTTTTCTGAATAGCCGGAGTTCCAGTAGCGTTGAAATTATAAACAAATTGGTGTTGTTTTAATAATTTATTTCTAGGTATATTTTTGTATTACAGAAACGGAAATTGTTAAACAAGTGTTTGTCGTCGCGTTGACATACGTTCATGTGTACTTGCTGGCAAACCACTTATTAATTTTCCGGCCAGTGCTTATGGGTAATAAAAAATTCCGAAAAATAATGTCATCAAAATTATATTGTCGAATTTAACACTTATAATTGGTTCATTTGAATAAAATGTTCGCGGTATAAAAATCACAAAAATGCATCCCGTACTATTATTAGATAGATGAGACAATTCAAGTGCAACTGCACCGAACAACTACTCTTTCTATTATTAGCTGTTTTACTCTCAGCGATTCTACTTTTATTATGATTCAATCATTCAATGAAAATGACCTTTGATTATGAGTCGCTTGTCTTTTCCAGTGACATTCTTATTGACCGATTCGGGTCACAGATATTTCAATATTTTTCCTATTTCCCGATTATTATCATACTATGTTTCGTGTACTTGAATATCTTTCATCTATTCCTGAATTCACCACTTATGTAGGTACTCGAAATGTATTCGTATCCACCAGTTTCCTTTCTTCTAGAAGAGTAGATAAATAATAATAATATTGACTTTGACTTCCTGCAAATACACAAACATCAAAAAAGTAGTTAAGTACTATAAGAAATATAGGTACTTTGCGATAATTGTAAAACAACAAATCCATCAATATAATTGAGACTATGTATTTGTACAAGGATATCTGAATGAATGTAATAATTTTAATCGAGGTTCAAGTTAGATGGTAATATTTTCTTCTCTAAAGCCCCTATCATTTTCTCTATGGCTCCTATACAGTGCTAGTCAAAAGTCCCCTCCACCCCTCGTATCTTTTGAACGGGTATACTTATAATAATGAAATTTGTAGGGTGGAAATAAACGGATGTAGGCTTCTCAACTGGTCATAACAGGTGACGCAATAGTCATAAATGACGTCACAAGGCCACTCTGACCAATAATTTTAAATGGGACCCTATGGCAAGTGACAGCTCGTTTGAAAGGTATTGAAAATACCTATTCAGTCATACCAATTTTGTTTGGGTTTCGGCTGATTTTGATTGATAAATTGAAGAAATACGAAAATTATAGTTTCGCATTTAATTAATAAAGATTTTAAAGTACGCCTCTGGTTAATTGTCAAAAAGGTTGACGTGTTTGAATTCTCTCGTTAAACAATAGCTTAGGTAAATATTCAAGGTATAAACACTTTTGACAAGTGGGTCAGTTATGACCAGTTGAGAAGCCTACATCCGTTTATTTCCACCCTCCAAATTTCATTATTATAAGTATACCCGTTCAAAAGATACGAAGGGGGGAGGGGACTTTTGACTAGCACTGTATATAAAAATGAAGTCAGAGATGCACAGCAGATACGGGACGACAGTACCTACTGTAAATCAAGATCTAACTAGAATTCTAAAATTGAGTTTAATACTATTATAGACCTCAAGCTTCAATGGAATGGAAAAAAGTTTGCTGAAAAGTTTAATGGCGGCCTTTGACAGCTGTCACTTATTCCTGTGTTTCATGTTCCGTGATATACTTTCTGAATGGCGATCAGCTGTCAATCTATTGCGGAAATTTCAATCCATATTCCATAACTATTTGTTTTTTGAAATACACTACCTATTCATTATTATTCTTTCTATTCATTGAATAAAATGATTTTCACCTTTCCATCAGGATTTCTGTGAAAACACTGAAGGTATCAGCAGAACTGAAATCAATTTAAAATCTCTAGCATTCTATTGTTCAATATCCTGAACTGAACTCATATTGTTCCTCAAAAGAAGCATTTTTTCAAACTTTCATTCTCCTTCATCGAGTATTTTTCTTTCTTCCACAATCAGAATGAACATAATTATGTTCTTGAAATTTTTTTTTCCTCAAAATAAAAAATATTATTAAGGTGCACTAGAATCTTTTATCACCGGATGATTGAAAGAGATAAAATACCATATTTATGTAGTTTTGTGATATTTAAATATTAATAAAATATATAAGATCTATGATTTCACAGTTCAGTACAATCAAAATGGATTGTAATTACCGCCAGATGACAGCTTTCCGCCATTTAACAAGTATATCATGGGGCTTAAAACACAAGAATAAGTGACAGCTGTCAAAAGCCACCATTTAACCTTTTACCAAACTTTTGTGAGATCGGTCAATTGCAAAAATTATTTGACAGAATCTCGGTTTTCTATCTCGCACAAGAACTTATTTGTTTGTGATTTGTGGTGTTATGCACTGCAACCTGTAAGATCTATTATGTATGCCCCTTCTGCTGCCCAGCCCAGCCGTTCAGGATGTGTCAACGACTAAAGCAGTCCCTCCAGTCCTATGGCTTTCAGAAAGTTCAGGATATCGGATGGCTTCAAGTTAGGTAGATCTCCCTCTTCTATTTGATATTTTCCGAGGTATCGTAACCTCGGATTTTGCAGGGTAATGCATTCTGAGAGAATGTGGATAGAGGTTTCGTCCTCTTCCTAGCAAAATCTGCATTCTTCTTCCTCCACCAATCCGAGTTTCCAGCAGTGCCCTGTCAAAATTCCCTTCAGTAGTATGAGCTTGTTTTTGCTCATACAAATGCAGTGATTTGATGTCGTTTGGTTATAGTTTCCCAGTAGTATCTTGGCCTGCCTCATTCCTTGTGATTCTATCCAGTGTTGGGATCTTTTGTTGTGTACTCTTTTTCCAAAGTTCATAGAGTATTGTACTGGTACTTATTCCGCAGATGGGTTTAGGTCCCAAAAATGGTGTTTCAGCCCCTTTTCTTGCAAGAATATCTGCTATTTCATTACCATCCACTCCAGTGTGTCCTGGAATCCATAGGAGGGGACCCGTATTGTTCTTGCCTAGTTCATTCAGTTTTTCTAGACACTCCCAAACCATCTTGGAGAAGTCTTTTTCGATGATCTTTTTCAATGAAAGCCAGTTATCGGACTCGTAGAAAATGGCTGTATCGTCAGAATTCTTTCACGAAGCTATACTTTTTCATCATCTCGTCTTGGTGCATGTCCCAGGTGTGATGGTTACCAGGGAGGGGTCGAAACTTGCGTTTGGTGGTTCCCTCTCTGATGGTCATTCTGTATGCTGTCCTTATCGCTATACTCTCCAATACGATATGGAGGGGTGTGAGGCTTAGGATTACCTCCATAGCGGCGTTGGACACGTTCTCATTGCACCTGTTATGCATACACAGGCTAGTCTTTGGATTTTCGATAGATTTGCTCTTGGACTAATTAGTTTAATTCTGCTGCCCCAGACCATACTGCCCCGTAAGTGATGATTGGTCTATTGACGTATACATCCACCGCAGGGTATTTGGGTTACATCCCCAGTTCTTTCCTGCAAAGTTTCTGCACAGCATTAGGACTCTCGTGGCTTTGTTGGTTACTACTTTTTCATGCTTCTTCCAGATGAGTTTGTCATCTAGTAAAAGTCCTAGATATTTGACCGCACAAGAGCTAGTTTATATCGTAAAAGATTCTCATGAGCTACAGGGCACGAATTTGCTGGATCTGTTGGAGTCTTGCTCCCAAACTTTCGCTGAGGCTTCTCCAATCCATCTAGACGAGAGCTGTTCTTCTGATTGGTGATCTTGTACTCACCACTCATTGACCTATCTAGAACAT
The DNA here is from genome assembly GCA_029955515.1 of Chrysomela aeneicollis. Lineage (NCBI taxonomy): Eukaryota > Metazoa > Arthropoda > Insecta > Coleoptera > Chrysomelidae > Chrysomela > Chrysomela aeneicollis. The sequence continues at coordinate 6,091,417 of JARUHQ010000007.1, forward strand.
CGCAGAAAAGTAAACGATTTCTCCCTTTTCTAGAGATACTATTTTTTGTTTTCTATCGGAGCTTCTAGTGCCGTTTTGGTAAAATAATCTCGAATAAAAAATTGAATTCCAGTTCACAAAATGAGCCTCTATTTCTATTATTTCACGAACCAGTATCAATTTATCAACAATTCGTCCAATAGGCAGGCGCAGTTCCCTTTTGACACCCCGTGTATGGAGATGGCCAAACCAGCGATTTCGGTACACTTGCACTCACAAAAGGTAATAACCTCCATTATTCATTCTTCTGCTCACTCGAATCGTTCACGGTTGAGTGCAAGGATCAAGATGTTTGAATACATGATGCGAGCACTGTGTTCCTTTTCAATGAGAAATGTATCACTGGGAAATACGAAAGTTTACAGAAAATACAGACCGTTATTGTTATTTGTGTTGTTATGGTAACTCAACTAAACTTTGAATAATCTCTCGGCGAATACGTCTGGATTTACCGATCAGAGAGATATCTACATTCACATTCCAATATTTGCCCACTGGCTTCTGTGAGACAAAACTAATCAAATCGGAAATGGAATTTCAGTTCAATAAATAGCTATACCTATACGGTATATCTACCAGTAGATTGGCTACGTTAACGTTATAAAAAAAAAATAGTATACATTTGTAGCAAATTATATTTATATAGAAACAAATACATCAGCGAACCAAGATGAAATAAATAGGATTATCAGACTGCACAAACAAAAAGAAATAATACACTCTTGTTATAGGTATTTTTCCCAAACATTTGTCGACATAATATATCTATATCTGTATCCTGCACCATCGATTTCTTCTGGTGAAAACTCTATCTTGACTATCTTGGATATTAGCTTATAAAATATGTCAGTCATCTGAATAATTATGTTGTGGAAATCAATTGCTTATCTCTTTCGCAATAATGCTAGAACAGTGAAATATCATCAGGACCTCGTATTATTGCGTCTTTGACATCACGGTAGAGATTCAAAGTGATAGTCATGTGAATCTTGAAGATACTTACCTTTGATTATACATATAACCCTTGAAATATAACCCATTATTATTTTCCACTCATGTTGCAAAATATATTCTTGCCTATTCATCAATCTTCATTTATTTTTTTATCTCCTTTGTCTTGATGTCGTGCATAATTTCATGTATATCGATCTGTTGACTGCTTCATAATATTTCTAATCTGTGATAATAGGTATACAAGATAAGAATTATAGCTTGAATCACAATAATAACAATAGGTACTATCTCTTTCTCTTTGTGTGAAAATTGATGACAGCAGGATCTCATGAAATTGGGAATAAGAAATGAATTGGTATCATTTTGAAAAACAAAAACCATCAATAAAAGAAAATCTGAACAATATAATTATTGCCAAGATATTGTCAAATGTCATATTTGTAGGAAACAGGGGTTGCTAAGGGTTGTTAATCACAGAAAAAACATTTAGCGGTCATTATGATTCATAATAAGGGATTAGGGAGTTATTAAGGTTTTATAATTTTCTCATGTTCCAGACTGGTGGATGAATAAATAGGCTAGTAGCCATATTTGCTGTCAATACAGACAATAGTCATTACGAAATGCATTCCAGTGACGAAGAAAGTGTGAAATGCACTCCACCAGAAATCAGTGAAGCAGCTGAGAATCCGAATAATTAATAATTTATTGTCCGGCGGGCGGTAAAGTGCAATATTTTACGACCGGCGGGCGGTAAAGTAGTCCGAGGGCGATAAAGTGCTATTTTACGCCCGCACAACCGGGCGATAAAGTGCCATTTTACGCCCGGTCGTGCATAAAATATATTAAACCATATAGCTCAAATTTTTTGATGATGAGAATATCGTGAGACCTATATGTATATACCTATTTCAAATGTTATGATGTTGATCGTTAAAACTTCCCGTTCCGTTGATTTCCCATTGTGTCCTCTATTATGTCAGTTCAATTGCTGCATGATCTGGTTGTACTGGTGCACGTGCACCGAGAACGCACCGAAGTATTGATGTTATGAATAGTATGTTCAGAGTTGCCAACTCAGTGGATTTTACACTGAAACTGGTGGTTTGAGTTTTAGTTATGCGATAAAATATGGCATCTAGTGGCTGGTGGGTATTTTGGTGTTTTTTTTTTATATATGTGAAAATCTGGTGATTTTCTAAACTTTTCGCCTGCGGCGCGTTTTTCCTTATGACACATTTGATTTGCTGATTTTTTGGTGTATTCAACGAGGCCATTTTGCGACTTTTGAAACTCAGAGTTGGCAACAGTGAGTATGTTTGTTTGTAATAGCAGGAAAGGTTGCAAGTATAAAGGACACTCCAATATTTCGTTCTTTGTTCGATTGGCTATTCCAATAATATTGTAGTTACATACACAAAGCACAGTTTTCTTTAATAAATATTTTGAATATATACCTATATATATATATTGAGGAAATAATTCTGGAACTAAACTTAGTAAAACATCTCATGAAAAATATCTCGTAGTACAAGCCACATTCCACAAGATCGTAATTCTCATGAATCACAAAACCCTTCTTGAATGTTCTTTATAAATAATGTTTACATACATTATATCGTCAACACATTCAGATATAAGTAGTAGAAATGAATCGAAATTGAGTTGCGAACACAAAGTCCAAAAATAAAAGTTTTAAACGCAGTTTGTAGCTGAACTAAATAGCGTTCCTTCTTTGTCATGACCATCTTGAAAATAAGATTTTTTTTTCGACTTTTTTGGTTCGATGCATTCTTCATATTCCGTGTGATGTAATTTGAGTTGAAAAACAGCTTCTGCTGACACTTCACCTTTTCACCAAATACCATTTTTCTGTTTTTGGATTATTTGATGAATAAAGTCGATTAGTAATTAATTTTGGGAGTTGTCATGGGTCAAATGACTAATATTGAACGTTCATTTCGGCGGCTTTTTGCTAGTGGCTGGCGTACTCGCTGAACACAACTCGTAACGATATTATTGGTCGAGTTATTGGTTATACGATTCTATAAACTTTGGTTATACATTTTGTACAAAAACTGTTCGCCACGCTATGCGCTGATCGCAAAATGAAAAAGCCATGAATTTGATGAACTGCTGATCGATTTTCAACTTGTGTCATATCGTTGGGTTCATAAAAAGATGCTGCATTCTATATGTCAATAAAAAATACCATCATAACATAAATAAAGTTGATTATTTTTGAAACTTCGGTTGTTTTCTTTGAAAAAATTCACATCGATAGTCGATACCAGTTTGTAGTAATGTAGTGTTAGTGAAACCATTTTCATTTTTTATTTTGCAATTTTTATATCGGATGAGAAATGAGTTATAGCTGTGGAGAGTTTTTCATATAATAAACAAAATAATCTCCAGTTTCTGTTCCTCTCATGGCCTAAAAATATTGGTGGTTTTTGTTTGAGTTTTTTCAACAGTGGCAGTACATACTTCGTAATTTGCGAAGACGGTACCCAACTTCGATCATAAAACAGAATAGATAAATAACGCTCAATCCTTACCACAGTAGTTGTTTGAAGCCATCATCTTAATCAGTTACTATTAGGGTTACCTCATTCTTGAACAAGGATAGCAACAACAAATTCGCCCAGTACCAGGGTCTAAACTTGAATAAATTGACCTACTAACAAAATTATTATATCCATTCTTCCTAAGACTGAATGAAAACAATGTAATATCAAAGTTTTCTGAAAATATACATCTTCGATTCAATACCCGAATGATAATAGATTCAATTCACTGACACCACTATATTGTTTATTTTCTGACAACATAAAGTTTTGAAGTGTCGAACTTGAGAAATATAACATCAAACATATTGTTATTAGGTACTTTTCAATTCCACGAAATATAGGCTTATCTACTATACTCTGAGCATTTTCTTACCACTTGGGCCAACCATTTTATCACTTGTAGTGGAATAATGCGAGCAAACTCTAGCGACTCTTGAAATATTCTCTTTCTTGATAATATTTTTACATATATCCACTAAGTTTTCATCTCGGGGAAACCCGAAAATGTTTTCAAATTACCAAAAATCGTTTTGCATGTGAGGGTGGGTGAATAATGTTTACATAACGAATGATACGACACTGAGTAACACACCAGTGGAATGGTGTGTTCTGGTCACCACTTTTGAATCATCTCTTACAGCCTTTCACCACCCTTTAAATTCGATTTGAACAGAATAAGCAAGGTTTTTGAGTAAAATCCTATTCAAATTTTCACAAAAAACTGGAAATATGCCGTTTAATGAACCATCACACAAAATTCAGCGTTCGGTCGATTATCGGTTGAACGAAATTAGCGGCGTTGGCTCATTCACCAAAAATGCCGCAATCTCCAGAAAGGCAGAAAGACGTGCTATCTATAAACCACTTATATATAAATGAGGCACTGTATTATATGACGAATGTTACGATGTCGCAACCTCTGTGGGGGAAAAACATATTAATATGAATTTCATGTTGGCTTCAAGCAATTTGGGGTGTTACTATTCTAGTGGGTTTGTTGTTCGGAGGTACCTAAGAAACATTATCTATTAAGGCAGTAACACTCACGTATATCCAGCCAGAACGTTCATCAAAATCGATTTACCCGATCCCGATGGACCCATGATGGCGGTCAATTCCCCTCCTGAAAATTCCCCACTGATGTTATCCAATATTTTCCGAGGCTCTGAAACAAAGGAAAACTCTACTGCATCATTCATCCACAGACAGACTGAGTTCATCAAAAAACAACCAGAGTAATGGCGTTGAATAATGGCAATGACCTGGCAAAGCAAATTTTTTGTGTCATGTCAGTAGAAATATTTCGTTTTCCTACGACCACGTATGAAAACGTCAATTATCACACTGTTTTTTTATTCAGAAAGTAGCTCATATCACCATGGTATTGTTTATTTGAAAGAAAAAAAGCACTAGTGTTGATATGAAAAATATCACAACGGTCGCCTGAATTGATAGAAATAATTAGGTTTATTGTTAAGGTACTCACTGTCAATATGTAAGCGTTCTCAAATCAAATTCATATTATTTATTGAAATTTCTGTCTCGTTTTGAATTATACCGATAATTCTTTATCTATTAATTTCAATGTGTCTGATACATAACCTCTGAATTCACTTTAAAACTGAAACCTATACTCTTTGCTGGAACTATTTCGATGTTGATGACAGCGGGTGAGATCATTCAAAAGAGTACGGCTACAGTTTTATGCGCGGCTTGCTGCTTGCATCAGTTTGATATCACAGTATCACCAAAGAGAAGATTCTTTGGTATCACAGATGTTCACAAGGAGTCAAGGACGCACTAACTCGTACGCGCTTGCGCACTACGTACTTCTATGGTTCTGTATTCCTGATTGCGTGATTACTGGCGCTAGCAGGCGTATGGTGTCAAGTTTGTTTATGTACGCTGGTGTCAATATCAATAAAATTTGTCCAAACTAAACTAACTCAATCAATCAGTAATTCACATAATGAGGAATTGTCGGAGAATTATTCAAATATCATCTTGAATATGGAAATAAACAGTACTTGATATCGAATCAAAACTACCTGAAATTATAGGGACCGCTCAAGTTACATTTTTGACAAGACCTCCCGCGAAATGAAAGTATTCGGAGTCGTAGAAAAAAGAGTGTACAAAACTCGTTGGAAAGTGCATTTCCTTCACTCGTTACGTTTCCGCACTCACCGCTACGCGGCTCGTGCTTAACGACTACTCGTGTGAAATATGTCACTTTCCACACTTGTTGTGTAATATACTATATCGCTAGTTTGTCAAAACTGGTGTTTCTTACACGATAAAAAAATTGGGTGTAATTTCAATCAAATAGATTTCAGAGCAAACTTCAATGACACATCAAATTTTTTTCATATATATTTGGTCGGGTATTTTGTTCAGCATGACTTTGTTCTAATTTAACCTACCTCTCCTGTCTTATAACTGAGATCCCCATGGTGGAACTCGAAAATCGGGAGATTTTTTGAAAATCAATACAATAGAGATCGAGATACAGATACATTTTGATTATTGATATTCAGGTATTTTGCTTACGACATTGAAAAACTAAATAGAAAAAGTTAAATCCCGAACTTTTCTAAAAAATATCTTGAAGACTAGTGATTCATTATCAAAGGACAGAACGATTTGAAGAACCCCTGTATAGTAGTAAAAGAGAGGAATGGATAAAACCGAGGATAGAACCCACTATATATGATGATGAACAGGGTCTTCCTTTTAATTTTTTAAAGTTGATAAAGTTCCAGCCAGAGGAAATCATAGGTTGAGGACATAATTTTGAATCAATTTGTACATATTTGCTTGATGATACCTGGTGAAAGTCAAATCATGTAGTGTTGTGTAAGGTGATGACAATTATTGTAGTATTATGCGTCAGAAAGACATAAAAAATAACGAAACTGTTGTGCTGAGAAGGCGATATGAACTTTTTTGAATAAACAACAAATAATGAGCTGGTATTCGAAATGAGAACGCAAATTAGACATGAATATATAATATAGTGATACAGCTGGAAGAGAAATATAATTACCATTATGAATAAAAATAAAATTAATTTCAGACAAGGATATAAAGGGTGGACCAACGAAAACTTTACACCGCGATTGCCACAGCTTCAAAATAAAAATGTGGAGAAACGCTCAGACCCGTCTAGTTTTGATTCGACGGGTAACAACTTGTCAGCTTTTCTCATTCCCGTAACTTTGAAGCTTAATTTATAAACTCCGCTACCGTAGCTACAGTTGACGCTGCGTCGTTCCAATGTGTATTGAAGAGATATCCGACGGCAACTGCGTCCAATGCGTCAGCTGCGGAGTTTATGGACATATGTTTATTTTTAGCATACTGTAGATAGCTACGGCAGCGGAGTTTATAAATTGAGCTCAAACCTTCCAATTTTGAATAGAGGTGAGAGGTGTTGTGACACCTTTTTAAGATCCCATCGAGTATTATCGGACCTATGATTTCGCGTCAGATTTCTAAAAATGACAGCTGAATTAATGAAAAAGGTATAATGTGGAAACATAGCCAAGAAAAATACTTCTTACTAAATGATGTTATTAGTTTTTTGAATGCTGGAAATGACCACCACTCGCCTCCATACAGTGAAATGAGTTATTTTCGAACGAGGCAATATTTCAAGAGTAATTTGACGGGATCCATTTATTTTTCGTTTTCGCATATCATCCACTGATCCGGGCGAAAATTTCAGATAACCCCACAGAAAGTAGTCCACTTGAGTCAGATCAGATCTGGATACCCACTCATATCTTATCTTCTAATCCAGCTCTGAGGACAGGTTGTATGAATGGGTCGCGTTCTTGTTGAAAAACGATCGCATTATATTTTCAATCTCCAATATTTGTAGGAGTGCTGGGTAAATAACATTCTCTAAAAATTTCGCCATTGTGGTTACCGGGTAAATTGAAAATTGATATAATGATTGCGATTCTTAGAGCCTCAAAGTTTCGCATGTGCTCAATGAGATAGATAGTGCCTACTCTGTTGAAATTGCTGTAAATTCTCATCTTGCTCACATAACTGATTTACTATTAAAATAACAAGAGTCTGTCAACAGCTATCCACAGACAGATCTGGTATCAATTATTATATTGACCTACAAGTTCATTGTTCATTAATTAATTTATCTGAGATTAGTGTGGAATCTGGGGAACTTGATATCTGAACTGAACTTTGATATTGATCTAAATCAGAATAAATCAATACAAGATTCGACTAATTGAATAAATTGCATAATCAGTGTCTGCTAATGAAAAATAGTCAAATTCCTCAGGTTCAACACTCTTGAAACTGCAGCTGGGCTGGAGTAACCACATGTTTTGTAAGGCATGAATCAAGTGACTCCTTCAGAATTTAGATAGTTATCAAGTATTTATTTCTACTCCTTAATTTCCTAAATTGTGGAATTGTGGGACTCACTTTTTGGTGAGGTTTTTTCTGGTGCCTATAATCCCCCAAATTTTGAAAAAAAATCGAATATTTACTTAGTTTCAGGTTTGCCTCTCATACGAGCTCTCATGTAGTCAGAAGATAAAAAAATTGGACATACTCACACCTATTTGAAAAATTATTTTCGAAATCACGTAATCAACGTTATCCCGTCTCAAATATATTTCCTCTTGGGCAAAATTTTGAGAAATCACAATATAATTATGAACTGTTATTGACATTGATATTCAAATGTGATAGATTCTCAAATAATGCGTTTACGTGAAAAATCGTTTTATAATCTGAACGATTATTATGATTTACTGTCTTTATTATCACCTATTAGTACTCTTTATTATAATCTATAAGAACTCTTCTCTTCATCAGATATGAAGATTAGTTTGTTGATGAGAACTTTGTATTCGGCGGATGGATTGATTGATTAATACAATGTTTAAGGAATTAAAGATAAAAGAGGAAACATTTTACCTACCGTTCAAAATATATATTGTAATTTCACCACAAAATATAGTCAACGAAATAATTCTGTAGTAAACTCTTCACAATAATAATTCTTTCCATGGCACCGTCAAGCACAATCTGTGTTCAAAACAAAAAGATTGTTACGGATTTTATCAGACTTTCTGAAATTTCATCAGCAATGAAGTCAACCAAAAATTGTGTGGGTATAACTTTTATGAAAAAAAAAAGAGCATAAACCGAGGCATAAACGCTGAAAGTATAATATAGCAACTATCATTTTAGGTGGGTATGACAACATTTTACGATGACATCTACTTCAAGTCATCTGAATATTTCAACGTGTTCTACATATTTACTTTCGTTGCATATTGTCAAACATTTATTAATCATTTAAAACACTATAATCAACAGTCAGAATCTCCCAAAGTCAGTATCGATAGAATTTCTTCCATCATAATAATTAATAATTCGACAATTACATTGTTGTTCTCCTCGTTGGTACAACGCGAGGTACAACGTTGTATTAAGAATTCATAACTTTGAATAAATATCAGTATTATCAAAATTCGGACTAGAAACCGTGAGATAACCAAAATAACCGAGAAAATAACCTTCAAGTTGAAATTCAAATTGTTGTAATTGTCTCATTTTGGAAACGGGGTGAAAGTTTCACGAACTTGTGGAAACGAGGCTGCATCACTGGACTGTATATAAGTAAGTAAGTAAGTTTATTTCATAAGAAAGTACAATTTTGTAAATACAATGTCGTAGTAATAATAATAAGGAAAACCCATGAATCGAGTATTCTAGCCTAGGCAAGGTTGCCTGTCTTGCTTTTATACTCCATCATAGGATTTTCCTATGCCAATGTACAAAATGTTTATTGTGGGTAATTAATACAATGATAAATGACAAATGTCTACATGTATATGTATTTTCCAGGGTATTCACGAAAGGAGCAGTCGACCCCTGTGTGGCGGGCTAGTTAGTTTCTAAGGTTCATAATAATCATGTCTATTATTTATACTCAGTGTATATTAATAAATACGTATATACATTTTATTATAGCTTTAAAATGTCGTAAAATATATAGGGTTATTCAAATTCGATGTTCATTATTAGGATCTCGAGAACCGTATAACACTCGGTATACCAGGAAAAACTTTAAATTGAGACAACGTTCAAAAATTTCATGATCATTATTGGTGAAAACAAATTTGCGATAGCTTTTTTAGTTTTCGAAATATTCGAAAAAAAAAAATGAATTGTTCGAAAATATCTATTTTATTTTATTTTTGCTTCAATACTGAAGATACAACAAAACTGAAAGCACTTCTTTATTACCACATTTTGGGATCCTCAAAACAGCATTCTTAGAATATGAGTTCAACGTTTCGTCTTCTCGCGGTCTTCTTCAACTTTGTTTTTAAATACGAAAATGCATATTTTTCTATATTCTTCACCATGGACTGACGTAGAACTCAAAGTCTGAGAATGCTATTTTGAAGATCGCAAAATGTGGCAATAAAGAATCAATCTCAGCTTTATTTTATATCCAGTAATGAAGATTAAAATAAAATAGTTTTTTTTCGAAAATTTCGAAAATTAAAAAAGCTATATCGGATAATGTTCACTTGAAGAAACTCCACCCGACTCATTTGCTCAAGATTTAGAGCCCAAATTTATTTCTGTTTCATTTTGGAGTAAGTGTTCACAGCACATTGACGTAAGGGATTATCGAGGGGATTATCTAGTAGTAGGTAAGTAAAATTATTATTAAATAATTGTAAACACCCGAGTCGTCACGAGATATTCGATTACGGCGTTGTCAAATCGCGTGGATATTCTTTAGATACTTCATTTTAAAAATACAGCAATGATCAATGAGGAATGATCAGATCACCATGGGTTGTAGAATGAGTAGGGTTTAATATAATCACTGCAATTATATCATGTTTTGCCATCAATAATGAAAAATGTTGGTGGGTCTGATCGTCTTTGACACCTCTAGAATCCGGATGTTTCGAACTCATGAAAGCCCTATTAATGCTATCTGAGAATTAACAAATACTTTGATGAAACGTATAAGATAAGATGCATGGTGCATTAAACTAGATTCATCGGAATGTATTTTACGGTATCTTATAACAACACAGAAACGAGGGTAGGGGTTTTAGTAAGACAAACAAGTCAATGGAACAGTTGAAACTATTGAATCTCCTCCTGATCAAACCATTACTTCTAAAAATACAACCAAATAATAGATTTACGTTCAGGTTGGAACCGTGGACCAAAAATTCAAATGATTGGTGGGTGCTAGGTTTTCAACGTATTAGGAAGATCATCGTTGTGAAACAGTTGAAAAATTTCGAGAGAAATGTTATCCACAAAAATCCTCAAAAATCTCACACATTTATATTTGAAAAAAAGAGTTGCAACATCGTATGTTAACTTTCGAAATTTTGTAGGTAGATGTTTGAATTAAGTTGTTTCGATATACAATTACCTAGAACTTATCTCTGCCTAGAGGCATGAAATAAGAAGTACCTAATTACAAGAAAGTTAACAAATTAGTTAGTTTAATTACATACGAGATTGATGATTTTCTTTATTGCGCGTGATGTTCTAAACTTCGTATATAAACAGGGTCGGAACTTCAACTACACTAGAAGTGTTTGGATGAGCGGAAAATATCAGAAAGTAGCATTCGAAGGTCTTGGAAGAGCTTAGGAGAAGTGGAAACGAACCACCGTGGCATTCGAGCTGGTGGAAACTAAACTACGCAACACTAATTACGTCGCACCCCGAATTTTTGCCCCTGTTTAAATTTGAATAACATTTTTCTTCTTTGAACAATTTGAATTCTGTTTGCACTGTTCGCTAGCTCAGTCCTTCAGCTATAATCTCGTACTACTTCGATATATTAGGTTATTTCCATAAAATTGCTACAGGATGTTTTTTGGAACTGTGCAAAATTTCGAAATTTTCAAAAGGATCCCAAATGAAGAAAAACAGTTATTTTTCAACTTTCAACCTTTGACCATTTCCAAAATTTTCTTCTTATCACTTTTCTCAAAAAATCAATTTTTTGGTTTTGCAGTCATAACTTTTTTCCTCTTCAACCGATTTTCGAAATCTCAGGCTCATTTTGAAGCTGAAACCTCCTATGAAAGGATTTAAAGATCAGAATTAACTCAAGATGAACATTCAGAATCGAAGGTTTCCTCAAAGGTGACCAAAATCTGAAACACAGTAGGCAACATTTGTGCGTGAGAAAACCGAAATGAAACGCCATGTTCTAGAAAAAAAATCAGCCCAAAAAAAATGCATGGTCCGTAACCAACGTAACAAAAATCATAATGAGTGACTGACAAGACAGGTTGAAAATTACGTTCTCGTGAAAATGAAGACCAGGACAGAAAAAACTATTCGTAGGTCTTTCTTTTCTGAAGATATAGGACTTCATAAAAAAATTCAAAACAAAAAAAAAATTCTGAATACAACAAAAATTCAGGGCAACCTTCTCAACCCCTATACGAAGTCTTCCATCATGTTTTGAATTTTTTTAAAAGAATTTAATTTTTTAGACCCCCAAAAAAAATGTTATGCCTATGAAACAAATTTTTTTATCTCTTTGATCTGAAAAATAACTTTTTTTCGCCCTGTACATCAAACTATGATACTTGGAGAACTCGAGTTTGGGCGATTCTTAGTAGTTTTGTACGAAACTCACGAAAATTATATTTAAAAAAATCACAAAAATCTCCTTCCCCTTCATTCGTACCCAAAGTACCCCAAGGGGGCAAGGGGGGCGAAAGAATTTTTTTTTCAATATCCGATCCCATTGTGGGGGTCATGTGAAATATGTTTACCGATATATCTAACCGTTTGACCAGCAAAAATTTTACCCGCAAAAAAAATTTTTGGGTTGGAGGGGGTAAAAAATTTTTCTTCAGTATTTTTGGTGGTGATATTTTCGTTTCGATCAAACAACGTTTTGGATATTTTTCTTTTTTAATCGGGATTTCGAGGGGGATTCAGATTTGGGTCACCTTTGCAGAAACCCTTGATCTTTAATATTTATTTTTAGTCAATTCTAATCTTCATGTCTGTTCATCTAACGTTTCAGCTTCAACATGATCCTGAGAATTTGAAAATCGGTTGAAGAAGAAAAAAGTTATTACTGCAAAACCAAAAAAATGATTTTTTGAGGTCACTCTGTAAAGAAAAGTGATAAGAAGACAATTTTGGAAATGGCCAAAGGTAATGAGATGATATTCATGCCTCTGCTGTTAAAGTTGAAAAAAAACTGTTTTTCTTCATTTGGGATCCTTTTGAAAATTTCGAAATTTTGCACAGTTCCAAAAAACATCCTGTAGCAATTTTATGGAAATAACCTCATGTATCGAAAAAGTACGAGATTATAGCTGAAGGACTGAGCTAGCGAACAGTGCAAACAGAATTCAAATTGTTCGAAGAAGAAAAAAGTTATTCAAATCTTAACAGGGGCAAAATTTCGGGGTGCGACGTAATTAGTGTTGCGTAGTTTATAAGTTAATCCCTCGGTTAATCCCAAATCCATATCGAACATCAGGGATCGAAGTGTGATTAAATGACTAGTCGAGTGACTACAAGTGCTACAAGTCTCAACATGCTTGCTGTGCATTCCAATTTCCAAACCCTTAATAAGGGAAATACCTCAGGAAAAACCACCTCTTTTTTCGAGTCTTTTTTACATTGATGTGATGATTGTTACTGCCTGTAAAATCAAGTTGGAAAACTTTTGAAAATGATTGATCACACGTATTTTCTTTGAATTTGTGGATATAACCGAGTGGATAACCTTGTGGATAGCCTCGTGTGGATATTTTTTTTATTCTGTCGATTCGAATAGGTGATATTCAACCCTTTGAGGGCGTTGGAAAAAATGAAGTCCCCAATCGACGTGTTTCTATATTTTTTCCAAATATATTTATCCTGCAACCGTGAATAAGTTCTCACCCTGTATATAAAACAATTAGACAACATATATCAGGTCGATATAATGTCATACAAGGTGAGAATATCTTATCAGGATGAAAATGGCCTGTGCATGACGAGCGTGCAAAACTACAAACTAAATCTGAGAATATAAATGCTTCGTCCAAAGCTCTACAATTGTAGCTCAATAATTTCTAACTAGATTTCTGTAATTTAATTGAGGTAAATTAAAAGTAATTTTCGGATTACGTGAATGATAGTGAATATCATTCACGTAATCTGAATGAATATATTTTCTTACAAAGTAGATGAAATATTAAGTATGGGACACTTTCGTTTCAAGTTGAACTAAGTACGAAAAATATTCTCGCATGATAATGAAATTTATCTAAAAGATAAAAACCCGACATTTTCAGTTTTGAAGTGTTATTTCTCGTGTTATTGATAAATCTTTGTCTTCATTCTGGACGTGTTATATTCATGTCTATGAATAATGGTACATTATCAGCGATAAAAACTTGAACACCTCCGACAACATTAAACAATAAACGTAACTGAGAACAACTTTACTGATGTTGACAAAACATTGTGCTATCCAGCAATGGACCGAAAAAGTGTGACGTCAAAGCTATGTTGGTACTACTGATTTGCTTCCAAACAAATTATTTTCCCATGTAAATCTCCATAAGAGATTTTTTGAAATCGATTATCTCATTTATAGTGATCTCAAGACCTTAATGTGGTTGATTCAAGCGAATATTCATGATAAAACATATAAAGTACAGGTGAGCTATAATATTAAAGGGTATATTGGATAAATTGAACGTTTTGAAATGTTTGTTGTAGATAAACTCTACCAGTGTATGTGAGTCCCTGTTCAAGAGGATAGTTTCTTGGCCATCACATTGGCAGCTTTAGCAATATTTGCACCGAGGGGGTGATCACGTGGGAAGTTTGGTGTACAGGCACAAGGAAGTTCGAAGGAAGTTCGGGGAAGTCTGAGGAAGTTCGAAGGAAGTTTGGGAAGTTCGAAGGAAGTTCGGGGAAGTCTGAGGGAGTTCGAAGGAAGTTCGAGGAAGTCTGATGGAATTCGTATAGTCATATCGTTCATTGTCGTATATTTTCGAACTTCTATCCACCACAATTCTCTTTTCTATCGCATACCCACGTAGTATCCTTGAGTATTGAGACTGTGATATTCAGTTTGATTGAAAAATTAATTATTTCAATCTCAAAAAATGTCTCGTTATAACAGGACATCAATTCTGTAAACTTTGACATAAGGAAAACAATATAATTCTAGTAGAAATTTGGTAAAAAAATGTATATCTTTAGCCACAATTAAAGGGTGAATTAGAAAGTAAAAAAATTGTTCGATTTTTGTTTGAAGTACTTGCTATTGTATGGAATTTCAGTCCTCAAGAAAATCTTAACTGTCGTGAATTACCTTCCTATCAAGTCGAGTATCAACTGGTCAATTATTTTGAGCTATACAGTGTGTTACAAAAAAAAAGATGCGCATAGAAGTTTTGTTTTCAAATGGAATAGGTACCCTGTATTTGATTGAATTTTCAGATTTTCATTGAAGATCTTATATCATCAATCCATCATACTTGATGTCTAGCTGAAATGATTACCAACATAGATATTATAAAGTGTGAGAATTCGAATTTTTCAAATTTAGAAAGTTTTTGTATCGGAACTAGTTATTGATAAAAACGGATTACGTATATGTTTTAAAATCTCGATATTTCAAATCATTCCCGCTTGACTCCAAGTGTGATAGATCGATGGAATCAGCTCTCTAATTATGGTAAGCAAGCAAGTCCATGGACCCTTTTTTTCTAATTTTTGTTATGGTGAAAATAGAAAAAAATCATTCATATTCAAATTTTCTCATCATTGAATTCTGAATAATGCTCGGAGTAATGGATGTAAACTTGTTTGAATCCAGAAAAAACAAGCGTTTTCAATATACATTTAAGAAAAATACATACATAATCAGACAATTGTTCGGAGATGAAGCGAATTTGCAATAGACTATATTTGAGGATGGATATCTTAGATTTCGAGGGGATCTTTCGTTTCGATTTGGCACAATAGTTTCGGAACACCATTCATAAAAATTGTACCCTGTATCGGGTTCGAGGAAGTTCGGGAAGTTCGAGGAAGTTTGGGAAGTTCGAGGAAGTCCGAGGAAGTTCGAGGAAGTCCGAGGAAGTTCGGGGAAGTTTGAGGAAGTTCAAGGAAGTCCGAGGAAGTTCGGGGAAGTCCGAGGAAGTTCGGGGAAGTTTGGGAAGTTCGGGCGCATAGGAAGTTTAGTGTACACGTTTTTTGGCCGTGATCACCCCCTCGATTTGCACACTATAATGTACGAGTACTTTCAAAGCTTGAAAGAAAATGCACCATCAACATTTGAAGAGAAATCAGTCATACAAATGTAGAATTATATACATTATATTATACAATATTAATTATAAAATAAAGTGTTATAATGAAAAATTGACATTCAAGTCATTTTATTTCTTCTTGAGCACTTATCAATGTAGTACAGTGCCTAGGGACAGTTTTCAAAGTTGTTTATGAACTTATATCTCCTGGGAGAACTCATAATAATTTTATGAAGGTGCTAATAAACTCCCAGGTAAGCTTTCAGATTCTTCTACATATTCCAAAGAAGACAACATTATCATGAAAAGAAAAATCTCTGCTGACAGCATCAACCTTAGTAGGTATATCTTTTCTCAATCTACAACAAATAATGATATAATAATACCCTTGTTATGTCTAGTAACTATATCTTGATTTACACACTTTTCATTCTTATTTCATATCACGATTGTGATAGAAAATAAAATAATATTAGAGAATAAATACAATAATAAAGCAAAATCCTAACCTCACTTCAGTTTGATTGAGATTTATTCAAAACTATCAATGGTTAATACATGTTTCTAATTTTTTAAAGATACATCGAACCTCCCTCTTTCCGTAAATAATCTTGAAATACGTTAAATATTCACGATAAATATTAGAAGAGACTTCAAAAATTTGCTAATGGAGATTTACATGTAAATTTTTTTCTATTGGAAACATTCAGGAATACGGAATACCAACATAGTTTGTGACGTCACGACTTTTTCGGTCCATTGTAATGAGGAGCATACACAACTGGCAACGCTCAGCGACGTGGAAGAGGAACCATAACAAAGAACGGAATACGAATAACATGAATAACGCTTGATAACACTGGCAACAGTGTGAGGGACAGAAGAGAGGCCATGAACAGCGCACAGCTGATCGATGTAAACAAAGAAAAACGTGCAGTATTTGACCTATCCGAAACAAAACAGTGTGATTGGAATCTTGAATGATTTCATATTCGTGAAAAGAGGATGAATAAAATATACACAAGAACGCAGTGACAAGATGCAAGAGTTTTATTAGTCTAGAATAGGAATTTCATTCATGATTTTTAAGTTAGGAAGAACAAAGCATCGACGGTACGAGTATGGAAGTAATGGTGCTGTTTTTACATATCCACCCATATTTCTGTCGACTTCCCTTGTTTACTCTGATGGGCTAAGGTTAAGCCTCTCTACGAGTGTTTCGAAATTGCGCTATTTGCGCTATCTTATCGTTATACAAATTACAGCCAAACGGAGCCACTCACTCTTCCTGAACAGCCCTTCTTTCACCGTGTACGAGATGTTCTTGAAGCCGATGTTCATGACCCGACTGTTCGTCCCACAGCCGTTGGGGAAGCTTCTCACGTACGCGTTCTCGGGTATGCTCAGCAGCTCCACTTTTTGCGAGTCGGGCCTCTTTCCGGATTTCACCCCGGAGTTTTCCATGGTGGTTTTCGCCCTCACGACGACCAAACACTAGGAGATACGCGGACTGTGCGCGATCAGCGTGAACGTACGTCGAGCGAGCGTGTTGCACTGAAAGCGTACAGTCTTTTTTTTCTTATCATCTCGCGGCATGCGTGATAGTGGAATCGAGCGATCGTCGTGGGTTCGCTGTCTGCTGGTGCGTTCCGGATGGTTCCCAGGCCCCCCTTTCACGTGAGCTAGGGGCCTCGCTTTCTAGGGGGTCCCCTATTTCCTGCCTCGCCAGAGATGACCGAACGAGGATTCCGAAGAGTTGTGACAAGGTTGCAAAGATTTGACGAAATCTATCATGAAGATGAAGATGTTAACGAGAAAGACTTAGAAATGGAATATTTTGAATAATAGCTTCTTGAAAATTGTTCATACAGTGAAAATGGGGGAATATTATATTGGAAATATATCATCTTTGAGGGAAAACAAAATTGAAAACACTATAAGAACTTTAGTAATCGTTTAAGTTTATTTTTTTGCTTGAAAACTCTGGATTCCGAAGACATGAGATACAGTGCAAAGAATTTCTTGAAATCTATCATAAGATTTGGAAAAAAAATGTCTGCATTATAGAAAGAATAGCTACTTGAGAATTGTTCATAGCGAAAATGTGGGAACTATAATGGAATATTGAAAATATATAATCTTTTGAAGAAAAAACAGAATTGGAGACATATTTCCAAATGTAGAAATCACATTGAGAATCTTTTATCATGATGTTAATAAACGATACTAAAGAAATTAATATTTTCAATAGCCGCCGGGATTCGAACCGCGGACCCTCTGGGCCATAAACCAGCGCCTCAGCGTACTCAGCCACCAACCCAGCAACTCAGAAAAGCTAGTATATTCTCCAAGAAGGTGAATCATGTTGGATCCATCCTCATCAGGTCACATTTGCACCATCTTCGCAGTGATTTCATCTCCACTCGGCATATAAACTATACGCAACACTAATTACGTCGCACCCCGAAATTTTGCCCCTGTTGAAATTTGAATAATTTTTTTTTGATTTGAACGCTGTTCGCTAGGTCAGTCCTTCAGCTATAATCTCGTACTTTTTCGTAACATGAGTTTTTTTTTCATAAAATTTGACATTGTGCAAAATTTTGGAATTTTCAAAGGGATCCCAAATGGAGAAAAACAGTTTTTTTTTTCAACTTCAACAGCAGAGGCAAAAAGGTGATCTCATCAACTTGAGCCATCTCCAGAATTGTCTTCTTATCTCTTTTATTTACAGAGTGACCTCAAAAAAGCAATTTTTTGGTTTTGCAATCATAACTTTTTTTCTCTTCAGCCGATTTTCAAAATCTCAGGATCATTTTGAAGCTGAATCGTTAGATGAACAAACATGAAGATTAGAATTGACTAAAAATGAATATTAAAGATGGAGGGTTTCTGCAAAGGTGACCCAAATCTAATTATTAAAAAAGAGAAATATTCAAAACGTTGTTTAATCGAAACGAAAATATCACCACCAAAAAGACTGTAAGAAATTTTTTGACCCCCTCCCCCCCAACATTTTTTTGGGAGTAAAATTTTTGCTGGTCAAACGGTTAGATATAACGGTAAACATATTTTACCTGACCCACACATGGGGATCGGAGATTTAAAAAAAAAAAATTCTTCCCCTCCCCTTCCCCCCTTGGCTTACTTTGGGTACGGATGAAGGGGAAGGAGATTTTTTATATATTATTCTCGTGAGTTTCGTACAAAACTACTAAGAATCGCCCAAACTCGAGTACTCCAAGTGTCAAAGTTTGATGTACAGGGCAAAAAAGTTCTTTTTCAGAATCGAGACAAGCGGTACCCATAGCTGTGTTCAGCGGAAAGAGTTCATCAAAGACATAAAAAAAAATTCATAGGCGTACGTATACAGTTTTTTTTGGGGTCCAAAAAATTCAATTATTTGAAAAAAATCCAAAACATGATGGAATACTTTGTATAGGGGGTGAGAAGGTTACCCTAAAATTTTGTTGCATTCAGTTTTTTTTTTATTTTGAATTTTTTTATGAAGTCTTATATCTTCAGAAAAGAAAGACCTACGAATAGTTTTTTCTGTCCTGATCTTTATTTTCACGAGAAAGTAATTTTCAACCGGTCTTGTCAGTCACTCATTATGATTCTTGTTACGTTGGTTGCGGACCATGCATTTTTTTGGTCTGATTTTTTTTCGGGAACATGCACAATTTTTGAATACTGAAAGAAAAAAAGATCTGGTCGTATCCAAAATGAAAGATCCTTCCGAAAACAAGTTGATTTTCATTTAATTCTCCTCCCAGTCGGGATATACAGGGTGTTTCAGATTTGGGTCACTTTTGAGGAATCCCTCGATCTTGAATGTTCATCTTGAGTTAATTCTGATCTTTATATCATCTCATATAGGGTTTCAGCTTCAGAATGAGCCTGGGATTTTGAAAATCGGTTGAAGAGGAAAAAAGTTTTGACGATTCCGAGCGCGCACAAAATATCCCTGGAAGGATCTGGGATGTTTTGAAAATTTTGGCATGTGGATATTTTTCTTGACACAATATATTCTCTTTGGTATAACATAACACGACAGTACGATGTGGTAGGTATATACATCCAAGATATATTGAATAAATAATATACATTACTTTTGTATGGATTGTCGACCGGCCTACTGCAATTGAATTTTTGGATAACATTATTTTAAATTATACCTCCGTCTCGAATGCATTCCATCTGTCTTCTTACCTGATGAATGTCAAATGTAGAGTGTGTCGCTTTATGAAGTTATCGTTAGTATACCGGTTGTCCGTTGCCGTTTGATTTCTTAGTGTTGGCTCGCACTGCCTCGCAGTTCGATATATTTGTAGAATGTCTACTCATTGCTCATCAGTGAATGGTTGCTTGAGTACAGTGGATGCGACATTTTTATGAAGAAGACTTCATAACTCGAGAAAAATTGGAGGTGGAAATAGAAAAAACCCTTTCGCGAAAAATTTCAATGATCGTGTTCCATTTTCCCTTTCAGAAATACGATCAACTATAAAAAAGCCTCAGATATGAACATCCGGAATCAATATCCCATATGACAAGGGTCGACTTGATAACAGAGATAAATAATCTCCAAATCACTAGTTAGTGTGCTGGTTCCCATTGTAATATATGTTATTGTGCTGCGAAATTAATAATCATTGTATCTATCAGTTCCAAATAGTATTTTAATTGTTGTGTTTGTTGCAGAGCAATGATTTGGTTGGGTTAGTATTATGAAATAATGACATGAATTATGTCAACAACAATATTTCAACTGTGAAAACTGTATTGAAATGGTATTGCATAGTCAATTATATATTTTTAGTACTCATACCATTGAAGATGAAGTAAATAATAAAGACAATCAACTTTGTGGACAAATAGGTATATACATTTGAAACAAAAAAAATTTCAACCAATATTCAAATTATTTAAGGTTCCCAATGAATCATCCATCTAATCCACTAGAAATTGATTTGTATTGCGTCTCAAAAATTCAATCAAAAGGCCACCAAACGTGACAAATATCTTTATATGTCTATGTTCCACTCAACTTTTCAGGTGCTTCTCCAATTTTCTTATTTGCTCGAAATACGAGGCAAGGTAACCTCGTAAAAACAAGACAACATAAATCCACCCACCGTCTTGGTACTGTTTCATGTAATAAACTGAAAATTTCAACTATCCCTTAAAATATTTCATATCAAAAAAGCTTTCCACTTTGTGGAAGAATTCCAAACTTTTAATCAGGGAATGTTTTCTACTTTGTATAAATTCCAAATAAACACTGAAATGTGCCACCTGTGTTGTGATATTTTGTCCTCAATTATTCTGTTTATTCGATGTGACATTGTGACGAAATGACGAAAAAGTTCGATATGAACGTGCTTAGTAGCACGATCGGTACATATCATCAAAGCATAGCATTTGGATCGATTTGGATGCAAAATAAGTTTCTAGAAAGGTGAAATAACTCGCCTGGAATGAGACAGACTAATGAGCTTATCAAAAAACCATCGCCAACTTTCACGGACTATCTTCAAAGCCAGAATAGGAGAACAACCAGAATAATGCAATGTCTTCTTGATGCCAGATATACAACACTAAACTACTCATTAGAATGATATTATCGAATCTTACATGCTGGTAAAAATCTCTACCCCGCACTGATGAGGGCCAAAAGGCCCAAAACCGGTCTGCAGGTTGTCTAGTGTGCCTGTCTCGATGTGAACTTTGTCATGTTTTAGGAAGGAAGAAGAAGAAACATTTACTATCTGCATTCACAATATGAATCGTTGCATGGACTACGAGCAGATATAATTCAATTTTCTGCTTTGCATTTGCCAGAAAAGTAGTTGTTTTTTGCCCATAGTTTACCAGTAATTCAAACATTGTTTAATTTCTAATTGCAATTGCAAGACGAGATATGTCTTACTTTCAATTCACCTATAATTATTGTTATATTATGAATGAATAATTACTCTTCAGAAATGTCCCATTGGTGATATTAAAATTATTGTAATATGGATGTGTCAATTCCCTCATAATTCCTTCCCTTGTAATTTTCTTTGACGGCCAACTGTATGAATTCGATGACGTATCAGCTTTTTTCCACTTGCCTTCTACAAAAGAGTCGGTTTCGTTCACAGAGACGAATCATCTCTTTGACTTCTGTCGACCTTAGAGTAGGCGAAATCTCAATCATTTCATGAAGCAATAATTATATTTGTATCACATACCTTACTTATAGATACAAAAATTCAGAGGCGTGCGTACCAACACGAACATAATATAAGAGGCATTCGATCCTCAAGAACGAATAATTCAATATTTCCTATAACCTCTTAGCAAATACATATCATGAATGTTCATAAGATATCGCTGGCATTTTCATGATGTCCATTGTCCAGGAGAAAATACACAATGTTTATTGGATAATAACAGTGATGGGTAGGGGAATGTGAATTTGTCAATATATCGAGTATCTGAATTTGTCAATATACAGGGTGTCCCACCAAGGTCGGCGAGGTACGATATTATGGAAACCATAAACCTTAGGGCTCCTAGAAAAAAATATTGAGGACTAAATCGGCCAAGAGAAATTGATGGAAAATATTTTCAAGTTCCTAAAATGACCGCTAGAGGGCCCAACTACTATGACATAAATGAAAATTCGATTTTTCTCAAAAATCACCATATATCAAGGTACTGTTTCAATGACGGAAATGAAGGGTTCAGCAAAATTTGCGTCAGTTTGTTCTTTTACTTTTTTTCATATCTCGAAAAATAATGGTGGAAGAAGCTGTTGAAAATATAAATTTTTAAATCGCTGTATTTCCTGAACCCTTGCTCCAAATTCGATCAACTTGGGCTCGTTTGAAAGATAATTTCACAATCATTCGAACGCTCCATTCGATGTTGATCTCCAGTTCACACCACGTCTACTAGAGGGCGTTGTTCACCCAAGGTTCAGTTTTTTCTGATTTTCTCAAAAAATTCAAATGGAATGCTACACATTTCTAACATTTCTTTCGAAGAGAATGAAATTAGCTACATTTTGGTGAAAACCGCGATTCGATATCTCCATTCGTTTTTGAGTTATTTGCAAATAACTAAGTCAACCTGAAAAAATCAAGTTCATTGTTAAAAAAAATTCTACGATTTCCGTTATCTTCAGTAAGTCTGCATTGCATGCAATATATGAGGTAATTCAATCCTATTTGCCTGTGCTAGTGATTAAAACGGTTATTATTCAAATGTTCACCATTTTGGTGCATTTGTGCGTTGATCTAATATTCCGTACTATACGCAAAATAACAATTGATGCAAACTATTCCTCTATTTTCATCGTGATATCTATGGGAATCGTTCTTCAATCATGCTAGTTGCATTGAAAATAATGGAATGCATTTTGAACATTTGTTGGGACATTTTTTTGTATCACGTTGTCGATAAAGATGTGTGATAGAAATGGCTTCAGAATGTAGAGGGTATTTGATATTCTTCTATTTGTTATTATTAAAAGTCACTTTCCGTTATCGCAGTTTAGTTCTTGACTAGTAGGATCCACATTTTCATTCTCAGTAAGTGGCATTTGCCGCAGAAACTTTCTACAATTTTCAAAGATGTGATTTTTTACAGCTTTCTTATAGTATCAGAGATATTGACTGGACCGCACTGTTTGATATTGAAAATGTCAATGAAGCAGTAGATTTTTTTTACAGTAAAATTTATGAAATTTTAAATGAATTAGTACCTCAAATGAAAAAGAAAAAAAGTAAGTATCCTGATTGGTTTACTAATGAAATAAAAAACAGTTTGAAACGGAAAAATGAATTAAGAAAGTTGAAAAAAATATCAAACTATCATATGCAGCTATATGCTGAGGAGAGAAGAAATGTAAAAAAACTAATTGACAACTCCTATAAAAAATACATAAAGAATATAGAGATCTCTATTAAAAATGATCCTAAACATTTTTGGTCATACACGAAAAGTAACAAAAACACTAGCAATTCATCCCCCATACTCAAACTGCGGGACTGTCAAGTGAAAGAAGGCGAGTCTGCAGATTCTTTCGGCAAATACTTTCAGTCAGTGTACAGTAATAACCAGGCATCTTACGACCTCAACCTCGGCGGGGATATTGAAAGTACCTTTTCAATCAGTGAAGTAACCGATAGCGAGTATTTTGAAGCCTTAAAAAAACTTAAGCCAAAAAAATCTGCAGGAAGTGATAGGATACCACCATATATTATTAAAGGATGTGGAGGGTGGCTAAAGCAACCTCTTCTTTTCATTTACAACCTATCAATTAAAACGAATAAATTTCCAGATTTATGGAAAGAAGCATTGGTAACACCAATTCATAAGGCCGGCAAGGTCTCAGATATTGAAAATTATAGGCCTATAGGGGTGCTATGTGCTATCGCGAAGCTATTTGAACAGATTATCTATATGAAGGTGTGGAAGGGTCTTGGCGAAAACATTTGTGATGAACAGCACGGATTTGTTCCAAAAAAGTCGACCGCAACAAATCTACTAACATTCTCTCATCATGTACTCAGTCATCTAGATAAAAATAAACAGGTCGATGTTATCTACACAGATTTCCAGAAGGCATTCGATAAAGTTAATCACGATGTGATACTAGAAAAGTTCCATAAAAGTGGCGCTAATACCCAAGCAATTAAATTGTTAGCCTCGTATTTGAATGATCGACACTTCAGAGTCAAATATGGTAGTAATTATTCGGGAAAATATCGCGCAAACTCTGGAGTCCCCCAAGGATCAAACTTGGGCCCACTGATTTTTCTAATATTCATAAATGACCTAACACAAAATATAAAGTATTCTGAATGTCTGTTATTCGCAGATGACTTGAAATTTTATAGAGAGATCGAAACCTTACAAGATTGTGCCAAATTACAGGAGGACATCGATAGTGTCCATCGATGGAGTGTGAAAAATGAACTCCCATTTAATACATCCAAGTGTATTGTTCTGTCGTGTACCCGAAAAATCATTAGGACAATATACAATTACTCGATGAACGATATTCCGTTATCCAGGGTTGATACTGTTAAAGATTTGGGTATATACTATAACTCCACACTTTCGTATAAACCACATATGGATCACATAGCATCTCAGGCACTACGAACTATGGGTTTTGTAATGAGACAAAGTGCACAGTTAAATGACACCAAAGCGGTCATCACACTTTACAATACTCTGATCAGACCTAAACTCGAATATGGTGCGGTAGTCTGGCATCCTTCTCATCTCGTACACAAAAATAGGTTGGAAAAAATTCAAAACAGATTTCTGAGGTATCTATATTACAAAAAATACAAAGTATACCCAGACTACGAAACAGTTAGGTCAGTAGCATTAAGAAATGAATTCAAAATACCCAGCTTAGATAATAGAAGACAGGCAAGTATAGTAATAATGTGTTACAAACTTTTCAAAAAATATTATAACTGCCCATATCTCAGGTCCTTACTCAAAGTAAGAATTCCTACCAGACCAACAAGACTTGTCCAGTTCTTTGAGGTACCATACGTTTCAACAATTAACTGTTCGCCCATCATCACAATGATCAAAACAACAAACAACTTTCTACTATTGTCAGATCTCAACTTTGTTCTCCCTCCGAAACAAGTTTATGATAGACTAAGAACATATTTTTATAACTTGGAGTAACTTTTTCCATTCGCGTATGCGTGTATTTTAGCAAAACATAATGTTATTTAATTTTATTATGACTTAATTTTAGACTGTATTGACACTAGTTGATAGAAATATTATTTTCATGTAATAAGGTTTATACCTGTTTGAAAATAAATAAATAAATAAATAAATAAATACTATTCTCTTCGAAAGAAATGTTAGACATTTGTAGCATTCCATTTGATTTTTTTGAGAAAATCAGAAAAAACTGAACCTTGGGTGAACAACGCCCTCTAGTAGACGTGGTGTGAACTAGATATCAACATCGAATGGAGCGTTCGAATTATTGTGAAATTATCTTTCAAACGAGCCCAAGTTGATCGAATTTGGAGCAAGGGTTCAGGAAATACAGCGATTTAAAAATTTATTTTTTCAACAGCTTCTTCCACCATTATTTTTCGAGATATGAAAAAAAGTAAAAGAACAAACTGACGCAAATTTTGCTGAACCCTTCATTTCCGTCATTGAAACAGTACCTTGATATGGTGATTTTCTGGGAAAAATCGAATTTTCATTTATGTCATAGTAGTTGTGCCCTCTAGCGGTCATTTTAGGAACTTGAAAATATTTTCCATCAATTTCTCTTGGCCGATTTAGTCCTCAATATTTTTTTCTAGGAGCCCTAAGGTTTATGGTTTCCATAATATCGTACCTCGCCGACCTTATTGGGACACCCTGTATATCTATAATATATCATTTTATTATAATCGCATTTTACATCATTTTTAATTTAAGTTATGGAAAAAACCGAAATAATACGGAAGCGTAGAAGGGCCATTATTTTTTATTTTTTTAAATATTAAATTCCGAGTTGCAACTTGGAAAATTACTAAATTCCGAGTTGCAACTCGGAAAATTACTTAATTTCTTTGTTCAATTTAATGACTATTTTATTTTGATTCCATCAATTCAATTTCACTGCACGGAGTCGCGTTTCAAGAGACACTTGGAATTAGCGACACCATGCGGCGAAAGAAATAACTACAAAAACACTCCAGTAACACTCCAAAAACAAATGTCCTATGTCACAGAACATGTGAGTGACTGATAATTCGACTAGACTGATAAATTAAATATAAATAAGCCATGAAAAGCGAAGTGTGAATCGTTGTATGGACTACGAGCAGATATAATTCAATGTTCTGCGTGGTATCTACCATAAACTCAACTTCAAACTATATGTTTGTTGTTTGATAGTTTAAATTGGGTAGACTATTTTTCCTTTCAGCATCATCTTATATTAGTCAATATGTCCTGCTGATGGTTGAAGGCTGATGTATTTCTGGTTGCATAATTCGTGAAATTCGTGCAGGTATTTGGTATTAGATATCAGTGAAATCGTTTATGCAAACGAAGACAATTCAGTAATACACATCTGGAATTGTCAAAAAAGTTTTCAATTATTACCTAAAATATGGAGATATACGGTGATATCGAATCGATACCACCTGAAATTATAGAGGCGAGCTGAAAAAATGTTTGGTCGTAGGTAAAATAGTGTAAAAAACTCGTTGTTAAGTGCATTTCCTGCACTCGTTACAAACGACTACTCGTGGGGAATGTGTCACTTTCCACACTCGATACGTGATATATATTCCGAGTTGCAACTCGAATTTTATTAATTTTCCGAGTTGCAAAATAATGGCCCATCTACGCTTCCGTAACATCATTAGCAGAAACGCTTTTTTATTTCTCTGAATTTTTCAATCGGCGCAACTTCCTAACGGATGGTTCGATTTTACTCATAAGTTCGCATGTTTTTCTTTCTTTTAATAGAATTCAGTTTTGTGATCTGAGAAACCGAAATCGTGAAACTTACCACGACTTTTTTCCTGGGTCTTCTGAATGCTTGTCCTAACAATTTACATTATGCGTCTTTGAATAAGGATGCACATTTCCTTAGATATTAGATTCAATGAATTGACTTCATGAGGAGATAATATTATGCAAATTTATAACTCATAATAAATGATAATAATTATATTCAATCCTTGGTTATATACACTCATATACTAACGACTTTTGCTTGTTGCGCCATCTATTTTTATGAGGTCGAACTGCAGGATAGAATGGAGATAGTTAGTTTCCTGCTACAATTATGGAATGAAGAAAACCGTAAACGGAAATATATTTTTTGAATGGTTCCTTCCATCCCCTTCGTCTAGTCGTGTACTAGTTTGGATTCTATTCGATAGGTATCGGAAATAAAAAATATCGAATACTCGAACCAAAGATTTATATTTATAATCTTTGCTCGAACCGTATTTTTAAAATATATAGGTCCATATTGTGGAATGGGTGCCATAGCTGTATTTACGTAAAATTCAACGTTATAGAGAGGTTAATTAGTTAGTAAATGCTGGGTCACCAACCATATCCTCAGATATATCCTACAATTACATTTTTGTGAATTTCTGAGGGTTGGTGAGGCAACTATAGAATAGTGATTAGAAAAATACCAACCAGACGAAAAGCTCTCTGCTGGATAGAATCTAGTAGCCTCAGCGCATGTTTAGGAGCGAAACTCCAAATATGCGAACGTCACGAATATGTACTTTTTAGATTTTGAGCTCTTACCCGAAACAGAAAGTCGAGTCTGCAATGGACCTCACATAGTCATCACAGAATGTTATGTCTGCCTTTTTGGAGAAAATACAATCTTGAGTTTTGGTAGCATATCCGTAAACAGATCGTTTATATGTAGTAAACGACACAGTTGTGATAGGCTTTCCTAAGAAAGTGCCAAACTCGGATCATTTCTTCCAAAATGTCATGTACACATGATCATGAAATTAATTCAACTTGTAGTTCTTGAAATAATGTTAGTAGAAAATCCAAATCAAATGATTTTTTCTCTGATAGACCAGTGGCCTTTGGTTTCGAAAAATCATTGCATATCCCTTGATTCAGGTAGGTCGTACGAGTATATTATGTACAGGGTGGCCAGATAAGAATGCAAAGCGGAAACTATTCGTCTAGGAGACTTGCGGTGAAAAATGTTATAACTAAAGTTACCAAAAGAAAATCCAGGAAATTGTCAGTTTTTGGATATTTCAATGTCATCATTGTTACTAATCGAAGATGTTTCTGTCATTTATTGATATTAAATCAATTTTCACACGTTTTATAAGACACGTTATCGCACTTGTTCCTTGTTCCCTTGCGACAAAATAGCGTCTTATAAAACTTGTATCATAATATACTATTATTTCTATTCCATTGTACTTTTACCTCATGCCATCTAATAATATTTATACAACAGTCCAAATCAAGACATAGAACAATTCTCGTGTATACAATCAAATTTCAATAGGTCGTCAAATCATTTGTCCGAATTGGTGTCGGACTGCAAAGATTCGACCCAGTTTCTTTTCGTGGTTCATCCCTGTTCGAAAATAGAACCCGAAGTCGATTCATAAAACAGCAGCATGCCAGCAGGGAGGCACAGCCAGTTCGGGGAATGGTCGGCATCGGGGGATGAATTGCATACCTCGCGTCAGGGGCGGATTCGTGAAAGGGCCACCCCGAAGATGGTTCAAGAACGTTTAATTGACGATCATTGAGTTTGGCGACTTTTTTCTGAGACGAAGAGTTCATCTGTTCACAAGTTGGTTACACATTTAATGAAGATTTGTAATGTTATCATTTCTCTGATTTTTGAATTAAAAAAAAACAGTCGTTCGATCCAAAGATTCAAAAGTATGTATATAGAATAATGATAGTTACAGTACAGTTTTGTGTACCTAATATACAGTGTGTAGCCAAATGGAATAAATTCGTTAATAAATAAACGGTGGCGTTTTAGGAAAAACGCTCGGACCCGTCGATTTGTATCTTTAGTTGCACTTTTAAAAAAAAAAACTTTTTATACAGGGTGTGTCATGCCACAGTGGCCAATATCAACTTTCTTATTTTAAATGCGACACCCTGTATATTTTTCAATTTTTGGTTTCCTCAGAAAATTCTAGACATATTTCATGTACAATGTCCTATACCTATCATCAACTGTTTCGGGAATATTGAATGTTTTCGGATTTATTGCAAAAATTAACATGGAAAACAGAAAATTATTTGATTACAGAAATTCGGTGCAACACACTCAATACTTATTTCCCATTTAGGTTTTGATAATGAGAAAGTAAGCAAAAACCATTTTAGCGTTCCTTCTTACTGATATGAAATAAAAGAACTAAAAAAAGTCTTGTTTACTTGCGTTGAAAACGCACGGCCTTAGCAGAGTGTTGTCTGTCTGCATGACAGTAGTGATTAGTGTCAGTGTTATAGTCGCTTTAATTTCGTTAACTCCAATATCAGAAAAATGGTTTATTTAACAGAAATGCACAAAATAACAATTCGAAAGATGATTGGTTATGGAGATAACATACGGACACAAAGTGAAGTTGCTCGGTTATTTCATGAAAAATTTCCAG
This sequence comes from Chrysomela aeneicollis, assembly GCA_029955515.1. Lineage (NCBI taxonomy): Eukaryota > Metazoa > Arthropoda > Insecta > Coleoptera > Chrysomelidae > Chrysomela > Chrysomela aeneicollis. The sequence continues at coordinate 6,121,459 of JARUHQ010000007.1, forward strand.
ATTCGCCGCCTATATCCCAAGGGACAATTAGTAAAATAGAAAAGCAGTTTCGCGAGCTTGGTCATGTAAGAACGATAAAAAAAGCAGCTGCCAATACAATAAATGATGAAACCAAATTGGATATTATGCTTGAGTTTGAAGAAAACTCACATAATTCTAGTCGAAAAGCAGCCCCACTGTTCAATGTTGGCCATTCATCAATTTTTCGAACATTAAAAGAAAATAAAATGCATCCCTATAAACTGATACCAACTCAGGAGCTCCTGGAAGACGATTTTGATAGGCGACTGTATTTTTGTGAACAAATGATGGCAATGCTTGATAACAATGTGATGCAGTTAGAACATGTTCTTTTTTCTGATGAGTGCACGTTTACACTTCACGGTCATGCTAATCGTCAAAATTGCCGCTATTGGTCTGCACAAAACCCTCACTGGATGAGGGAAGAACATACACAATATCCCGAAAAGGTTAATGTTTGGGCAGGAATTGTTGGAGATCATATCATAGGTCCCTTTTTCATTGATGGCAATTTGAATGGAGGTAATTATTTAGCACTGCTCCAAAATGATGTCGTGCCGACTTTGACAAACTTATATCCTGATCCAGCAAACCCACAAGTTCCTGCGAATATGATATGGTTTCAGCAAGATGGAGCACCGCCCCATTATCAAATAAATGTCCGGCAGTACCTCAACCAAATATTTCCAAATCGGTGGATAGGGAGGCGAGGATCGATGGAATGGCCAGCACGATCCCCTGATCTGACGTCATTAGACTTCTTCTTATGGATATGCCAAAAGTATTGCATACCAAACTAAACTCCTCGACTTAGCTGACTTAAGAAGACGAATAACGCATGCGATTAGATCGGTCACACCTGAGATGTTGAGTAACGTTAGAAGAAATTTCTACACAAGATTAGGATGTTGCCAAGACGTTCGCGGCGAGCATTTTGAACATCTCCTACGTTGACATTCATGTTTTTCTTTGTTTTTACAATATCAAGAAATAAACGGTATCACTTTTTAGTTTTTTAGTGTATTGCAGCGAATTTCTGTAATCAAATAATTTTCTATTTTCCATGTTAATTGTTGCAATAAATCCGAAAACACTTAATATTTCCGAAACAGTTGATGATAGGTATAGGACATTGTACATGAAATATGTCTAGAATTTTCCGAGGAATTCAAAAATTGAATAATACACAGGGTGTTGCATTTAAAATAAGAAAGTTGATATTGGCCACTGTGGCATGACATACCCTGTATAAAAAGTTTTCTTTAAAAAAAAAAGCGCAACTGAAGATACAAATCGACGTGTCCGAGCGTTTTTCCCAAAACGCCAACGTTTATTTATTAACGAATTTATTCCATTTGGCTGGTACACACTGTATATAAATATTGTTATCATATAGTTACACATCCAAGTGCTTCAGATGACACTTAAAAAGCTAAGGTCCCCGTCTTCCTTACTCATACAAGTCTCAATGGGACTTCGAGGGTTACTTTTCAACTAAGTTGTCGGTTCAAAACACACTTTTCAAAAGTAACTCAAATCACAAAATTGTCATTTTCATTATCATCCTAATTGAAAATGACAAAAATACATTCTCTCGAAAACTTGGACGTCACTGACGTCAGTCTTTCCCTTATTTGAATGGACGGCATTGAAAAAATGTTGGCAGTTGTTGGTAGATATGCATAATGGCAATAAGAGGGTCTCTTTGATAGCTACTGTATCTGTTCTTTCAACAACTAGATACATAATGGATGGTGATTCTAGATTATAAGAAGCGATGATGATGTAAAAATCTAGAATGCCGTTGTCAACTTTATTACCGTTTCTGTTGATCAGGTGTAAAGATGTTAAACATTTCAAGTGTCTTGCTTTGAAGACTGAAAGCGCGAAAATATACCCAAATATATAGAGAATCACTGATGGATTACGTATTACCTATAACGTCATTGTACTCAGAAAGATCTGTTTTGTAATCTTCCCAGTATCCCAGACTCTTAGCTCTATTGAAAAGTCTTCTGACTTTTTTCCAAGTTTTGCTAGTTCCTTATTCCACCAAGGCACATGATCACTACAAACATTGCAGATAAAGTACGGACTTTTCATGCTTTCCTTGATGCTACCACGCACGATTCCCGGAAGAATTGTCAGCTGTCATGCCTTTTTGGATAATTTTTGCCATATCTGACCCTTCTGGATGGGCATAGCGATATCGACCACATAAGAGTGAGACATGCTGTGAATAATAGTTTCGAAATCAATCTGTATTAAAACCATAATTCATGAAATATTTGATCAGAACTTAAATTTTCCTCGCTTGAATATATTCATGTGATAAACACTGTTATCTTTTGATTACCTACCTCTGGAACTACGTGGCAAATTTGACAATAATTATTTTATAATCGCGCACTCATTTATCAATGTGTGAAGATGGGGAGAAAAAGCGTATTTTTGTTAATTCTTGTGATATTATCATCGAGTGACGTTATTTGTGGAGTCGTAAAGGATGTTGGTAACAAAAATGTTTCACAATCTCCAGTAGCGAGTACAAGAAATAGGAATGTATTGATTCCTAGGAGCTGTAATGGAGAATATGTTTATATCAGAGGCAGATGCTACAGAATATTCACATGAGTGAGTCTTATACATCACAATTTATAGTTTCCAGAAATAATGTACTAATTTAATCTATACCTGGACGTCTAGCAAAAAAAATCATCTCAGAGGAAAACCAACCAAACCCATCCCAACCTAACCAAGTAGGGGTAACGTCGTTTTACCTGTTGTCTGACTACTGTGATGCGGTCGATTGAATTGCAATTTTGTCTATTACTGAAAATATTCTGACAGTTCAATTGATTTCATGTGGTCATGTCATCATTTAATTTAATTTATTTCTGACAGCGACATTATAAGCTTATATCGTCATAGTTACGATATCTATAATGAGGGTCATAACTCCCTTGGGATATTAAAGTTCAAAAAACTCCCTCTTACCTTTTACAGGTGAAAATGATACAAGAAATGCTTATAAACGTTTATATGTAATGAAAACTAAGACATATTTTCCTTATTCACGTCATTACAAATAATAAATGTACAATTTTCAAATGTTCCCTGAAAATTACTTCCGCCGCTGGAAACAATTTCTTCTTTTTTATGGGTGGTGCTGTTGCTGTTCACCAGAAAATACTGAGAATACTTTACCAGTTCTTGAAAATATGCCAGAAAGACAGTTTCGTTGGCATCTTTTGACATAACATTTCTCTGTGTCAGCCACTTCAGATATAAGTTGTATTCTTTTTGATATAGGGCTTCACTTTTCGATGGAAGTAATGATTGTCTTGCTTTTTCCGCTTTTTTTATAATATCCTCCATTATATCAGAAAAAGATCGTCGATTTGTGGTAAAAAATAAACACGTTTTCGACGGAAAAACATTGATTGATAAAGAAAGTTTGCTTATAAACATGTAACATAGCAACAACCAACAATGCTACAATCAACGCTATACCTAATTCAAATATACCAGAAAGGTTATGAATTTAAACATTTATTGCGTTCTAAATATGGACATATTGTTATGAAAATCGGTCAAAAATAAAATTATCTGTGTAAAATGTGATGACTGTCTTTACCTTGTTTTTAATGACTATTTTACATTTTTTTATGATTCAAAGTCTGACTGACTATGTGACTTTTTATTTATATTAACTCTCAAATTGACACACACTTCAAATATATCGAATATACAAAGTATATCATCATGACGACTTAACATTTCTTCCCCCTCGAAAATGGAAACATTCAGTCAGCAACTTTTCCTAATTTGGAAACTGGTCTTTTGAAAATTCCATTTTTCGTTTTAACCTCGACTACTCGTATCCTCCCATCGGGGCCAGGAAATACTTTCACAATTCGACCCAACTTCCAGGAACTTCTTATCATATTATCCTCCATGATGATAACAACATAATTTTCTTTAACGGGTTCATTGTCTATGGACCAGCAATTTCTTTTGGTGAGGGTTGGTAAGTATTCCTTCACCCATCTTTTCCAATACTCCTTCGTAAGATTCTGAACTTTCCTCCATTCTTTCCTCAAGTCATAGTTTTCTCCGAGTTGTCCCATTTCATTCTGCGATCCAACAAGAAAATTGTTTGGTGTAAGAGCCTCTAAGTCATCTGGATCAGTAGATATTTTTGTGATAGGTCTCGTATTCAGCATGTTTTCTACTTCAGCAAATAAAGTTAGCAGTAGTTCATCTTTTAATTGTTGCTCTCTAAGAATCGTATGAAATGATTTCTTCACAGATCGTATGAGGCGCTCCCATGCTCCTCCCATATGCGGACTGGCAGGCAGGACCAATGTAAAATGTGATGACTGTCTTTACCTTGTTTTTAACGACAATTTGACCTCTTTTTATGATTCAAATGTTTGCTTGTTTTCAAAAATATAAATACATAGTTCATATACATATGTTGAGGGCAGAATATCGTATTTGATCAACAATTATCTGCAAGTATAGGTACGATTAGGAAGGAACATTCTTATTGAACTAGCGGTTTTCAGTAATCATATTGGTATAAATTAAAAAAAACTTACGGTAGCCCGAGATTCGATCGGGATATCAGACGCTGGTTTTGAAAAAAATTCCACCGGGTGATTCAAGAAGGGTAACGAGGTACTGTATCTCAATAAATAATAGTCGTAGAAGTTTAGGGAAAAATCGATACGTCCATCGCTAGGATGCGTTATTGAACCCAACTTTGTCAATAATTTTTACTGTAGATTCAATGTTAAAACTTTGACACTTTATTCGACAACTCTCCGCGCTGTGGAATACGCGTAATTGCTTCGATCGTATAAAAATTTAAATTTTTTCTCTTACTCTTACGTTATTTCCAAAATAATGGTCCATCTTTTTGAAGGGAATATTTGTCATTTTGGATTGTAAATTTCTATAATTCCAGTTATTATAAGTTATTAACGGCATTTTGCTAACAAGTTATGGTTCAGGGAATGAAGGTTTGGTGAATAGGATTAAAAACCATCTATGCCATTCTGATTCCTACTGCCCTAGCTAGGGTGCGTGTTTTATGAAGTTAACAGTTTTTTGAATTTTTTTTCGAAATCTCAAATGGAACGGTATGATTATTCTAATAGAATCGGAAAAAAGATCAAATTTGAAACATAATCACAAACACACTCTATGGAATATGTGGCTAGATCAGGAGTTTCGCAAGGGTCAAATCTAGGTCCCCTTCTCTTTGTTCTGTTTATTAATGATCTAACCTCTAATATATTGTCAAATTGTTTACTATACGCAGATGACTTGAAGATTGTTAGAAGTATAAATAACATTGAAGACTGCCAGATATTACAAAATGACTTGAATGAGCTATATGAATGGACTATAAATAGTAAACTATCACTAAATATAGATAAGTGTAGTCATGTGACTTATACTAAAAAGAAATATCCAATATTGAACAACTACATTATTAACAATATCCAACTAAATAAGGTAAATAAAATTAGGGATCTGGGGGTAATCTTTGATGTCGAATTGAACTTCAAAAGTCATATAGAAAACATTGTTTCTAGAGCCTACAAAACTTTGGGATTCATAAAACGAACTACGAAGGACTTCCACAATATTGAATCAATTGTTTATCTCTATAACACCCTCCTTCGACCAATATTAGAGCATGCTGTTATAATTTGGCACCCTTCGACTACTACAAGTATAAAAGATATTGAGAAAGTTCAGAATCTGTTTATCATCAAATATGTATTCTATAAAAAATATAACCAATATCCAGATTACGATCATTACCAACCCCTTCGAGCAGAATTTTCATTACCCAGGTTGGAGCACAGAAGAATTATAACAATTATGTTATTTTTATACAAGATTTTGAATAACAAAATAAACTCCTTTCACATATTATCTCAACTCAATATATTTGTGCCATCGTTACAAACAAGATCCAGATGTATAACTTTCTACGTTTACAATTTCAATTATACAGTCAATAAAAGATGCATTTTATATAACAAATGGTCTTCGCAAATAGATTGTGGTATTTATGATATATCACTATCTTCATTTAAAAAGAAACTATGGTCTATCAATTTTGAAATACAAATTAGTTGATTCATCTATAAGCGGACGTACGATATAGATATTGACTGTTTTCTACTACCTCTCTGTATCTAACTTATTCAAACTAAACTGATTGGAAATGAAACTCGAATTTATTTTATGCCCTTTATTTGTACCTATAGTCAAGTGTCATTTTTCATTAATTGATTAATCTTAGATGTAAGTTATCAGAAACATGTAATTAGGAATATATTCCTGTTTGTTTCTGCGAATAAATAAATAAATAAATAAATAAATAAATAAATAAATAAATAAATAAATAAATAAATAAATAAATAAATAAATAAATAAATAAATAAATAAATAAATAAATAAATAAATAAATAAATAAATAAATAAATAAATAAATAAATAAATAAATAAATAAATAAATAAATAAATAAATAAATAAATAAATAAATAAATAAATAAATAAATAAATAAATAAATAAATAAATAAATAAATAAATAAATAAATAAATAAATAAATAAATAAATAAATAAATAAATAAATAAATAAATAAATAAATAAATAAATAAATAAATAAATAAATAAATAAATAAATAAATAAATAAATAAATAAATAAATAAATAAATAAATAAATAAATAAATAAATAAATAAATAAATAAATAAATAAATAAATAAATAAATAAATAAATAAATAAATAAATAAATAAATAAATAAATAAATAAATAAATAAATAAATAAATAAATAAATAAATAAATAAATAAATAAATAAATAAATAAATAAATAAATAAATAAATAAATAAATAAATAAATAAATAAATAAATAAATAAATAAATAAATAAATAAATAAATAAATAAATAAATAAATAAATAAATAAATAAATAAATAAATAAATAAATAAATAAATAAATAAATAAATAAATAAATAAATAAATAAATAAATAAATAAATAAATAAATAAATAAATAAATAAATAAATAAAT